>VXBZ01002989.1:149986-286031 GCA_013399135.1 Heliornis fulica
GGGGGGGGGGAAAGGTTTAATACCTTGTCTAAACCCACAAAATTATAAAACAGTAAATTGCTCTTCTACTTATTAAAGTCTTCCTTGTTTATTTATATGTTCTGGTTTTATTTAAGTCAAAATAGTGTGGGAATAAATATTTCTAAGTAAAAAATAAGACTAATGCTTTTTAAAAATTATTGTCACTATTTCATTTGTAGAGGAATGGGACTGCTGAAACCTGCAGCAGTGTATGAAGATATCTGCATTTCATCTTAGTGTTTTCAGTGCAGACAGTGACAAAGATATGCTCATCTATGCTCTTTTTCACAGAAAACCCCATTTGAGTCTGTGTTTCCAGACAGTGAGTCACCCCTGGCCACATGAAACCTCAACCTGCACTCTTTCTGTTGAATGCTCACCTGTCACATTGTGGTACATGAACCACACCTGCCCCGTAGCTTCTATAACTTTCTGCCCGTTTTTGTCAGACTTTAGCAAACACTGCACCTGCTCCTAGTCCAACATATGCTGAGTGTAACGGAACCACACTGGGACTCGAACAGCAAAATGTTTTCAGGGCGTGATAGCATCAGATTTTCCATTCCTCAGCACTGAATGGGAAGAAGCTGAAGACAAATAATGGTTTATAGTATAAAGCACCTGTTCGTAGCTGCTGCTCTGTCTTGAGCCTGCAACCTGGCAATGCTGACGAATTACCGTTTTGTGCTGCTCAGTGCCCATCAACTTGGTGCAGCGAGCGGTACTGCAGGCACTGCGCGTGTCGGCACTGAAAGAGAGATATTTCACCACCTGCGTGTTGGAAGTAGAGACACATTCATCTTCGTTTCGTGATGTGATTGCCTTTTGTGTTAAGAAATCAAATGCCTATAGCTATGTTTCAAGGAGAGGAATTAGACATACCTTTCAAAAGTACAAGCAACTCCCATACTTAACTTGCTTTCATTATTTGCTGTCACTGCAGGGATACGCATTGCTTGCATCAAGCCATCCACCTGCCAGAGTACAATACTCTAGATAGCTAAAACTTTTCTTCTAAGTAATTGTCTGTAGGTACATTTCCAGGATGAGAGCATACATGGTCAGCAGTGAGGTGGTCTGTGTTCTACCCCAGCAGCAGTACAGTGGCATCCCTCATCCCTTCTGTCTACCCCCTGTGCATCTTTGCATCACCTTATCTCCTCTCAGTCACCCACTTGAATTTTACTTGTAACTTCGGGCACTGCTCAGCCCTTTCTGTGATGCAGTTTAGTTCTTTTTATAGTTGGTTTTTTTTTTCTATTTTCATTCCTTAGCATTTAAATTTACTTCCTTTTCTATGACTCTCTCTTTCTACTCATACAGCTTCTACATCTATGCCATCTGGCTTAATGTCATTTTTCACCTGAGCCATCAAGCTTGGTTCGAGAAAAATGCTCAGAGAAACTTCAAAACTTCAGCTTTGGCAAAGCTCAGTGGTAGAAATTTGAATTCAAGTTCTTGGATTTTTACTTTGGCTCCATAGCCTTCAGAGAACTCATTCAAATGTGTGATCAAGAATCCAATCTGAAATCTCTGCTGTGCAATGCAGTACATGTGTCCTCAAAACATGAAGGGTCCCTGCAAGCCTTGGGACACCCCTGCCCACCTACTGACATTTCTGTCTGCACTGGCACCATATGTGGACCAGCGTTGGAGTTCAAGGGAAAAGGAGCAAAGTCAACTTTTCAGTCCACAGCCAGAACTGATGCGGATTACAAAGTTACATACAGGGTTGGCCTCTGATTGCTCTTGCAGCTCAGGAGATTTCAGCCTTTCTTTCTGCCATATGTCTTCTATCTCATGGGTGATCCACCACTGAGATCCGCATCTCCAGGTATTTTTTCAAGGAATTTTTCCATTCCCAGGCTGTGATGAATGATGTCTTGAACCACACCTTCTCTTGCTGTTCTCAATTGCAACTCAGTATTGCAGCGCAACCCTTCAGCAATTGAGCTTTTCAAAATTCCTCCTTTCAGGAATCTCACAGTTTTTTGACGCTCCAAGTCCAGGAACCAAGAAGAGTGAATTAGGAAACAGATGCTTGCTTGAAGGCAAAGGGAAGTTTGTTTGTCTGGAAAGTTTTTGAGAATCCTTATGTAAACCACAACAACATCAAAGTATATAGATGACTGAAAGAGGCTCTTCAATTCCTGAGGCATCATCAGAACACATAACTGACTGGTCAGCAAAATCCAGCACATATTCACCTATAGAGGTCTCTCTTACAGTCTGAAGTTTTCCCACAGGTCAGTCACTTCTTTAAGAGGCAATTGACAACTTCTTTTTTCCATAGTGTAGATTCCATAAGTACATTGTTAAAGCTGACTATATCATAGGAGCATAATAGGAGTTCACGATGCCATCGTTACTTTTGGGCATCATTATTATGCCCTAAATATACATGTCAGTTTAAAACCTGAAAGCCATGCCATAATCGGGAAACTCCATTTAAGGTATAGAACTTTTCATTCCTTAAGGTCAGTAAGTACTTTTCTGCCCAGATTTATTAACTCACCCAAAGAGTATTTTCTAGGGAGGTACAGTCTTCTTTTATCTGACTTCTCCACACCAACTCTGCTGGATCCTAAATTTTCTTTGCATCCCAGACGTCCCTGAACTTTCTGATAAGCCCATACTTTGATCTCTGGGAAGGATCATAGTTGTAAAGCTAATGCCTTGGTGAAACTTGAGGAAATAAGCACTCACTGAATTGCAATACTCAGTTCAGTTTGTCTATATTTATACACCTGTTGGTTGATTCTTCTCCAGACAATCAGATGACCTGTTCTATTTGTTTCCTAATTTTCTTTACCAATATCTATGTGCAAAAGAAAACAGAAGTGTAAGTTTATAACCTTACTTGTAAAAAAAAATCTTAAATGTAGATATTGGAAACATCCTGTGGAAAAAGCTAAGCCAATTTTTTGTGGTTTAACCCCATCTGTCAGCTAAGCAACATACAGCAAATCACTCACTCTCTGAACGTCAGGATGAGGTTGAAAATCAGAATGGTAAAAGTGAGAAAACTTGTGAGATAAAAGCAATTTTAATAGATAAAGTAAAAGAATTTCACACAAGCAGAGCAAATCAAGGAATTCATTCACCACTTCCCATGGGCAGGCAGATATTCAGCCATTTCCAAGAAAGCAGGGCTCCATCATGTGTAACAATGACTCGGGAAGACAAACACCATCATTACAAACATCCCTCCCCCTTCCTTCTTCTTCCCCTAGCTTTATGTGCTGAGCACGATGTTATATGAAATGTCCCTTTGGTCAGTTGGGGTCAGTTGTCCTGACTGTGCACCGCTAGCCTCTTCACTGGTGGGGTAGTGTGAGAAGCAGAAGAAGCCTTGGCTCTGTGTAAGAACTTCTCAGCAGTAATGAAAATATCTCTATTTTGTCAACACTGATTTCAATACAAATCAAAAACACAGCCCCATGGCAGCTACTAAGAAGCAAATTATCTCATCCAAAATCAGCACACCAATAAGGATTTATTGGAGCACTGTGAGAAAGAAAACTGTGTCAGCACATAACATCACTAATATTCAGGTACAACAAAAATATTTAATGCTGTAGCAAAGTATTTGAAATATGTCATTGGACACCTACCAAAAAACTGCCTGTGAATGAATAAGTAAAACAACAAACAATTAAACTTAAATGCTCATTCAAAAAGCTATAAAATTATGTCTGAATGTTCAACCGTGGAAACATATTACATTAGTTTATTTCTTTACAGACAATATGAAATTAAGAGAGACACAAAAGCTATATGGATGCATGTGATCTGTTTGGACAAAATAATGTCTTGAAAGTGAAGTTTATGGGTGTGAGTTATCTTCTGGAATAATTATGCATGTCAGTCTACCATTTATTTTCACATTGAATTCCCTGGGTTTCAATGCATTGACTTTCAGAAAAAAAAGTTTTCACTAAACCTGAGGAACGATATCAGATACCTGGTTGGAATGTCTCTTAGCCTCAGCTGGTTAGACTTTAACATAGGAAAAACTTTCTTCCTTGTTTTTGTCAAGACAGAACATGACTTTTTTAAGTGACAAATTATTGCAGAAATGTAATTTTTATTGAATACTGTACTGAAAGGTGAAAAGGTGTTAGTACTTCTCAAAATAGACTAGATATTATGCAAAGATTTGTATATGTCTTTTAAGTGGGGTTTGGGGTTTTTCTTGACAGATTATAGAAGCTCTGAAGAATATCTAGGTGTTCTGGTTTTGTAGCATGCAGTCAGTGAATGAGTACTGTTTGTCTCATTTACCAAAAGACTTTTTAATCAATTTCTGAATTAATGTCTTCATATAAATTGAGGATGGCATGAACAGGAACACATGAACAGGAATGAACAGAAGAAAAAGAGGACTTATGAATTACCTGATGTGAATTAGATATTCAAAACCAAAAAAAGTAAAGGAACTGTGGGAGAGAGAGGATGTAGAAAATGATGACAACAATCCTGGAAGTCTGTGCAAAAAGAGCTTGAGTCATCCAGCCTTCTCTACAGGCTTGGCTTCTGCACATGTGTAGGCATGAGGGTGTGTTTGTGACACATGCAAGATGATCTGCCTCACACCATGGGTCCAGCTAGGACACCAGCCACTGAATATACTCCAAGACTAAGCATCAGTGATGAGAAGTTATGTCTGTTCTATATGTCAGGATCATAGTCACATCCTGAAATGTGTTAAGCTTAATGTGAAAGCCATAAATTTTAAATTTTAAGTCCACCAAAACCAGAATGAGTTATACATTTTTCTGTCAAATAGAAGTGTTCCACTTTTTGTTTGAGTGAAGTCTGGGAAAAGAGTCTGCTGGTTTGGGCGAAGCCATAAGTGAAACCAATGTAGTTATAAATATTATGCTTTCCTTTTGGAAATCTTCAAGAACAGAGGTATTTTGCTTTATTGATAATCTTGCATTAGAAAATATATCATGCTCCTAATAAGTGTCTTAAGATAGATTCTCTTTTCACTGTATTTCAGCAAAAGCATTAAGCCTTGTGTCTTTTTATAGGCTTTATAGCTCCTAGTTAAAAATACATATGCCACTCCCTCTAAGTATAAATGAGGAAAATGAACAGTCTACAAAGTGCTTTATGGCTACAGATCCTCAAATAACCAGCATTTAACACTACCAAAAAGAAAGAAGGGGACCAATTTCTGCTCACAGGTCTGGAACCTAGAGAAACTCTTGTCAGAGACTATGGTGCACAGAGGAGTGAAGGGAAGGGATTACAAAGAGGCTCACCTGTAAGGAGTGCTGTATTTCAGTTAGCTTCCCCAGAAGTTCAAAGACAGTCTGAGCTGAGTTCCTGGTACATCCTCCTCCTTTGGGGGATGGAGATACACTTCTTGCACTTTCAGGTGAATGAACTGAGGAATTGATAGGTCATTACAGTGGCTAGGTGGTGGAAGTCTAATGCTGGCGGAAGGCTTATGCTTCAGCTTGGTCAGCTTGTGTGCTGAGTGATCACATGTAAAGAGCCAGTCTGAAATTTTTGGCATGTTGTGCTGACCTTTTCAGGTTTTTCTTAGAGGCATGAGAGCCTCTAAGAGTTTTTCTTGGATGCATTTAAGCTTTGTTTTTATTCTATGCTGTTCCTAAATTCCCATCAGCCTCACTGGGGAAACACATACAAATTATGCAGACATAAAGCAAGATATCTTTGGCTGAAAATAATTATTCACAGCAAATTGATGGCCATTAGAGTAATTTGGTCCAAGAAACACTTTTAGGGTTCAATAACTTTTTATATCTCTGTGCTAACTGTCCTGAAATGTTAAATAACTAATCTTCATTATAATGCTTCCCATAAAATGAGAACTTAATATTTGGTTTGTCTTGGGAAATTATTAAACTGCAGTAAAACGATGCATATGTTAAAGCTGGACTTTTATTTCTGAGGCTGTGTACAAATCATTCCAGCTTCATTTTATGCTGCTTGATTAAAAGAAGTGGTCTACTACACTAATGAATATCATTTATTTCATCTGTTGAAAGCAGAGATTAGTCATCCTTCAAATTTTCTTATCTGGAATAAGTCCTGGTTTCATTCCTATGACCCTGTAATTACGTCATGTTAGGAAACTGAAGAAATACACTAGACAGGAACAACAACCACCACCGACTCCACCCTGGAAATAAAAGAATGCATAATTTGGCAGGGTGTGAGGACTTTAGTCTTACAACATTAATTGCTTTATTCCTACCTGTTCCCAGGGTGTTTGTTTAGAGAAAAGTATATGGCCACCCCTGGAAACAGATGGTTTCTGTTCTTCATCTGAAATATTCTTATAGCAACTGTTTAAAATCTGAAAGAGATGTTGTCCCCCTTTCTCAGGTGAAAAAAAATGGGGTTCAGGAAGAGCATGTGATTAACCTAAGTAACAGATTCTATTGCAAAACAGGACATTGAACTCTACCCCAAAGATCTGAAGTCTACATACTGAATTAACCATAAAATTCTTTTGTCTCTCACTAGGATAAAAAAAATGTCATGCTATTGCTAGCTGGTATCATCATATATAAAAAAAAGCTAACAGGTCTGAGATGAGATGTGTTGCTGAATGACTGTGATTAGTTTTATATTTTCAGTGCTTTATCACTCATGTTTAGGTATATATTTATTATGTATCAATTTTTAACACATCACAAAGTGCTTGGTCTGAAAGGCTTGTAGAAGGTTGCACAGTCTTAGCTCCTTGATTCAAAGTAGATTTGACTGCACTTAAGTTATCTTTACATAAACATTTACATCAGACTTCCAGTGATGCAAACTTCATAGCATTTCAAGTAACCTATTCTGGTGCTTTACTACCTTTATATTTCAAAGGTTTTCCTGGTGTCTAACCTGAACATTTACCACTCTCTTGTAAGGATCTCTTGTTTACTGTGAACATGAATATTTTATTCTGTCTATTTATTTATACTGCAATTTTTTTGGGAGTGATTTATATTTTAGTAACTGTCATGCTCTCCCTCTAGACTGCTTTTCTTTAGGCTAAGCAACCCAAATTCATACAATATTTAACACCTAAACAGCTAACCATTTCTCCTGATCTGCTATGGACTTCCTGCTTGTGTCCCACATCCTTCCTGAATATACTCCAGGCAAGATCTCAGTAGAGATAGGCAAAGAGGAAGGACCTCACATGGTGGTCAAAAGAAAATACTCATTACAGAAAGCTTTTGGTCTATCTCAATAGCTATCTTTTTTTCCAGCCTGATAATTTTTCCTCTTTTGAAAGCCAGCCTGTAAATGCTGGTGCATGTCAGAAAAATCTGGGGGAGATGGGTGTTTGTGAGGAGAAAAATTCTCCTGTGTATTATTCACTTACATAGCTGGGTTGGTCCTGCTGACATTTTTTATTGGCATTTAAGCCAGTGTTTCCACAAATACGTCTTTGTTTCCAAGGTCCAAAGTAATTTGAAATTACCCACTGTGATTGCTAGCTCTGGAAGCAAACCAAGAAAATGGTTCTTTTTAAAAATCTAATAATGAAATGGAACCTAGAGTGCCAGAAATATTTTATACATGATACTATGCCCTGCTGTGTTATTTATCTTCATGGCTACTATACATTGCTCTTAAGTTATCCCTCACAACGTTGCAAAGATAAATGCCTCAGCACAATAATTCATTATGTATTCTCTCTCTAGGTATATCTTATATAAAATGGAGATACATTACCCAAGTATTGCTGATGCAAGACAATTTGGGAACAGTTGTCCATTTTGTTAGAAAATGTCAGGCAGCAGTAACAGAGGACCAAAATGCACAGATCCAGACCTGAAGGCCAGAAACATGTCTACTCTAGAGGAGCTCAAACACTTGGCTCCTGCAACTTAATAATGATCAAGTGAACCACAATGGGATGCTAAGCTTCACTGATTCCTTGAGGTTTTCTTTGTTTCTGGTGTATTCTCTTACTCTTAAGGCTGGATGTTTTCCATAATCAGACTGCAATTGTCTTCTTTAATGGAGAACAATGTCAAAGAAAATACCGAGTAGTGGCAACTCTTGGAATCTCCACCACAAACTTCAAGTGTTGGGAATGGAGAGAATGTGCGATAGGTCACATAGCTGCTGAGACCAGCTCTCTCCTGAAAGCCATAGTCTACCTAACACCTTCAGTGATATGTAGACCAAGTCAAGAAGAAGATGGACACAAGATATGGAGAAGGATGAGCAGAAGATGGACACAAGATATGGAGAAGGATGAGCAGAAAATGCAGCAAATAACTATCTTCAGGACAGTAGAGCTAAAACTTTGTCAAGGTGAAAGTATGTATATACATAACACTTGTTACTAATAAAGGTGAACAATGCTTTTAAGTTCACATAATAGATGCTACACATTCTGCTGATGTTTCAGAACTCAGATATTTCATGATGGACTACTAACTGTTCAAGCATTAACAACTAATGGGTTCATTTTCAGGCAGTTAATCCTACAGTTCCTAAATTAAGGGGAAAAAGTGTTTCAGCTTCTAAAATTTCAGCATATTCTAATTCTTCAAGAAAAAAAAAAACATGCTAAGATAGAAAACAGACCTTCATTTGGATGGTGAAACTATGTGAATTTAGACAATCTAATTATGTAGAATAGCTGTTCACTTTTGTTTTAAAGGAAAAAGCACATCATTTTTTTCCATGATATACTCAGTACAGCTCTGAGGGGTTTATTTTCTCTTAGCTAGAATAGTAGGTTAACTTTACGAAACATAAATTTCAGTAATAAATTGCAGTAAGAGACAGTTTTGATGCAAGAATATTTCTCTAGAACAAAAGTGTTTCAGATTTTCTTACTATTGTTCAGATGGCTCTTATGTGTCTATCCAGTGTACTCCTTTTTGGAGTTTCTTGTTTGTTTTTTTTACTTGGGGAACTCAAAATACTTTACAGAAGCTAGCTGAGTGCTTACTTATTAAAACAATTGTTTTTTCATACATGATTAAAAGCATTTCTTTGCATCCAAGATAATTAATAGGTCAGTGTTACACAGAAGGGAAATGAAAGTAGAATCCTGAACCATGTTTTATCTACTGACTAATTCCAATCTGTCAGATAGAAATGTTGTCAAGATATTAATGTTTAACGCCCTGTCTCCCTCTCTAGTTAGTAGACAAAATCACTATGGCTTTTAAGGAAGAATCATTTCAAATAAAGTAATAATTTCAGTAAATTACAAGGTGACAGGTTAATAAAATCTCTTCCACTGCAGAATTCTGTTTGCCTTTCCTGATATCTCATTTGGAACTTTTGCCAGCACATTCAAGATTAAGCAGAGAGGATTTTTTGCTTGGTCAAAGCTTTAGAGATTATTGTGCCAGGAAAGGTCTGACTACTTTGCTATCTCTTTCATTTCCTGTTTCTTGGTATTTTTGATAGCACCTAAATTAGTAAATATCTTGCTTTAGGGAACAAGTTATATGACCTGAAATATATTAGGCTTTTCCAAACTGAAAGTGCTGAAGTGTAGAAAGAGAAACATTGTATTTCAAATGCACTATCTCAGTTCTTATCAAAGTGCAAAACCAGAATGAAAGGTTGATATTTACAGTTTAATACCCATTTTAGTACTGATCACTTTGATGCCATACTATTGGTCTCCAGCAATAGAACTGGATTTCCTAAAAGCCAGATAACTCTAACAGTGCAGTTGCAGAACATATTGGACCAAAGGATCAAAATCTTCCCTCATATGAAGTGGAAGAGAAAAAGTAATATATCTTCATTCCCTCCAACTTCTTTACAGTACTAGTATCACTTTTAACTTTCTGGATTGACCATCATCTTGATTTCTTGAGCTTAAGAGTTACTAAGAGCCCCAGTAATGTAGGTAGACAAAGAGTATCAGGATACCCCAGTCACGTATGTACATGGCAGGCTATGCTTGATTAAATCTTTGGATAATTGGATACTTTTTTTAAGGATCTGCATAACATGTCTTTTCTGAGAATGTTTCTGCAAGCAGATTTCTTCCCATTACCATTCTCTGCGTGCAGCCAATAGGAACATGGTCCTCTTTCAAAGCAAAGAAATACTTTGCATTGGCAATAGAGTTAGCAAAGATGTATTTCCTTTTTAAATGTAGTTCATGGTATGTCTGAGGTTTTTTAATGAATTCTACTGTGAGGAAATGGCCAGAAGATTAGAGCAGCAAACAGAAGGGGAGAAATCTTCCTGATCACAGATCTTTAGCAAGCTGGCACAAATCCTGAGAAAGATTTTACAATTTCTGGCGCATTTAAAATACTGTTGATCTGACATACTTGACATCATAACATCATGGTGATTTGCTGCTATAACACCATAAAAATGGGGAAGACATTTGTCCAAATTAGATCTGCTTAGTAATGTTCACTATTTTAATGCCATGTCAACCCTGATATTCCAACTTCTGAGTAGCTGCAGTGAACTGTCACACTAAAATCAATTAAATGTTTTCCCCAGGCACCAATAAAAAGACCACAATAAAAGCAACAACATTAAAAAATAAATATATAAAAATAAATCTTCTTTCCTTTTAGAAGCTTTTTTTTTGTCACTTCCCTTGAGTACAAGCTTTTTAATCAAGGTATAGGTAGTAATTTGCCTCAGAACAGTGAATATTTAAGGTTCTGCATCTTGCAAACAACTGGGATTTAAAGTGTTTTATTCATACAGCGGGTTCATAACTGGATTATGCATGGAAAATCTATTTCTGTTCTCCTTTCATCACAGAGTTGGTAATATAGAGATATTGGCAGGATAACTGACTTTCCATGGTGGAAATATAGTTGAGGGCAATGACTGTGTTGGCAAATATGAAAATATATCATCTCAGTTATTTTGCTTTTATTGTTACTATTAATTTATTGTTCTTATTTATTTTCCGGATAATAATAACCTATATCAATAAATGTGAAGTAAATGTAAAACTTAAATTTATTTAAACTATTTTCTATTTTTTGTTAAATTCAGTTTGGTCACAGAAAATAAATGTGTCCATTACTTTCTGCCTGTGCAGGCATACAGAGTTTATTTGAAATATTGTGTAGTCACCTAAAACTTGTATAGTCACCACTTGTAGGTATTATTAAATACCAGACTCAAAGCTGTAAAATATTTTATAGCACATTAGCATGTTCTCTGTTTCCTACATGTGTATCATACATATAATGAATAAGTGTATTCCAGGCAGAGAGAAAGCTCCACAGTGGCGTGAGAGCACAGAGTGCTGTACCAGTCCCTTCTGTGGTTACCCATGCATATGGGTAGAGATACAATTATAAGCTTAAAGCAAGCCAAAGAGAGGAAAGTATCCAAGCTGAGAAATGTGTGACAATCTCTGAAGAACCGATGAGGCCAGTGGTCATAGAATTACAGAAATATAGAATCACTGGGGTTGGGAGAGACCTTTAAATCATAGAGTCCAACCACAGCCTAACCCTGCCTAGTCCACCTCTAGATCATATCCTCAAGCACAACATCTCTTTGCCTTTTAAATACCTCCAGGAATGGTGACTCCACCATTTTCCCGGGCAGCCTAACAATGACTAACAATGTTAGACTTCAATGTCTAACAGCTCTTTTAGTGAAGAAATTTTTCCTGATATCTAACCTACATTACCCCTCATGCAGTTTATAACCATTTCCTCTTGTCCTGTCACTTGCTACCTAAAAGAAGAGACCAACCCCCACCTCTCTACTCCCTCCTTGCAGGTACTTGTAGAAAGCAGTAAGGTCACAGAATCACAGGACGTCAGGAGTTGGAAGAGACCTCAAAAGATCACCTAGTCCAAGCCCTCTGCCTGAGCAGGATCACCTAGATTAAATCACACAGGAAGGTGTCCAGACTGGTCTTGAATGTCTCCAGAGAAGGAGACTCCACAGCCTCTCTGGGCAGCCTGTCCAAGTGATCTGTCACTCTCACAGTGTTTCTGCCCCTCTGCTCTGGTCTGGTGAGACCTCACCTGGAATACTGCGTGTAGCTGTGGAGCCCTCAGCACAAGAAGGCCATATATCCTAGTTTACTATTTGCTGTTAAGTGTACACTCAGCTATGGAAACAAGAAGATCGTGATGCTCGCTACCTGTTGAAAGTATTTATGAAGTATGCAGCACCTAATGAGAAAATCTCATATGTTGCAAAACAGTAATAAAATATGAATAAATGCCAGAATGTTTATTCCCTTTTTTCTACAGATAGAAAACTAATAGCAAAATTGTTAATAACAAAATCACACATAGTTATGCACAGAGAAGAGTTATTCCAACCTGTGAATTCAGCTGTATAGAACTTCAATATTAATTTCACAAGAAAAAACAGGGATTTTGAACTTTTCTTTTGTTCTGGCTTAGAAAAAAGCACAATATTCCTGGATTTTCTGTGAAATGTTTGTCAAAATATTGAATTGCAATTTTAAATATTTTATTTAGAACAGCAAAATAAGACAACTTTTTAAAACAATTATAATTTCAAACAAAGAAAAAATATATTCTCCATATATGAATATCCACAGAATTATTGAAACTCTTCATACATCATTTTCAGTGTGTTTTGTTTAAAGTAGCTATATTTTGGGGAAAAACTTTATTTCAATGCCATAAGGCTTTTGAAATGTCTCTAGCTCTCAAGAGTATACCCTCAGGGTGACCCTGACTGAAAGGTGCCTCCAGCTCGTTTCTCACTAGAACTATACATTTACCCCCTTCATTACTCAGCATTTCTGCCTCCTGATTTTCTGATCTTAATTTTCTTTTGATGGCATGATTACATAGCGGCCAGGAAAACACAGAAACACTGTTTGTACTTCTTGGTAGCAGGACAGAGTGAAGACAACAGCAAGAAGTCTGATTTTGGATCGATGGGTTCTAGTACTGGTGACAGAAAATACCAATCAATCTCTGAGGCTGAGCTTGACTTCTTTTGCTCAGATGCTGTCACACACTGGTAGAAAAATGCATGCTTCCCTTAACCAGGGAACATTAAATTTAATAAATAAACCATAGAAAAAGGCATGCTTCCCTTAACCAGGGAACATTATATTTAATAAATAAACCTTATAAAATAGGGACCTGGACAATCTCTGCCCCCCAAAAGTGAAAATACACGTAAGCAAGTATAAAAGCATATAGCAAATACTCTGCTAGGAACAGTGTGTTTTAAAACTGTGGTTTGAGTTTTCCTTCTCATTCTGAAGCCCTCCAAAAGCTGTACTTCATCATTTCCCACAGATAGAAGGGAAAGTTCTGTCCCAGCTTTCCCCACCTGCATCAGGACAGGCAGACTGCAGAAAGGGACATTGTCGGTGGCAGGAATGGAAAGGTGACTGCATCAGGATCAGAGTGCACAGGATTTCTCTTCTTTCATTCTACCCACTGAATCTATTTGTGGCTGTATACATGAAATTTTACCCTTGTCCAGCTCTTCCTGTGACTTTTGAAAAAGGAAAAAAAAAAAAAGCAAAAAGGCTGGACAGCATCAGCAATTACACCAACTAGCTGAGGACACATTGGGAAAGTGTCCTAATTTTCTCGCAAAGGTGCAGGTGAAGAGATTCATAGTCTGAAGCTAATGAGGAAGACAAGATGGGAGATGGAAATCCTGCTTTTCTGTGTAGCACCTTTGTGAACCTGATAGGCCTACAGACTATGCTACAGACTATGCAGATGGTACAGTGGTGATTATTTTGCATCACTGTTTTTTAATATTTTTTTTTTTTTTCTACTGATTTGAAAGCATTAAAATGACCACTTTTTGTCTTATCAACCTGTCCAATTTCTGGTAACAGGGAAAGCTCAGAGGAGAAGGTAGGAATGTGATATTTATCATTTATCAATACCATCATTTGAGTAATCTTTTTCCTTGCCATATCTTCCAATATTTCAGTAATCAGCAGTTAATGCCCTCTTACCAGACTCTCGCACTTAATATGCAAGTAAGATCCTGCTATATTTAGAGAAAAAGAAATAAAGCATTTATTACATGCGGCGAGAGCTATTTTGATAAACAAATTCAGTCCCACCACTTGAGGCTGCTTTGTGACATCTACCTCCAAGAGTTTGTAAAGATTTGTTATTAGTAGAGCAGTACAGACCCTCAATTTCTCCCCACCTGCTGAAAAGAGGTCATATTTACTCTGTCTTATGGCCTTCTAAATAACTGCAGAGTATTTTCTCTTTTACTTGTCTTTTATAGGTAAAGCCAAAGGGTGATAAATCTACAACAATAATTTTCCTGTAATATTTCACCTTCAATCATTTTGCCCTCAGTTTGCTTGTTCCTGTGATTTGACAGATTGGGACCCACCGTCTGTCTAGCGTGTTTACCTTGTGTGAGTCTCATATTTTCTGGTGGAGACACCATGAAGACTGAAAACAGAATTCTTTTCTACTTACAAACCATGGATGAAAGCAACCTGTCCTCATGATTTTCATGCTGAATGGGAGTCAGAAGGTCGAAATACTGCTTACTAAGCATGAGGATTATTATTTTGCCAACAAGTATGTCTAAATTAACTGGAGAAAAAGAGCATAAAATGAAGCTTAAAATGTTTGTTTTGTCTTTAGAAGAGGTGAAAGCTGAATAATTTTTCATTATTACCATTTGCTCCCCCAGAGCTAAGGTTGGGTCAGCATTTGCAGTCTAAACTCCTGTTTCTAGAGGTTAACATCTCAGCTGTAAGGCTTCAGTCTCAGTTTAACATCTGGCAGAGTTGCTGCCTTGAAATAGTACCTCTGGTATAATACCTTCTCCCAAAGGGTTTTGGAGCACTTTAACACACTGAACTGTGTAATAGTTTGTTTCATCCATTGTCAAAATGCAGCCGCTTTTAAGGTAGAATATAGTCTTGGAAAACAGAGACCTATATGACAGTTTAGATAAGGAAGGAATGATAATACTGAACTGAAAGTACAGAGGAATGAATATATTCACATACCTTAAAAAATTGTAAAATTTTGGTTTTCCTGATATTTTAAGTGAGTAGCATTTTCCTTTTTTCTAGATGTGCTTTTGCAGTCACAACTATACAGCATTGGCAAGATTTAAGATCCTATTAAAAGGACAAACTCTTTTTTAATTTGAATTCTTCTAATCATTCCTGCTTGCCAAACCTTTTCTAGTGCCTTTCTATTCAATTAGGTTGTGCTCTTATTTATCTTACTGTTGCTTAAGCACAATGGAACATATTTTAAATTACAATAAAATTTAAGTCTCAGATTAAGCTAATAAACATAAAACATGGCTATAATTAGCCCAGAACCTCCTACTAGAGAATCAATATTTTTGCACTGATGTGAAAAAAGAGGATTATTTGTCAATTTACTTCTTTAGCAGGATGAAGCAATGACATTACTGTCAAGAACTTTTTAGGACAGACAATGGTGGTCAAAATATTAAAATCCCTGGGCCTGAAGCTACGTTCTGGTTCATTGTTTAGTCTCTGAAATAAAAATCATGATTTTCAAACATGATGACCATCATGACAATGAGTAAAGGAGCTTGATGTATCTAATAACTGGAATGAATTTGGGTACCTACATAAAAAAATCCTTTGGTATGAGCTGTGGAGTTAATACATCAGAAAATTAGGACGCTAGATGATTATGTGTGAATTTAGGTGACTCATATAGTCAGTCAAGTTTGAAAGTGTGCTCTTCACTTTGTTCTTCACGAACAAAGGATGAAGCAGTTATCTTGAATAAAAGAAGTGATCCTGTCAACATACACCTATCTGTCCCCTTGTAGTAGTGTCTAAGGCCATATCTATGCCACTTAATTACAGAGGCACTTGCTTGCAGTCAAGTGGGCTGTTTAATTATTAACATGCTCCTTGGCACAGTTTTCACCCTTGCCAGAGGGCTCTGCTTCATCAGGGACAGTGCTTAGGAGACAAGTTAGACACTGACATCCCTTTCTGTGTGTGGAAAGGGAAGAATTTGGGCTTATGGATGTACCTTGTCCAAAGGCTGGAGGTAGCACTGGCTTTCTCTTTAGTATGGCTGTAGCCCTGGAGATGTGTGGTGCATACCTTCCAGACCTCAGTGAAACTTAAGCAAGATCAAAGGACTAAGAACCAAGTCACTGCATCTAGGGCCATTCTGAGGAAAAAAATAGGAAATATTTAGTCTAAGGAAGGAAGCTCTATAGACCTTCAGAGGTCTTCAGTGCCTTAGTGGATGAGCAAGATTGCAGTATTAGATGTTTAAACTCAGCCCAAATATTTATTTTGGCCTGTAAGTAAAAAAAAGCCTTAATATGATGACATATGATGTCTAAAGATGTGTTACAATTGATGGCAAATGAGCTCTGAGTTGAAGCAGTACCTCAGCACTAATCATATGTTAATCTGCTTGCTACTACTAATCAATTTATAAGATTGCACCAGCAGACTCCAAGTGTGAGCAGGATGATTTTGAATCTGGCCATGACATACTGTTTACAAGTACCCAAAGGCCTCGTTTCCATCTTGTTTTTAGTGGAATAAATCCCAAACAATGTAAAATGAATTTTGAGTTTAAGCCAATGACAACATTAAAATACCTGGGATGTTCCTCTGCCAGTAAGGATAGTTTATAGATATGTTAGATCCAAAATAAAGCCTATCGCTGATGGTGTTCTTTGACAAAACATTAAGGTAAGAAACATAGGTCTATCCACCTAAAAATGCTTCTGTGACACTCAGTTCAAAGGAGATTGGCACATTTTGTAACCCTGAAGTTGCCGATTCTGAGTGACAGGTAAATCAGATTGGCTCTTCTCTTACAGCTAAATCTCTTTTAGCTGGGGAAAAATGTAAAAGGGGCATAGATCAAAGAGAGCTATCGCTGGCAATGAGGAAAGACAGGGAAAAAGATGACCTAAGTTTTCAAAGTGAGTGATGATTTTTGATATTTCAATTTTGGGGCTCCTGATTTGAGACAGATTAATGGATCTTAATAATAAGTGTGCAGGTGCTCAGCATATTATGGTTGAATCCCCATACAGAGAGTCTTATAAACACCTCTAAATCCAGATTCAAGCAGGCAAGGCTCAAACAGAATTTAAGTGAAAGGTAAAATACTGCAATCCTCACGAGGTTTTAGAAAGCTGTCAGGAGTAACACGTCTTCAGAGCTCTTGCAACAAAAATATTTTCCCTTCTATTTTCCTTTTTTAAAAAAAAAATATTTTTATTTTTCTTTATTAGACATCAGTTCAAAGAAAATCCTCTTTTCCTTAGGTTCCTTGGTTACTGGGAGCACTGAGTATAGTTTCATAACCCACTCTCCAAGCATGTTCTGTGTGTTATCTCCTTCAGTGACAACACAGCTATTTCTTCCTGTTTCCTTTTTGTTTTACACAGAAATGCCCTCAAATACTCTGTATGTACAACTAAATTAGGTGTTGCTTGTTCTATCCTCTACCATGTGGATGGCATGGAAGCATCCCTCCTCCCATGGAATTCCTGTCTGTGTCCTCCTGAAGCCATTCTGTTAGTTCTGTCATACAGTTTCTTCTTCAAGGAAAAAAAAAGAGAAAAGAAAGTAAACATCCAAATTATATGTCTACCTGGGATATGGTGCATGGAAGGAAATTGTTAGAACATTCATGTTTCAACTGTTCTTGGAGATTCTGGAAATGCTCTCTTCAAAGAGCGCTCAGAACCCTAGTACAATGGCTTGGGAGTGCATGTGGTGGGTTTATTTAAGGCTACAAACTCTGGAATCATTGGGGTTCTTGACAGCCCTATGGGATCTTGCAGGCTCCAGCCCTTATTTGCTTATGCATTTCCTGATGATTGAGATTTCCCTATAAAGACATATTTCTTTATAAACTTGATTTTTTCATTAAGAAACTCCTTCAGCAAAAAGTATGGAAACTGTTGTGATGCTAGATCAACAAGTAATTTTCTGAAATTGTGACTATTATCAAAGCATAGTGAACGAAGACTATGAAGGTCTCTCCTCTGCCTGCCTTGCATTGAAACCAAACTCAAGGCTTTGTTTATTTCTTTGGGGCTTATTTGTGCCAGATTGCCTTAAATAGAGTCCTTCATTGTTAAAATCTGGATGGACCCACCATTCATAGATTACTGAGAATATGAATACTAAGATTATTTTTTGCTGGATCAGGGACATCTACTGGTTCTGTCCTTAATATGCCCTTTTATTGTGAACCATTACATATGTCTCTGGAAACTGTATGAGTCCATATGGGATACAATGACTGGCTTAATGAGGTGCTTTATGGACACAATTCAACATTAACTTTGAATTTCCTGTCTTTTGTTGATTTTTGTCACAACCTTAACATTTTTCAAACATAGAATCATTACATTAAAAAAATAAATCTGTATTTTAACAAAGATTTATTATACCCCAGTGATATAAACCTTGTTTTCCCTTTTCAGTAATAACATGATTTATTTCCATGCAGCTGAACAGTAAAAAAAAAAAAAGAATAGAAATAGATCTCAATGAAAAATATACTTCCTAACAAAAAAAAAAAAAGGAAAGAAAAAAAACCAAAAAGAATTAAAAAAGTAGACCTTTACAGGAACTTAAAGGAAATCTCAATCTGCTCTATGAATGAATTTATCAAGTCTCTCATTCTGACAAGTTTGTGATATACTTTTCTTATTCTCAAGTATGATTTAGTATGACAGTATTGATCTGATTTTAAAAGTTTTCTGAAAGGTAGAGGATCTGACATCCTCTCGTGTTTGGCTGATGAACAGACTCAAAGTCGCTGACTCCGAGTAGTCATCTACCATGAACTCCTAAGAGGGGATTACTGTTGTATTGATTTTGTCATCTCTGGTCTTTGAGCAAAGCTACTCAGACAGCAAGAGTTTGGTGAGTTATGTGTACCCTGAGCACCGTGGGTGTCACATGGCTTGCAAGTCTAACAGAGATACACACACACACACACACACACACACACACACACACACACACACACACACACACATCAGTCTTTTAACATTGTCCTAGTGGGTCCAAAGGGCTCTATTTGAATATAACTAAAGGCAGATCAGAGCTGGGGAACTTCACTTGGACAGGACTCCAACTACTGACAAGAAGAGAGAGCAGAAAATCATCATCCAGATGACATGCATGAACCCATTCATATGCCTTGAGTCCTAGGGATGCAGAGTCATGGTTTTCAGCTGGTAGACCCTCTGACCCTTTTGGATAGCAAAAGTTTTCCTCTTGCTTATTTTTCTGTTTTTCACATTTTACAAACCTGGCAGAACAGTTACCCTCATCCACCTGGAAAGAGACTGTGATTTATCCTTTTATTGATTAACTGCTTTAAGACCTGTCACACTCTCAAGCAATTAGTGAAGCTCTATATCTACCATGAAAACTACCTATTCAGCTTTCTTGTTTGGAAATAGTTACTCCGTGATCATTGACTGCCATACTGTACTTCTGTATGTTTTCTTGCCCCGCTCACCAGCTCCCCTGTTCTTCTGAGTACACAGTCATACTTTAACCCCAGCCAACAACTAAACATAACCCAGCTGCTTGCTTACTCCCCTGCATCAGGATGGGGGTGAGAATCGGAAGACTAAAAGTGAAGAAACTCGTGGGTTGAGATAAAGACAATCTGATAGGTAAAGCACATACAAGCAAAGCAGAACAAAGAAATTCATTCACCACTTCCCATGTTATTCAGCCATCTCCAGAAAAGCAGGACTCCATCATGCCTAACAGCAACTGGAGAAGACAAAAGTCATCACCCTGAATGTCCCTCTGCCCCTTTCTTCTTCCTCCCACAGCTTTTTATTGCAGAGCATGATGTTAAATGGTATGGAATATCCCTTTGTTCAGTTTGGGTCAGCTGTCCCAGCTGTGTCCCCTCCCAACTCCTTGTGCACCACCCAGAGTGATGTGAGGAGCAGGCCTTGGCTCTATGTAAGCACTGCTCAGCACTAATAAAATAATCTCTGTTTTATCAAGATTTTTTTCATCAGAAATCCAGAACGCAGCCCCATGGCAGCTACTATGAGGAAAATTAACTTTATCCTAGCCAAAACTAGCACATTCTCCACTCCTTATTGCATACTGTTTACATCATGATCAGGTCTCACACCATTCAATACGTCCTTAATAAGCACAACCCCCTTCCCATGTTGATATAACACACAGATATCATTCATTGAATCTATGGGCCACCCTTGTGAAATGCCTGTAAAATGTCCATAAATGTCATAAAAATGTTCAAAAAATGTCCATTGAGTTAATTTAGTCCATGACTTTGAGGTTTATCTCTTGTGGTCACTCAGGACAGGAGGGATGATGTGATTCATAAAGTTACTGGGCACCAAAGCCAGTTCAGGTCAGGTCACTGCTGCATTTGCAATGCTACTTGTAAGGATTTTCCTCCATTTGTTCAGGTGGTACAGTATGTTCTACAAATGCAACTTCAATCATGGGTTACAGCAATTTAAGAGTACTTCCATTTCAATGCCTACATCTGGTACCATTGGGCCAGACCATCAATTTTACCATTGCAATGAACTCCTTTCCTTGCCTGCCTGGCACCAAAAGGTTCCTACTCTTGTAATTCCCCATAACATACAACTCAAATCCTGGGTTACAACAATTTAAAGGTATTCCCGTTACAATCTCCACCCTGGTCACTTTGGACCAGACCATTTGGTTTAGCATTACATTGAACTCTTACCCTTGTCCCTGCTCCTCCTTGGATAAGCTCAGACTGCAGTCCCTTTGGGGAGTATCTTCTCCAAGCGGATCCTTATCTGTGAGCCAGTGTCTCCAGGGGTATACCTGCTGCAGCCATCAACTGATCCACAGCGACAGCTGCTTTGAGATGCACCTGTTCTATCATGGCCTTCTCCATGGGTCACAATTTGTTAACTATTTTTTTTTAGTGTGTTGCCGATGAGATTATATTTTCAGACTGTCAGACCTGCTGTCTTTGTAGTGGTACCCATTCCTAACATGATAGGACTCTATGGGCTCAGAGCATTTTCCACAGCGAGGACCTGAACTTTTTGAATTCCCAATTTTCTGTGCTATGGGTGGTGGTGTCAGTGTCTCAATACACTGTCAGCCACAACAGATAGGAAAATGACAATGAAATGGATTGAGGCACAATGAGGACAATAAGTACTGGCACAAATCTTTCCTTATATGTTGGTAAATTCTCTGTGATTTTTCATGTACAAGATACAAGATTATGTATCCATGCACGATACAGGATGCCTCAGATGCACAATACCTACTACCCCAGACCCAGTAAATTGCAAGAAATTTTATTTAAACATCTCTGCAGGATAAAAGTCTGAATCATTTCCCTTAAGTGTCTGAGCTTATTATCAAAGGAAGTGCAGATGTATCAGACTTCTAATGTGATGGGTGATTAGACCACCTAAAGACTACTCCTACACTTACTTGTCCTTGGAAGCCTACTTCTGCATTGACTTTGAAGACAGCCAGAAAAGATGAGTCTTAGTAAACTAAAGTTAGCTTACGTGAGAATCCCAGGGGTCTATTCATCTATTTCAAAAAGAAGGATAAAGTTCTAGCAAACTATAAAGATTTACATTATTTAGATATAGATTACAATTATCTATTGTAAGAATTATCTATAAAGAAATCACACTAGAGTTTTAATGAACTGAAAAACCCGTTCACATGCTTTCAAAGAAATTTTTATGGGATAATTAGATACTTTCTTAAATTAGTCTGAGAGTCAGACAACTGAAATTACTGGTGAACCAATGAAAAGGAAATGAATAATTCCTATATAACAGTGTCATCTAGGCACTGCTATGATTAATGCATTGCAAAGTATAAAATAGAAAGCACCTGAATTAAACCATGTATCTGAGATTATCTGAAGGCAAGGAGGGGTGAATGAAGAAGGGAAATGAATATGAATAACCACCTTGACTTCTCAATCAACAAAGAGCTTGAATCTCTTTGGTCACTTCATGGAACTCTCCAGACTGCTTGAATGAAAGAAATATATCAGGTAGAATAAAAGGACCAAGAAAAACTATGCAATCAAGAAGACCCTGGATTTATTTTTTATTCTGTTTTGAGGGTAAATTCCAATTGCCAACTTTATCTATGGAGAATGGTGGCAGATAAATCTACTTCTTTCATTTGCAGTACACAAACCACTTCAAAACCAGAACTAGTAGAAAGTTGCACAGCCACAAGCAAAGCACAATTTATTTTGTTGGACCATGTTACAAAGTCATATGCCATCCACAGAAACCCTGCTGAAAGGGGAATCTTCTGGTTCTCCTCTCATCTTCCCTGCCTGACTGCTAGACATTCAGTCTTGCTGCCCCAATATTGACAAGATCCCTCTGTGAACCACTTCAACTATATAAAGGTGCTGAAAGCAAAACTCCAAAGTTAGTTGATTTTAGGCCCTGATAATAAATTAAAATTATATAGGAAGAGACCTGACAGAAACCAGAGCTGGTCAAAGTAAGGGGAGAAAGGCTGCAAAGCTGGAGAGAAGATGGAATGCTTTTCTCAGTGTTGACCAGTGATAGGACAAGGGGCAATGGGTCCAAGCTGGAGCATAGGTAGTTCCATGTGAATGTAAGAAAAAAATGTTTCACTGTGATGGTGACAGATCACTGGAACAGGCTGCCCAGAGAGGTTGTGGAGTCTCCTTCTCTGGAGACATTCAAGACCAATCTGAATGTCTTCCTGTGTGATTTAATCTAGGTGATCCTGCTCAGGCAGGGGTCTTGGACTAGATGATCTTTCGAGGTCCCTTCCAACTCCTGACATTCTGCGATTCTGTGTCTAATTTCTATTGCAGAAAAAGGAATAGACAAGGTAGAACAGAACTGTGAAACAGAAGACCTAGAAAATTTCTGACCTCAGCACAGACTGAGCTGTCAATGGATTGTGTCACCTTTTGTGAAAGTAAAATCCTGTATCCAGAGTAACCAGAATATTGTCACCAAAAATAAGATTGATTGGGGCAGAAATTTGCTTTCCAAGAAACAACCAGGAACAGAGATCACTCTGATTTGTAGTTCAGCAAGGCCAAGTGTAAGATCCTGGATATGGATAAGGGCAAACCCAAGACCAGCTAGTCTGGACAGAGAATGGATTGAGAGCAGTCCTGAGGGGAAGGAATTGGTAGCACTGGTGAATATAAAGCTCAGTGTGAGGTGCTAACTCATGCTTGCAGCCCAGAGACCCAACTGTGTACAGAGCTACATCAAAACCCGTCATGTGCAGCAGGTTAAGGGAGTTCTCTCCTCTACTCTGGACTCCTGGGACCCCACCTGGAGTACCGTGTCCAGATCTGGGGTCCCCAGTACAAGAAAGATATTGAGCTGCTGAAGCAAGTCAGAGGTGGCCCACAAAAATGATCAGAGGGCTGGAGCATGGCAGAGGATTTAGAACTAGGTGATCTTGGAGGTCTCTTCCAATCCAAACCATTCTGTGATTCTATGATTTTGCGCAAAATCAGTTGCATGGGAAAGTACCTGCAACATGAATGTGTGTGTGTCTGCAATTTGCATTATTTTTCCCCTTGATTATTTTCTGAACATACTATGATGCCTGATAAATAGACTGAGTGAAACTGAAGTTACACCACCTACAGTGTCCTTGCATGGTGAGCCTATGCTTCTCTGGTTGTGCTTTTGCAAAGTTTCTCCATAAGCAAAACGCCTCACTACCAGGCAGATGAGCTATACATTTTAACTGTGTGCTTGAACACTTTTACCCTCTGGAGCAGGTTGTCTACATGTGAACTGCCTATTGGTATTGGTCCCCCATTTATGCCATTTCCTCCCTGATGTCCAGGAATAATTTGGGGGTGGGCAAGTTAGCATAGGTCAAAAGCATGACAATGACTATTCCTAAAACAACCCAAGACCTGGCTCTATATTAGTTACTTTAGAGAAAGCTCTCATCTGTTTTACACATCACAATTCTAATTTTTTACAAAACTAATGGGAAGATCTCAGCCTTTTCTTTGAAAGTTCCATGAAAATTTGATAGAAACACAGAAAAAATTACCTTGGAACACCTCTATGGAGCTCATGTGAGTCAATATTCTTCTTAAAGCAGGGATAGCATCAAAGTTATTGGGATCTCCAGTTCCTTTTCTGCAAAGCTGCTTTCTAGCCTTTTGGCATTCAGGATCACAGAATCACAAGATAGTTGAGTTTGGGAGGGATCTTTGGAAGTCATCCAAACCCCCTGCTCAAGCAGGGCCAACTGCATCCAGTTGCCCAGGCCCATGTCCAGATGGCTTTTGAATACCTCTGAAGACAGAAACAACAACCTCCATGGGCAACCTGTGTCAGAGCTCAGTCACACTCGCAGTGAAGAAGTGTTTCTTGATATTCAGAAGGATCCTCCTGTGTCTCACTTTGTGCCTATTCTCTAAGAATTCCAAGGTCTATACTTGATGTCCTTGAAAGAAATACTACAGACTATTGAAGCAGCTGTTGGGTTAAACATGAATAACAGGTTGGTCTAGGGGATGCCTGTCAGTTCTTTACAGACAAAATTATCCTATAATTCTATGGTTTCAGCTATTATGTGTCATTTTGCTAATGTGTTAAAGAAGTTCTGGGGTCATGTCATTCTTAAGTAGTCATAAAGCAGAAACTGTGACTCACATATGCATGAAATATAATTGAAGTCATCATAAACATTAAATGATTGTTTTCACTGACTTCTCAAAATGTGTTTGCTGTATGAATTTAAATACATAGCTTCTCAAAAAAAGCTAAATCTAAATTAGACATTGCATGGAAAATAAAAGTCAAACTTCCTTAATTACTCTTAAAATAGTTTTAAATCAATGTGTGTTTAGTACAGCAGTTACACAGACATAAAGTGTCAAAGTGTACAGAATTACTACTCAAAAAGTGGAGATTGTTTCCCAGACAGAAAGCAAAAGAATAATTATAAATCCTTCTTTTTACAGGCAACTCTGCTGTTTTGTATTTCTCCATTTAATCATACTAATTCAGTCAGGAAAACACATTTCTCTTGACCTTTTATTTCCAGCTATGTTGAACAATTTATCCTAATTAAGCCACTACTGTTTCTGGTCTCAAACAATGGCATCATGTAATATCGAATGTCACTAATACATTACTTAAATTAACAGCCTTCCTGACATATCAACTTTTCACTAATCCTTTTTTTGAGGTCTGTGTTTGAACGAAGAAATTCTATTTACATTTAAGTCCCTCTGGAATACTCATCCAGGTGAGTAACTTTCTCCTAGACACCCTGTTTGAATACTTAACAGTGCTGCACAATGTCTGGACTAATAGAACTAGAGGTTTCACTTAAAAAGCCTTTCTTTACATAGGTCTAAAAGTGTACTTTACCTTCAGATCAGTATCTAAACTGTGGAAAGAGAGAGATAGACAAAGCAAATGAGCAGATCTAACTGACTTAAACAAAGACTGGCCTTGGATTGCTTGGTTTCCCTTGTGAAGGCATACAGTAAGTTCAGTTACCAGGCAAAAGTGTATCATTTCTGGTGATGGAAATTATGGGAAAATGATGAATGTTATTTTCAGAGTTACAATTTTATAGTTGGGAAGCCAGTCCAGTTGGCATAAGTATATTTGAAAAATCCCACTCCCTAGACCTCACCCATAGGCATAGCTAACTCATACTCGTGTCAGTGTGGGTGTGCACATGTATGGAAGGGATACTGGAAAAGAGCAGCTCCTCACTGTGCTTATAGAAAAATTCTAAACTCATCAGAATTTCATTTCCACTATTCTTGGATCATTTAGTTTTCATCTCAGCATCTACAGACATTTTTTACATTGTGAAAAGAGTGAGAGGAATCTTACTAGCAAAACTAATACAAATGAGTTATGTAGTTTAGGCCTTCTGTATATAAATATTCTACCTCATTACTTCTCTTCAGAGAGAGAGACCAGAAATCTATATCTTACATATGTTTTCCTCTGTCCATAAGGGATTTGGTATTTTTGTACACAGCAGCTGTGGTACATAAATGGCCTGAATCAAATGAGTAAGCGGACCATTTTCAGCAAGTGAAACTTTTTTCTCTAAGGATTATGTGTTTTATAATAAAGCTTCTAATCTTCAGTCAATAAAAGGAGAGGGAAAATGGAAAATTGTAGTACCTGACAAAAATAAGAATGACCTTCTTCAGGAGCTAGAGTAAATTCTTCCTGAATATTTTGACAATTATTCTGTGGTGTTATCATTATGTAAAGAGGTAAACCAAGACTGCTCAAAATTCTAGATTGTAAATACTCCAAGATAGTGGCAGTCATAATCTGCCAGATTTCATCCTTGAAGTTAATGCCCATGTCACTCCCAGAAAGGTTGAATAGTTTAAGATTTTTCTCCCAGTTTCTTTCTCTTCTAGAAGGCATGTGTAATGGTTTGACCCTGACTGAAGGCCAGACTCCCACCAAAGCTGCTCTATCACTCCCCTCTTAGCTGGACAGGGGAGAAAATACATGTTGAGAGGCTCAGAAGTTGAGAAAAGGCCAGGGAGAGATCATTCTGCAATTAGTGTCATGGGCAAAACAGACTCAACACAGAAGAAAAGCAAGAAAATTCTTATTTACTACACTACAGAAACACACAGAGAAACCAGAGTCAGATAATAAGAAGTACAAACAGCTCTTAAAACACCACCCCCCCTCCTCCCTTCTTTGCAGACTTCACTTTATTCACGATGTTTCTCCTCCCCAGGATGGCACAGGGGACTGGGGGGGGGAATAAGGAATGAAGCCTTCAATCTTCAGTCAATTCCTTGTAAGTTGTTCTCCTTCTTGGGTGAAGGNCACTTCTATAAACTCATAGAATGTCTCCCAGTCTCTCAGTCCCAGACTGCTGGCCCCAGCCTGGTCCCCCACAGAGTCACAAGCACCCCCTCCCTCTCCGAAAACCTGCTCCGGCATGGGTCCCTGGTTCTCTCTCTCTGCCTCTTTGCGACCTGCAGGTGCTGTCAGGAGCTTGCTCCAATGTTGGTCACAGATTTTTCCCTATTCTTCCACCTGCTCCATGGTGGGCTCCTGCCCAGCCCAGGTGCCTCTCCATGGGCTACAAGTGGGGTCTCTTCATCCTCCATGGGCTACAGGGGGACACCTGCTTCACTATGGTATTCTCCACCGGCCGCAGGGAATCTTCTCTCAGCACCTGTGGTCCAACTTGTGACCATTGCCCCTTGTCCTGTCCCCACAGGCCACTGAAAAGAGGTTGGCCATGCCCCTTTGTCTCCCACATTTCAAAACATTGATGACATCCCATCTCAGTCTTCTCAAGGCTGAACAGCTCCAGCTCACTCAGCCTTTCCTCACAGGATAGATGCTCCAGGCCCTTAATATGCAAAGACAAAGTGCCTCCTCCTCCCCTCCTTCACATATCTGGGTGTCTGCAAAGTTTCTTACATCTTCTCACTCCCTTCTCTTGTGGCAAAATGCAGCTGTTTGCATTTTTCTCTCTCTAAAATGTGATTCCCAGAGGTGCTGTGATAGGTGCTGATTGTCCTGGCCGGCCTTGTCAGCAACAGGGTTTGGGAGTTTGGCCTTGGGAGCCCAGCTGGGATTTGCTTTGCAGGACCCTTCTAGCTGCTTCTTAAAGAAGCCACATTACAAACCCACAACAGCATGGAAGATTTTAAGAGATCTTCATTCTCTTTCTCAGTTTGTAAATAAGAAAGAAAAAGAAAGTGCAAAAAACCACCAAATGAAACTTGTTCTGAGATATAAGATAGTGGGCTTAGTACACATTTTAACATTTGTAGCAACTGCACCAGGATAAAGAGAAAGGTGCTTGCAAACTTTGGCCTTCTCAACTATAGGAATTTAACAAGAGCCAACTTGTTTGTTAATACAAAAGAGCAGTAGATAGAGGTAGTGAAAAGTGGTTTATTGATTCATCCCTATAAAAACACAGAGTAAAGGATGAAAACTTTATTAAATGACAGGGAGAAGTGCTATTGAAGATAGTTGAATTAAAAAACACTGTGAGGTGGAAGCTTTAAAAATAGTATGAAAGAAAAAATACTTAAAATTATAATCAGAGCTAAGTGATTTTGTGTAAGGGTCAGAACAAAACCAGTTTGTAGAGCTCAGCAAGCTCAGTATAATATAGGTAATGCGTAATACTGGGGTACCACTACATACTGCAATTTGATTGAATATTTTGAGTGGAGTCTCTGCTCGCTGGATGACAAGGGGAATAGGAGGATCAATGCCTGCTATAGATTACAAACATTGCTGTGAGGAGCTGAGGAAGATGAGACTTAACACAAAACAGGATATCTCAAGTCAGTTGTGAAAATGCAAATAAATCTAGCACGAGGAATCAAACTGTTTGGATCACACCCACCTCCATCTCTTTAAAACTTCCAGTTAAAGAGAAGGAAAGTTTTCTTTAGATTAGGCTTATTGCACAGTAATTTTGATGTAGCTGTAAATGGCATTTTCCAGCAAAACCTAATAATCTTCATGTTTAAATTTTTAAGTTGAAAGAAAATATTTCAATGGCAATCAACATTCTGAAATCATTCAATTATGAAGGTAATTTTTGTTGATGGGGACTTTGAGACCAGTTTCTCACAGTTCATCCTTTACAGCATCTTAGGTTATTTTTTTGACCGACCTTTATGTTTAGATTTAAAGGGCAGGTGTATGTGTGGTGCTGATAAGGTAAGGGATGAGAAATGCTGGTGGAAGATTTGAAAATGAATAATGAGAACTGAAAATAAAATGGGACTGTTAAGGGTCACAAGGATAGCTTGACTAGAATCTCCTGTGTAATCGTGTAAAAAATAAGATTTGCCTAAGAAATTAGATACTTTTGCCTCTCTGGGTGGACCCATTAGATAGGCAAAGGTGAGGGTAAGTGACAGCAAGGATGAGGAGGGACTAGAGGAGAGACAAAGCTCTTGTACTTTTAGATAAGAGAAGATTTGCTAACTTCAAAGAAATCTTTAAAAATTCCAGCACCAACACTTGATTGTGCCCTTCATTTTTTTCCTTTTCTTAATTTTGGTGGGTTTTTTTTTTTCATTTGATCCCAGCCTGTGGGAAAAAATAGTTTATTAATTCAATTGATTATTTTTTCCTTGGGCTTTTTAGTTTTTTTTTTTTTTTGTGTGTTTGGTTTTTTTTTTAGATATTTTATGGGGTTTGTTGGTTGGTTGGTTGGTTGGTTGGTTGGTTGGTTGGCTTTTTTTGAAATTACTTCAAAGCACACTCAAACCTCCCTTTGTTTTCAAAGATTTAAGGTTTTATTAATTCTTTTATTTTTTTCTCTTGGAGCTTCTGAGGTTCTCAGTAATCAGGATTTTATAAGCTACTTTAAGTTCATGTTGGAACAAAGTTACAAAAACTGAATTTATTTTCTGTGAGGGAATTTTTAGGATTGATTGATTTAATGAGCATAAACATTAAGGTATTTTATTTTGATTGTCTTTCTCTGTAAAGTGATGCATACAATATGTCAACATGTGGTTTAAAAAAACCCTAACATACTTCTCTGAAAATCTTAGAATATAATGTTTCAACACTCACAGAGCTTCTCGCATTAATTTCTTTCCAATGTTAAATTTGAGAAAATCACTGTCTGTTCCTGAATATTTTATTTTCATGGAAAATTTTCCACTAGACTTTATTCAATCAGCTCTATAGGCCACCGCAAAAGGGAATGTGCAGATCACTTCTTGCAGTTCATAAATGAAATATAAATGGTTTAAATATATGACTCAGGCAAGCAAAACCTCAGGTACTGCCAATTTTGAAAAGGTATTTTTCCCCTTGCAGTAATGTAAGTGCTTCTGATCAAAACTACTAGATGTCTCCCAGAGAGAACAGCTATTTGTTCCTTTTATCAGTTATAATAATGCAGATGAACATAATGATAAGGCAAACTCATTTAGTAGCTGGGATTTATAATGAAATAATTTAATTAAGTTTAGAGTTTGAATCAAAACCCTGAGTCCAAATTCTCCCTAAAAAGGAAGAAACTTCACAGTCCATATCGTAACACTCATGCTCATCGCTAATTTTACTGCACTGAACTAAAATTATCAGTAATGCTTCACCTTATTTTTAAGCAGTTCATGAGTTTGATTTACTCTGGTGATTGCATAAGAGATACTGTCAGTAGGCAAAAAGTTACTAGCAATGATCCCTGCAGCTGCAGTCCTTAACCATTCCCCATCCTCTTGTTACATCTACAGAGCAAGAAGGAGAGGGGAGGAAGAGCAGGAAAAACCAGTTACGGAGTAAAACTGTAAGAGGAGAGAGAGATTTGTAGGAATTATGAGTGCTTGGAAACCAAAAGATAGAGGATTCATCCATTTATGATTCAAAATATATGGGTGCCATCTTGCACAGTGTGACAAGTATTTTCGTGTTCTACAGTGGGGTTGGGCAAAATTCCATGGATGTGTCTTTGTCACTGAGGAGTTTCTTTGGCTGCGCAAAGCCCTTCAAAACTTCAACAGGAATATACAGCCTGTAGGGTGGGATTCAGCCTGCCTAATTTATGGGTGGGATTTGACCGGACTAAATCCACCCAAGTGTAGTCATAAACACCTAAGTCCTGCGAGGTCCTAGGGTGCCACTAGGCATGCCTGTTCTCCAGGACAATCCCAGGTAATTATGAGGCTGGAGTGCAGCTTCTCTTTGCAGCAATCCAAGTCCCTGACATTGCTAGCACGGTGGCTCAGCTTCAGATGAAGGGCTGAAGGTTGCTTTCTTCCCTTGTGCAAATTACAGCGCTTGTGTGGGATGCTTGAGATGTGGACAGTTCAGAGCACAGCTCATGGTTTGTCTCTTCTGGCAGGATGGTCACATGAAAGTGGGCAGTATCTTTAATTCTCCTGCAAATGGGTTTATTTGTAGACCTTTTCATGGGAAATGGGCTGAATACTACTGGCTCTTTGCTTGTACTTACATAGCTGTAGATAAGAGAGATATTTATTTAGGATGCAAGAGGCTGGGAAACTTTTAAACTATATAAGAAGGTACTTTAGGTAATGTGTGTAGACCTAAAAGTGACTACTGACTGGACTAACTGTGGACAGCTTCTGAGGGCTCTAGCTGTCTATACCTTCAATCAAGATCATGTGGTTTCATCTAATTTAACATTTCTGGTTTAAACCACAAGCCCAGGCTTGCTTACTGAGGGTCTGTTCTCTGAGTGTATATATGTGTGTGTGTGTGTGTGTGTGTGTGTATATATATATATATATATGAAAATCCTTTAACAAACCATTTATAAAGGCAAAATATATTTTTATCCTTCAGTTCTGATCTACTCAAGACAGGTACTATTATTATGATGATTGACTGTGCATTGACATAAGTTGCTGTTTCTTTTTTAGAAAGAAAATGCTAAAGATTGGAGCTTTTTTTTTTTTCATTTTTGTTCTACTGTTGAAAGAACAGCTTATTTAAGGAAGGAAAACAACTCTCTTTCTCTGAGCATTTAATGAGAGGCAGACAGTTGAATCACTTACATCAGCCTGAAACTTTGATTCCTAAACTTTGTATGTAAGTGATTAATTGCATTTTTGTTTAAATTCAATCACAGAATGTCAGGAGTTGAAAGTGACCTCAAAAGATCATCTAGTCCAACTCCCTTGCCTGAGCAGGATCACCTAGATTAAATCACACAGGAAGACATCCAGATTGGTCTTGAATGTCTCCCAAGAAGGAGACTCCACAATCTCTCTGGGCAGCCTGTTCCAGTGATCTGTCACCATCACAGTGAAACATTTTTTTCTTACATTCACATGGAACTACCTATGCTCCAGCTTGGACCCATTGCCCCTTGTCCTACCACTGGTCATCACTGAGAAGAGCCTGGATCCATCCTCCTGATACTCAGCCTTTACATATTTATAAATATTAATAAGGCCACCCCCCAGTCTCTTCTTCTCCAAGCTAAAGAGACCCAGTTCTGCCTTTCTTCCTAAGGAAGGTGTTCCACTCCATCATCTTGTGCTGGACTCTTTCAAGGAGTTCTATGTCCTTCTGGAAATGAGGGGCCTAGACCTGGACACAATATTCCAGGTACAGTCTCACCAGGGCAGATTAGAGGGGCAGAAAGACCTCTCTACCTACTAGCCACCCCGTTCTAATACACCCCAGGATGCCATTGGCCTTCTTGGCCATGAGTGTACATTGCTGGCTCATGGTCATCTTCCTGTCTTTTTATATTTACCTGGGTTGCTTTACTAACATCAGTGCAATTCAACTATGGGCTTATAATAGTTGGGTCCAGATTTGAGGCCTGTCCCATTGTTTACTGATTAGTAGCACTTGTTTGAAATAATGTTGTTATTGCTCCTAAAAGACAAATTTGTTGAGAACTGGTACTTGTGTGTTTAAGTTTAAAGCTGTCCATGCTACGTCTGCTTATACATTTTCTTAAATAATTTATATTCTAATGAATTAGAAAAGTGTCTAGCATATTGTAATTTATTAGTAGAAATTGCATCCAGGTACATTTATTAAAGATATATTGCATAGTGTGTGCTATAAAGCTTTAACAGTGTAAAATGCTTCACTAAGCATTATCTAACATGTCTAAAACAAAATGCAGGCTAAAGATGTGGCACTTTGAATGCTATTATAATTTCTCTGAGCATCATATGTGTAATTACAATTCCAAATGTTTAATTTCCACACTTAAATGTAAGCAGAAAATTAATTTCTCAGTTTGACTTCAGAATATAAGCATGCTGTAGTGTTTGGGAATAATTAAGGGTCTGATGTCCTGATGTATTTTCTTGCAGATGTTTGGAGTCCTACTAACTTTAGTAGGGTCCACATGGGAGAACAAGTCTACTCAGGCAGGCTGCAGCGTGTTGCTGTGACTTGGGCACTGACAAATGTGCTAGCAGTCAGAGCTTGGGGAATGTCTCTGTCACTATTTTATGGTTGTTTGGGGGTAAGGAATAGATTTAGAAACCCCTCTTTATGAAAAGGGCAGCATTTTGAATTTTTGATCATTTTCAGTCACAAAACCCCTGACAAAACTGATATTTTATAGATACTGTTTTCCATCCTTTTTAGCCATTTTCCTTTCTCATCGCTGGAAGAAAGTGGATGAGAACACTGACATATAAGTGATAAAATAAGTAGAAACAATTTGTTATTCAGATCCTTGAAAGTCAACCTGAAAGTTGTGGGGTTTTTAATTTCTTGACACCTTGTCTTAGCGCAGAGGTGCTTTAAAGAGGGCCTAATCATTTTCTCTGAACAGGAATCATCTTAAATATTTCTGTCCAGACTTTTTTACAGACCAGAAGAATGCAGAGGTATCCATTTAATATTTTTCTGGGATTGCTCCTATCTTGATTTCACGGTAGGGACCAGTGCTTGCTACTACCAGTCTGTGAATACAAGTGTGAGGCTGCTACAAACGAAAGGGGAAGTGTGTGGAATTATCAGAAACCCGGAGGAAAACAGCTGTGAGAGAAACATTTTAACACTTATCCATGAATGCCAAGGCATACACAAGATATTAAAAGCATGTTTTATTCCTTAGAGCAGTGGTCTTTTAAACCCTAATACTAGTTCAAATCATCTCAGCATAAGAAAACTACTGATACTCTTATTTCTTAACTAGATCCAGGAAAAGAAACAGCCTTTTGATATGTTGAGCAGATACTCTGCGAGACAGAGAATGTGTACCCTCACTTCACACTGCACAAATACAGCAATCTGTGTGGTCATACTGTGACTTTCTATTTTTTTCCAAATATATTTTTTTCCTTAGAGGGAAGCAATTGTGTAGTCCTTTTGCTGTAGTTTTTAGCAGTATCTGTGTAGAATTTGTATAGAATTCAGGATTCAACCTCATGATCATCTTAGGACTTTTGGAAGCTGCTCAGGAAGCCAAAAATTGTAACAAATTTAACGTGAGATGTGCTGAGATGTGAGTTAAATGAGCATGCACAATTTACTGATCCATAGTAGAGGCAGGGAAGACAATGGATGGAAATTGACTTAAATAAATACAAGTTGCATGCACTTTTTTTGTTGTTGTTAAAAGTCTACATAACGGTCGACTGTACAAATAGTGAAAATGGTCAATTGCAAAGAGGCCAATTGTCTAAAGGTTGGAGATCAGTGAACAAATGAGCCATATAGGAAAATTAACAAGACTGAATTCACACATGATGAACAATTTTGAGATATGGAATTACAACTAAGACTACTGCTTAATAAAGGTTCACCCTGGGTCTTTGTCTTTCCCTGTGTGAGTATTCTTTAGTACTTAAACTTCCTTGACACCAAGTTGTTTCTGTTCACATTTGACAAATTTGTAGGAGAATTTTACTCCAAGCAGTCCTGTTTGCATTTTTGATGGAGAAGTGTACTCCTTCTGCAGGTGATATATCATCAAAACACCTGTCCACTCCTCTACCAGGTAACTCAGTAGGTCTCCTCTTCATCTCTCACAGCTCTAGGAATGGTTGCCTCAGACAGAATCTGGTCCTGTGTCTAGACAGGAACACAAAGTGATTTTGGCTGAGCTGATTAGCACAAGTGTATTGGCTCTGAACACCGTACAAAAATGTGAAAAAATCGTTTCCTTGTGTAAAGATGATGACAGGCAGGAGGGTGGAAATAATTTCTGCACATTTTATTATTTTGCAGCAATTCTGAGTGAAATAATCATGGATAATGTGAAACAAAACAGTTTTGAATGTATTAAATTATTATACCATAGATTATTGAGAAGTAAACCTAGTTCCAGTGGGATTTGCAATGTATTTTTTAGTTTAAATAAAAGTAAAGCTATGAACAAAGAAGGAGGTGCAGCAATAACCTTCTAGAGCCAGTGACAAAGGTGAAGAAGGAAGGCTTTGCTGAGAGGCTAAGGAGCACGACCAAAGTGTGACAAGTACAGATTCACATTCCTTCTTTGAGTTGGAATAGCAGCTTGGACATATTTATTTATTTATTTGTCTCCAGAGAAGAGCACAGGGCACTAGCTGCAGGGCAATAGGAAATTTAAGACTGTATCAACATCTCTGTTTGAAATCATTCCATGCACTGAAACATTGTCCTGGTGCTCTTCAGACAATCACTTACCGTCCTTCTAATTGACAACATTCAACAAACAGCAAATGCTGTATCACCGATACAATCATATTATCCTCAGAATGAAAAGATAAGAGCACTCTACGGCAGGCTACCTGGTTGTTCATGAGAAAGTAATTTCCTCTATTAGACACAATATGGTCTGGAACCCAGTTTTCCCACATCTGAAGTAAATGCTCACCTGTAACGTGCAATGGAGGATCACTGTTAGGCTTTGATATGACACCCAAGCTCATTTCTGAACCCCACCCCCAGAAGCAGGGAAATGTGGGACAATCCCTGTAGACATTTACCATTTCCCTCTTCACATTCAATCTCTTCTCTTTGATTCCAGTCCCTTCCCCTAGTTTTCTTTCATCACGGCTTACATGATAGATGGTCACAAGCCAATAGGCTATTTAAGCTGTTGGAAACTTGCATTACTGGCCACAAAATCTTTTTGCATGTGTTCTGTGAATGTGAGTAGATATTATACTTCTCTGACACAACTGCAGTGTTTGTTCTTCTTCATTCCTTATATATTAGGGGACTACAAGAAAGATGGTGAGAGGTGTAATGGTTTTAAAATAGAGGAAGGTAGATTTAGATTAGATATTAGAAAAAAGTTCTTTACTGTAAGAGTTGTGGAGCACTGGAACAGGTTGCCCAGAGAGGTGGTGGGTGCCCCATCCCTGGAGACGTTCAAGGCCAGGTTGGATGAGGTCCTGAGCAACCTCATCTAGTTGGGGGTATCCCTGCTTCTTGCAGGGGCTTGGACTAGATGACCTCTGGGAGTCCCTTCCAACTCTGATCATTCTATGATTCTATGATTCTATATTACTCAAATTTTTAATATATCCTTGTGAAATATCACTTTGATGTTTTTCTGAATCTCCTTTGGCAAAAATATTTTTTTCAGACTACTTTTATTTCATGAATACTCATTCAGAGTCTAGTTTCACTAACATAAAGTTACTACTTGCCTTTTTCCACTTGTTGGCATTACACCCTGAGTATTGCACTAATTATTGTACTATTCTCCCTAGTTTTGACTGCATTCATCATATCTGCTTTATTTCTAGTTGCTATACCCACATCACCTTTTTCCTGTACAGGAAACAATCCTGTATTATTTTAATGATCATGCTTCCTTCCTACTTTTTCCCACTAATATTTTCCTAGGAAATGTAAAGGCAATTGAACTCCTAACATGATTGTTACACCAAGTTTGATACAGCCTTCCTTCATCTGTAAAAACATTTCCTGATATGCTTTCTCATTCCCTACTGAAGGTCTCTGGAAAGATCCAAGGACTAAGTTTTTCCATATCTCATTCTGCAGTTTACTTCAAATAATCCCTGTTGTGTCAGCCAAAATCCTAGTGTCATTTATTTCTGTTTATTCAGTATTCTCCCTACACACAAATTACTCCCTCCTTCATTACTTTTGTTTTACCTCACCCATCTGCAAACTTTATACATTGGTAATTTTATCTCCCAGTTGATAGCTTGATTTAACCAAGTCTTTGTCATTCCAATGTAATCATAATTTTCCCTCAACATATGTTTCGAATACAAAAATCTTGTTACATATGTTTCTAGCATTTGTAAAACACATTTATCCTGTTCTTTGTCTTTTCCATTCACTTTTTAAAAAATGTATGGTAAGAAAAGCTTTCCACACTGACTTCATTTACAAACTCAGCACCTCTTTCTCTAACCATTACACTCCTTTTCTACTTTGTCTGTATGAATTCCGCTGTAAAACCATAAAAGGAAATAAAGACTCTTTCAATTACTCTTTTAATCCCATTCTGATATTGTTTCATCAAAGTCAATTTCTTTTGATCCAAGTAGGTTATTAACCCTTCTCTTCAGGTAAGAGTACTTACTCTATTTATTCTCTTCATGGAATATTTCAAACATGTATATCAGCTGTTAGTCTACAAAATCAATCCATTGCTTACTTGATTCAAAGTTTACCCTGGAAAGATACTTAAGTGGGATACTTAAAAAAGAACCCACATGATATGTTCTTTCCTTATCAAGTAGTCACCAATGCTGTCAGTCTTCTCTGAGTTCTAACATCTTCAGGATGGTCTGAGATTCCCTGTCTAGAAATTAGAATATTTAATTATTTGTCTTGGTTACTATAACAGGTATCTTTTTTTTTCCATCAAACTTCATTACTCTCTTTTTGACAGAGTTAGGATGATACAGAAGGGTTTGGATGCCTGTCAATCGCAGATGAATCTGATTTTAGAAATGGAAAACAAAAATCATTTATCTGTCTGTTAATAGCAGAGAGCGGCTGTCTGGCTGTCCTATAGCTGCCCACAGAAAGTAAAAGTCTGGGCTCAGAGGACTGCAATAATTACAGCCTGTCCCTGTTCTGGTTTGAACCAATCTAATCTTCTCTCCAGCTGCTTCTGCCTAAACACAGGACAGCACCTTAACTATCCAAACGGATGAGTGGATTATAGATTTACCACTTTTGGTCTTATGAGAAAGGCACAGTGCACCTCCTGTTCAAAAAAATACAAGTTTACTACTCAAATAAGGCCTGAAGAAAAAGCAAATCCACTGTAACTCAGCAGATTTATAGCTTCACCCTTCCTCTTCTTTTTCACTTTCATTGTCTATGTTCTGTTGTCAGCTGTTCCCCTCTAGTTGCCTTATTTTACAATGGCCACCTCACACTTCTTTTGATATATTTACCTGTAAGCCACCTACCTTCTCCTGTCTAGCTAACCTGAGACCCATCAGAAGCATATTTCATTGCAGTTCTGGTAGCTGCATTAGCGGTTATGATTCCACTAGCTGAACTTTGACGATGATTGACCGTGTGTGGAGGGGATGAAAAACCGGAATGTCTTTTCACTCTTCCTGTAAGTAAAACAACTGCTTCGTAGCCTTCTACTAAGAGGAAAGGGGGATTGAGGGGGTGTAAGGGAAGAGAAACTCCCCTTCCCCGCCCTCCCCACCCCTCCGCATATTCTTTTACAGTAAAACTGCAGAGTGCAGGGAGATTGGTTTAGGCAGTATGTATTTATCCAGATTGGAATATGCTTTGAAGTCTGAGGACTGGGGCCATATACTTCAAAGAGCTGTAAGGATTTATGGGATGGATTATAAGTCTGAGAGTACCATGTGAACCAGGCAGTGTGGACATAGACCCAGGATTCTGAATGTGACTTGAATGCACGAAGACACAAAACACTATAGAGAAACATTGGTTCTTTTCTATAGGAGATGGGTCTCTGATGGTTAGAGATAGATAGATTTTGCTGGATCATGTGATGGAGAGCATGGGAAGGGGTGTCTGTGACCTAATCTAGATGATCCTGCTCTGGAAGGGCGTTGGACTAGATGATCTTTCGAGGTCCCTTTCAATGCCTAACACTCTGTGATGCCGTGATTCTGTGTATTGCTAGTCAGTTCAGGAGTCTTTTATAAATAGGGTGGACCTTGCTAACTCTTGTGTAGTTTATTTGCTACTTGGAGAACTTGCTTCTGAGTTGAAATTTATGTTCTTCAAAAGTAAGCAGAACCTAATTATTTGGGGTCTGAAATAAGGATGAATCAAGATAGAGGAAAAACTATGTTCACATCAATAGATCAATGAAGGAAACGTCCATCACGATGTGGAGAGAGGAAGAAGTGTATCACTGTAAGTCAGAATGCAAGCAAATAGATGTAGTAGAAGGAATAAAACAAAAATATACAAAACTGTGTTGTAGAAATAGATTAAGGATATAGAAATAAAAGATCAATAGTGGAATAAAAATATGATGAAACCCAGAAAACAGTGTTTAAAACCCATGCATTTATCTAAGTTATTATTTTAACTTGCAAAATGGCATGGCCTCAGTGCCAAAAAATTATAACCGTTAGCTTGTGCAGCACTTAAAAACATAATCATGTCAGTTGATAATTTATATATTTCATATATCCAGGAGCTGAAATAGATATTATCTGTTGTGTATCAGTACAATTTTTGAACACTTGAGAACAGATACTGTGGCTTATCCTTCAAAAATGAACCTCCAGGGTAATAGTCTGCTGGATTTTGCTTTACATCATCAAAACAGAGATTGGGAGTAAACTGATAGTTTTGAGGGTGTCTTTATTTTTAATATATCAGATGACTAATGATTGTATGTGTGAAATGTTATATGCCCCCTTTTAAACTTGATAGAGGCTGATTATAAGGAACCACATGATCTCATCCGTCTCAAAAGCTAAGTGATCTGCATCATGACATGATCACACGTTTGGTCAAAATCTCCTGTTACCCCATTGAACTAAATGGCAGCAGAGGGAGCTTAGCACCTTCTGTAAGAGTTGTGGTCCTTAACAGGATCAAGTGAAGAATGTGCAGGAGTTGAATCCGGAACGAGGTGTTGCCATGAACCAGGAAATACCAAGGGCTGTCTTACTCATTCTGTAAATGGCTTTTCAGAATAAACTTGTACAAATTGAGCAGGCAATATGAGGCAAAAATTGACTAAAGTTTTGATTGAATGGGTACATAATACTGACAGAGAGACCTGTACATGTTTGCCTATGGGGAGAGGTTATCCAGTAATGCCTTGACTTAATGTTCTCACACTCACTTTTGAATATTCAAATGTTCTGCAAACACCAGTATAGGCATTTAGAACAAACACAGCTTTTCTTCAAAGTTTAGTTAATATTCTGTATAGGCTGCTTGCCATGATGACTAATGTACTGCAACCTTGCTGTTCTGCATTAAACATCATGAAAATGTACATCTGCACTGGATTTTTTTTCTCTTTCCTTTGTTTCTAAAATGCTGAGTTCTGCTAAAAAAAATTGGATGGAAATCAAATATGAGAAGCTTAGCCAACTTTAGGGAAATGATATCAGAGTTATATTATCCCTTAATGAAACAAGTATAGAGGGCTGATTGATTTATAGAGCAATTTTTTGCACCATTACCTAACTTGATTGTGTACAAATAGTTTTCTGTATTCACAACCATCATGTCTCTGCATTTCTTTCAGTATGTACATTTCAAAAGCTGATGTCTTTTTATACAGGACTGGAAGATCTGAAGGTTTTGAGCTGAACAGTGTTGATGTCATGTGAGGCTGTTTATGGAACTTTTATACACTTTAACACTTTTCTCTAAGGATGACAGACAAATAGATTCCTTTTTCCTGCTGTGATTAATATCTCTTTGAAACAGAGGAAAAACTTCAATGTCTAGTCTAAGTATGTTGTTGCAGCCACCTCTGGCATGTTGGGTAAGGGTATGCAAGGAAAATCATGGACTTACTCTTCACATAGAAGAAACCTGTGCTCAGGAGGGTCTGAGCAATGGCAAACACTATGACTTGAGGTCTTTGTTCCATTACTCAAGTCACCAGCGAACATTTTATTGACACGTGACTTAAGCATTAATACCAGAAAAAAACCCAAACCTCAGTGGTCAGAAACTGGGAATTTAGGGATTGGTTATCTCCAAAACCAAAATTTTTGGATGCTCAAAGGTTCTAATTCTGTTTTGGATTCATGGTGGATATTGTTCTCTTGAGAGTATAATATTAATGCAAAGAAGCTTTCTGAGGGAAAAAAAATCCTATGTGCTGTGATGCATGACTGAATATAAAATTTCTCAAAAAATTATTTTCAAGCATTTAATTATGACACATCCTGTGATTTTTGTGGAGATATTCTAATGAATGAAGATGTTTGAAATAATGGATTTTCATGTATTTTTACATTTTCTGTATTCTTAGAAATCCAATTTAGAAAAGGAACCTCTTATATTGGCTGATTTCCTCTCTGTGGAGCCCAAGTGTAATTGATACTGTACTCCAGCACAATGACAATCAGGCTGTGTTCAGCCTCAGATCTTGTATATTAAAGTGAGAGAAGGAAATATTTAAATAGGGGCGGTGGAGACTATGTTCACATCAGTATTTAAATATAACAGGCCAAATTAATTTCTGGTATAATTACATGGATATTACATTGGTTACATCTATAAGTCAGAAATTAATCTGATAAGTACTAGTCTCTGTTGAGCTACAGCAGAAACTATCCAGTGTTCAAAAATGTCAAAGTAAACAAGATCTGATTTGCATATTAGAGAAGTCTGAAGTAGATATTTCTGCTCTGAAATCTTAGACAAGCTTAGACATTGAGGAAAGAGGATAATAAGCATGGCAGGGCTGGAACACTAGGTGCAAATAAGAGAGTAAGCCAGCACATCTGCCTGTCCAAGCACGTCATCTTCACAGTGTATTTCCCGTTCGCAAGTTCCTTTTGATGAAATGTGACTCCATGAGGGGAGCTTCTCTTCCTGCTTCTGGAAGCTAAGGGAGTGTCCTCCCAGTCTTCACAATTTATGAGGCCAACTCAGAGCCTCACAGAAGTACAGCATTTGTGCTATCTGCTGTTAAAAATGAAACACACAAACCACCAACTGACGGAGTGAAGCTGGAACATTTGCGCATTTTATTCCACGAGGACAGTGGTACCTGACTGTGTGTCACAAAAATCAGGTGGCCAGGGACATTTTCAACACCAGCTTAACGAACGACTTGGCACATTTCAAAGTTAAAAAAATAATTTTGCTAAGAGTTTTCTACTCTTAGCCAAATTATTCAAAGGTCAAGAAAAACATGACAAGGTCTGCAGAGGTGGAAGGGTTTCAGAGAACACACCTGGCAACAGTGACAACCAGGAAGATTTCCCTATAGAACTGTTTTGAAGAATTTCCAGGGACAAGAGTTGCTATGAATGATTATCAGTAACTAAAACAGTTGCCAGCTGAAAACAGTCCAGCCATTTCCAAGTGTATCTTCTCAGTACCATGAAGTCAGGCCTCTCAATTCCCCCAAACTGGTTCCTCAATATAGCTGTTTTGTTTATCAAATCTGCTTCTGTTGGATCAAACTGCTTTGTAATGGAGACCCAGTCAAATATATCAGGTCACATTTTTAGGTGGGCCTTGGATTCAGTCTTTGCTAGGCCTTCACAGTATCAGCTTCAAGACTGATATATTTCAGGGGAGGCTTTTGGTTTGAAGTGTTAATAGTGTGATGACTTATCAGAAAGTATTTTCCATGATTCAGTGAAACCAAGGGAGGTAATGCCCTGAGGCAGAATGGTATCTGGACAGGGAGCCAGAGCAGGAGCTAGAAAGCAGTGAAAGACTGGAAACTAGTGTGGAAACCTTGGAAAGATAGTATGGTTTTCAAGTGCTCGCATATCAGCAGAGATAACCTCATTCTCTTCATAAAACTGAAATCCCTAGCAAGGTAGGAACATGTTGCAGCATTAAGAACAAGATGAGTGGAAACATCAGGGGCTATAAATTGAGCCAGGCAGCTTTAGGAAGTCTGTGTAATAAAAATTACCATAATCAATCTTGAAATTGTCAAGAAATAAAGGTCTCACAATTGGAACACTGCATTGGTAGTATCAGCTTCTAAATAAGGATATGGCTCCTGGGACTTAATGAACGGATGTGCTGTATATTGTCTTAGAAACCGAGCAGATGCAGAACTGACTGATCTCAAAATAAGTGTTAATAAATGTGAGAAGGAGATTGTCAGTAGGAATTCTGAGGAGATGTGATTAAAATATCTTATTTTCCAAAATGTAATAGCTTAAAGTTTTCATAACTGAGGGTGAGAAGACAATGTCGAAAGATCCAAGTAAAAAGTAAGGCTTTCAGTGGGTGTCCAAACCAGCATAAAATTTTGATAGGACAATAATGTTATCAGAGACAGACCTCAGTAAATAGGTTCATAGAACTTAATAACAGTTTCTTGAAATATCAGTGAATGGCATTAAAATTATAAGATTCTAGATGTTATAATTTTCTCTCATACACAGATGGCTTTTAATTCCTGTTGGATCTTCCACAACATTATGATGTTTATGTCTACAGGACAAATCAGGACAGGCATCAGATACTAAATAAAGGCTTGGTTTTGTTTTGTCAGGCATGAAAATACATTTTTAGCCTTCAGGTTTTTGCAAGCTTCATTTTTCCAAAACTCTTTCTGCTGAGCAACAAGCAATCACCTTTCAAGCTATTTGAGTTGAAATGGGGCTTCATGCAGCAAGACACTTCCATGGCAGTTTAAGATGATTCATGGATGTGTCCACATCTTATTACTTGTTTCTCAAAGAGCTTTCCAAGAGAAAAATCTTTGGTTTACCTCCTTTGTCCAAATATTTTCTCTTGAATCTATCATACATAACAATAGTGTAGAGAGTAAACTAAAATACTTTTTTCAACTGTGTATATTACTTCAAAGGCATTCTTTAAGATACAAAATGACTTTTGTCTTGACCAAATAAAATGCTGTTAAAAAAACCCAAACCAAACTCTTACCTTATAACATTTTCTTGCAATAATTCTTCTTTTCTTTGTAATTGAATAGCAATTAATGCAAATTGCATAACTAAGTCCACAGTAAAAATTGGCTCCCCAACACCATAGTTCACACTGGGGAATAGGTCACTTTGAAATGTTGCAGTTTCAGAAAGTACAGTGTGAACTGAATGTGAGCCTCTGCTGTCCCATCTCAAATGTTATTATCTACTTTTTATCAACAGACATCACTTACCATCTATTGTTCTCTTTCAGACTGCCAAAATCTTCAGTACCAGAGTTTAAGTTCTTCAAGACCCATTTCTGTCCTTAGCTAAGATCAATAGTGTTATAGAAATTAGTATGAAATTGGGGTTTTTTCATTTTACCAGGTCTCTTTTTTATCTACTGGAACTTCTGTCTACTCAAGGGGGATTGGTATATTGTTCCTTGCTACATGGTATATAACTTTATTCCCAAATAATCTGCTCTCTCTAGCTGTTCTCTCATTGCTTCATTGTTCTATTTATTCCACTATTATTACATCACATTTTTCATCTGTCTAATAATCCTGTGGGACAGACTCTTCTCACACTCCTATTGCACACAGCCTGTAAATTAAAGATGCAAAAAGCAAGTTCTACAGACGTGTGATGTTCCGTATTGTGGTAGCTGGGAATTTACAAACATCTAAGGCTTTGTTTGTTCACTTCGATTCACTTAATTAAACTAAAAAGAAGGAAAGAATAAAGAAAACAAACTACAGGATGCAGCAGGGGGTAAAGATATGAAGCAAAGCAAAACAAAACAAAGCAAAAGTCGTGTTCAGAAGTAACAATGTTGTTTCCAGAAACACTGACTGTAATAGATGCTTCTCTCCTCTGTCAGAGGCAGCAAATTTAGGTCCATGTGGGTACAGAGATCCCCTACTGATGTTAATAATGACTATTAATGGTAATAGTTGCACAGGAGAATTTTTAAGATTAAATACACAATTTGAGCTTACATATTAGCCTTTCATGTATGAGTCATCTCTCTACATAAATACTTTATTTCCTAGCATATATGCTTGCTTACAACTGTCTACGCTAAGAACACAAACACGTTCACACACACTTGGCTTAAAAGCTCTTCAGACTCCATGAACTAACTTATGCCATAAAATGAAGCAGTGGCAAGTAAACATGAGATTTCTAGCAGTGATTTCAAGGTCAAACCTCCCACTGATTTCAGTAGATATCACAGGGTTGTTTCTACCAAGCCGAGACAAAGGAAAGTACTGGATGAAACCTTGTCTCCAGGAATATTTCATCCTTTTACTTCCTATTGAAATAAAAGAAAATCCATATTATATGTTTTGTTACGGAGCCTAGAAATGCAGAAGAGCTCTTTTCAGAGAGAATATATGGGTCTTTTTTGCCATGGACTTTGCTCAGAAATTTGCAGGAGGACTTTGTTTGGACCAGATACTGTACACACTTGTGAGGAATTTATGGTTTAAAATGTCTCTGAGTTTAGGGTTCAGCTTAATATGCAGCGAGATATTTTAATTTTGATACAATTATAAATTCTAGATAGATTTGGGATTCCAAATTATGCTTCATAATCTCCTCTACAAATATTACAGATGAATGAAATAAATTATTTCCAAATTACCACATTATGCAAATGAAGGAACTGAAATTATATTTTTTTTGTGTGTGTTCTGATATGCATTTATACCAGATAAAGAAAAAAATAATACATTTTATTCATTCTGGATTGCCAGGGATTCCTAAATATGTAATTTGGGATGTAGTCCACTGATTATCTGAAAGGCTGCTCAAAGAAATCTGTCTATGCCTGTCTACACATGTGTTTCTTTGGAGATTTAGGTATGTACAGAATCATTATAATAAGGAATCCCTAAAGAAAGCTCCTAACACTGATGGCATCAATTTATTCCTAGGGTATTCTTTTTTAATAAGCACTTTAACATGAGGCATGTGTCCTTGGGTCATAGTCCTAAGGGTTCTGTAAATTCACTCTAACAGCCTCAGAAGTGGAAAGAGGAACCAGTATGGTTTTGGTTCACTTACACTGAAAAGATAAAAAAGAATAAATGTGTGAATAGCTTGGATATGCACATTAGTTCCTGATGTTTGAATGTTAATTAAAGTTTTGCTGGAAATTAAAATTTTGACTCTGCATTTTCCAAATCTGCACAAATGCAGCATTCATTTCCTGAATTATTTTCCTGGCTTGCAGGCAGGATACAGATTTCTCCTCAGTTACTGACAGCAGGCATCTGAAAATATCATGACAGCCCACTGATTTATAATATTAGAGTGAGTCACAAAGGCTATAGGGCATATCTCAGATCCGGATAGTGAAAGGGAAAGGTTCGTGACTTCCACTTTGAAAACTTTCTCCACCCTTATTGTGCGAGAAAATGAATCTCTGGCTCAGGAACTGCCTCAGATAACTTTAATTAAAGTATCGTGCTCTTATAGAAACTCCCAGGTTTCCAGAACAGGGCTGTCTCCCTACATCTTACTGGGATAGCAAGGTATATGGTTCATAAGGAGGATCAGGACTCAGCACAGGCTCTATGAAGGTCAATCCTGACAGCAAGATGTTCAGGGGCCACCACCTCCAGATGACATAAAAATAGTCAAATAGACATTGCTGATATGATGTTGTCACTAGACTTCTCCATAATGTATGAATGTTCTGAGAGGAACAAGGAATAAAAAATAGCAGTAGTGTCCTGTCCAAAAACTTCTTAGCTGTATGCTTTTTGATTCCCCTCCTTTGGGTTCACATGGTGCTGTAGAGGGAAGGACTTTGTAAGACAAAGTGCTTTTGTCCAGTAATAGTAGCCTGTGCTGCTCGCAACACCTACCTTAGCGAGGTGCTGGGTCTACGACCAGACAGACATGCCATTGTGCTGAGCTCGTGAGAGCTGATTTGTGAACATAACATGAGAAAACAGAAGCAGCAGGTAACTGAGAGCGCAATTGGACAATGGATAAGGCATCTGATTGTGGCAGAGGCCAAAGGCCAAGAACTGACCTCAAGGTACAACTATTGTACAAAAGATAAGATCATGTTATCTCCAGATGGTTTTGATATATGTGCTGCATTAAAGGTAGAAGTGTATAATCTCCTTCATGAAACTCAACTACTCGAGAATTTATTGGCCAGCTTGGCCAGCTGCTCGTCCAGAAGAGTATACTGTGCTTTGAGTGTGTTTGTGTAGCTTAATGCATACTTTCCAAGGAGTACATATAGCTGTATGTTATGCATATATGGGTGTATCTGTATGTGTACTTCCTTACAAATTTCTTCCCTCTAATTTTATTGACACTTCTGAAAAAATATATTGCAGATAAATTTAATTTGGATAGTTTTTACTTTGTGTAAAACTAAGATTGTGACAGCTATAGTCTTTTCCACACTCCATTCTCTGGAAAAGTGGCATGTGGTGTATGTTCAGCACTTTTCATAGCAAAAAAAAAAAAAAAGACTTGTGGGGGGTCCATTATGGAATTAAAAACTAACTTTAAACATCCACTGTATAATCAACTGAAATCTGGGCAAAGATGTTGCCAGATACAATTTGAAAGCTGAACATTGGCAGCAGTTGTCACTTTGAGAACTAGAGAAATTTTGGACCTAATGGAAAATATATCTCAAGTTTAGATAAGCCTTCTTTCCCACAAATTCACTGCATCGGTCACACAACACTGAGATCGTCAGGTCCCCCTGGAAGTTACTGAGAGAACCTCCAGTATTACATGCATAGGCTCTTTATTTCAATTAAACTCCTTTTATTCTATCCACTTTTAGCATGGGTATAAACTACTCTCACCTAGTTTTCCATATTCCCTCTTTATGAGTCTCAGAGGCAGCTCAGCCCACTCTAAGGTACTTGTCTAAAACGAGGGAGATAAATGGCAGTCTGGTGTATAGGAGTTGACAGTGACTGACTGACTAAGTGGAAGCCAGATGAGGTGTACTCCAGCAACACACAGAAGTATCGGTTATTTAAAGTGTTTAATTTGAAACATTTTATTTAATATTCATTCATCACCATTTTTGTGTAGCCGATGATTTAAATACAGTTCTTTACCAACAAATAAGTGTTTTTGTGTATTATTCAGTCATTTAGCAAGCATGATTTCTGAACGTGATCCAACTCAGGCACAGTGGTATGAGCCAACCAAGTAATTTTTTTGTCTGGTTTTGCAGTTAATCTGATTTTTTGTTAGTGCAGCTCTGTCAGTGATATGATATTATGTGTTTTGGCATAATCCTCTAATCAAAATACACTTTGGAGGATCTTATGTTTTCTTTTTACAAATTGTTGTATATTTTTATAACAGAAATTTTGAAATATAGATATTAAATTTATCACAGATATTTCAATTTTACACATGGGAAAGGTAAATTAAGGGCTCAAGCAGTAATTCAAATCCTAAGGTATTAGAGTGAATTTTAATCTGTTTCCAAGGTATGGAAACACAACTATAAACCTGCAAATTACTGGTTTTCTCTCATATACTAGGAGAGACATAGGTTCATCATGAAAATTTTGACAGACAAATTTATGGGTATCTGAAATGTTAACATTGTAATAAATATACCTTAGGATATATTATGCCTCTACAGCAATTTCAGTAATGTCATTACAAGAGTTTATGCTATGAGTACTACAATGCAATCATATTATTAGAGAGAGGAAGTGAAGAGACTGCTGACGAACTGTCTCTGCTCTAACCCTCTGCTTTCAGGTTGTGCATTTGTGAGATGCTATTTAACTCATTGGTCTCTACAGATTTTACACAACCTGTTCAAGAAGTCTGGAATATGTGGTGGACTAATACAAGTCTAATGAAAAGAAAATGATTCCAAGGATGAAGGATTTTAGTTCTGTATTGAGTTGTCTAGGGGCAGAAGTCTGGCAGACAGATGTGATCACTGACTGGAGGCTGTGGTTTCCTATTCTGTGTGCAAGGTTTTTTCTTGCACTTGAGGGTCTGTGTATAGCAGCATAAGGGATTTTTCCCCTCAGGTGATTAGAGCCTATCCTAGATCTTCCTAGATCTTTTGCTGCCTCCAGTTCTGGGCTCCCCAGTTCAAGAAGGGCAGGGAACTACTGGAGAGACTCCAATGTAGGACTACAAGGATGATGGGGGGACTGGAGCATCTCTTGTATGAGGAAAGGCTGAGAGAGCTGGGTTTGTTTAGCCTGGAGAAGTATAAGAGGGGATCTCATCAATGCTAATAAATATCTAAAGGGCAGATCTCTAGAGGAAAGGGCCAGATTATTTTCAACAGTGCTCACTGACAGGACAAGAGGAAACAGGCACAAACTGGAACCTGGGAAGTTCCATCTTAACAAAAGGAAAACCTTCTTTACTCTGAGGGTGACAGAGCACATGAACAGGCTACCCAGTGAGGTTGTTTTGTCTCCTTCTCTGGAGTTATTCAAAACCCTCCTGGATGTGATCCTGTGCAATGTGGTCTAGGTGATCTTTCTTTATCAGGGAGTTGGACTAGATGATCTCCAGAGGTCCCTTCCAACGCCTACCCTTCTGTGATCCTGTGATGCTGAATGTTCAGAGAAACATTTTCCCCCTCTTTCTTGGTTCCATACAGCCAGGCTGTGCTGCTTTGGTTCAGGTGGGACTGGAGAGGGAGCCACTGCATATGTGCCAGTGGAGCACTGTGTTTTGTCCTGTTCAAGGTTACAGGCTCAGCAGTGACTAGGGGATAGAGCTGCCAGCCCCAGGAAGGAAGTTCTTATCACATAGGCACTCTGGGAGGAGCGGAGCAAAGGGGAGAGAAACTGCAGTGATGCCCTCTCATAGATTAATCCCAGTTGTGAGATCAAGGTGAAAACAACACAACTAGAGAAAGAAATCCTTAATGTTTTGTGACACCTGAGCCATGTGAAAAGATAGGCAAACACATCATTATCTGGACCAGGATTTGACAGCTCTTGGGCAAGAGTGAAAGGAATTAACATCATAACCTTAAGGTACATGCTAAATATTGATTATTTAAATGCTCTAAGTAGCCACATGGCCATCAGTACACAATTACATCTGTAAACTTGGAACCAAGTTAAGACAAGGTCTGGTTTCTTTTATAACTACTGCCAGCTGGGAGTTATTCTGAGCTCCGCCTGTTGCTGATGCCCTTGGAATTAGATACTAAATTACTAGGCTGTAATAGCCTTGCTGGATATCTGGAATCCTGCAGATTGCATCTCTAGCTTTTTGAAACAGCCATTTTCACTCACCTAGGTTCAAACTGAGGACAGAAAAGCTTTACAGCAACAGCACCAAATGTAATGTACCTTGATCTCAAGTTCCAAGTGCTGCCACACTACTAATAGTTACAGCATCAGTGGAAAATATTTGTCAGAACAGAAGTCAGTGTGGGGGAAAGTCAATGGTATCCATTTAGAGTGAAACATTTCTTTGTAGTCTTTAAAAGAACTACAGTTAGGTTATAGTCTATTTCTCAATGAAGAGTTTAAGAATTGAAATGTATAAACTCATAAAATAAATTTTTATTTTATAAAGAAAAAAAGAAGAATTTTCTATCCAGATGGGTAACCTTATATAAACTGCCTTTTGGTTCATATACTGTTTGTTGCCTGGGTCAGCTGCTAAATCCATCATAGTGAATTCAACAAAAATGTGTGGCTATTAAAAAAAAAGAAAAGGAAAATAGGTAATATTTCTGCAGTGCATTGATTTAATTCTTTACCTTACTTGGGACACATCCTGGGTTTTACTCTTCTTGGTTACTTCTATACATTTTGATCAGTGATTAACCACTGCAAAGTGTGGTGCAAACCTCTACCAGGTTGTACAGGGCAGTGGAAAAGAGTTGTCTGTTTTTTCTGTTTTAACACAAAGATTCCTGTAAATCCTCTCTCAGCAAGTCCCGCTATAGCTCTCAGTGATAATACTGGTTACCTTTTAGCATGAACTACAAGCATTTACTGCTTTCCATCCAGCAAGCCAGAAAACATTGGAAATACACTAATTGGAGTGTGCAAAAATATATGACTTAACAGTCAATCACTTTCCATCAACAAAGATTCAAAGGTTAATTTCCCATTTTCTTAAGCTTTGGAAGAGCAGCTATAGAGAGAGACAGACAGAAGGGTTCCAGCTCAGCAGGTCTCACTGTTTGTTTTTTTTTCTTCCTGCTTAATTACATCATTTTTATTAAGAGTTGGTTAAAGAAGTCAGCCAAAATCTCAAAGCACAAAGACAGTTGTAAAAGTGATAAGCAAAGACAATTTGTATCATATCAAAGGACATGTCTCTATGGAACTGCTCATTCCACACCTTTGTTCTCCAACCAGTGGAACAGGCTGCCCAGAGAGGTTTTGGAGCTTCCTTCTCTGGAGACACTCCTGTGTGATCTAATCTAGGTGATCCTGCTCAGGCAGCGGCGTTGGACTACATGATCTTTCGGGGTCCTTCCCAACTCCCAACATCCTGTGATTCTTTGTGAATCTGTGACTCAGGTGCACTCACTTATTTCAAGACCGCACAAGGACCTCTCCACACAGGTGGGTACCTAATCACCTTTGAAGGTCTGACTATATATACATATTTTACTTTCAATATACTCTTGTTAGAGGACAGCCATGGGGATTTAAGCAGAGAAGAGGGGAAAGCTGACTTCTAAACCAGAACACTTATTCATATGCTTCCTTTTTATTCCAATAATGCATTGCATATTATCTGTAGATGGGGACTACCTGTATCTTCTTCCTGTCAACCAGTGCTAGCTCAGTGCAGGCCAAGAAAACCCTTACTTTGAGGCTTTAGAAATCCTCGAAGTTTATAGCAAAAGCAAAGACATGAATTTACATATCTGCACAAGTCATTGAGATAACCTCATACACGTAAATTGAAATTCTGTGGCCTTTTTCTTATCACTTAAGATTTAACTCTGGTGAATAAAAATACACAGGATTAAAAACACAACTCTACAATAAATAGCAAATGGCACTATCCATAAAAATGGATAACATGAGCAATACTTTGTCCTTGACAGAGCAATAACTTAGAAATACAGTTTATTCACAGTTTGCACACAGAACTTGGAGGAGGCAGATAACTTCCTTCCTAATAGACTATTACAGGCACCCTTTGCAGGCCATTAGTGTGGAATTAATGAAAGCATGTCTGTGCAGCAATTAATTTCCTGTACTTCTGTAATAACAAAGAAAGGAAAGGAAAAGCTGTTCTCCTCCCACAGTTGATAGCTGTGTTCTTGTGCCTAAAGCAGTCTTGGAGGATTGGACTATTTGGGTTCTGTTCCCACATCTTCTGTAACATCCTTCATGACCTTGGAAAAATCATTTGATCTCTCTCTGTGCTTTAAATTCCCTTTTCACAAAAGGGAATTAATTGCACTTCACTACTTCCAGAGAAGTGTCATTAGGCCTAATTAGTTAATGTCTGTAAAGTGCTTTGAGAGCAATCTTTTGACAGATGATATTCTAAGTGCAAAACATCACAGTAAAAATTTGTAGCAGTCTGGCTTAGTGTTATTTGTTTAGCACAAACAATGCTCTTGGCAGTCTAGAAATGCTATTCTGATGCATTAGACAAAGATAAGTTAAAATTACATTTTTTTGGGGCTCTGATTCAGCACCAAATCACATACTTGAATGTAAATACTAGGTATCAAAAGTGCTCTCTATATTTTTATCCACCTAATACCCTTACTCATCGTTAATAATCATTAGTCTTAGTCATAATTAGTTTCCCTTACCCTAAATAATTTCTTGAAGACTTCCTAAAAGCAATTTATTTTTTTAGTTTGTGGGGTCAAGAGGAAAAGTGGTGGAGTGCAGGGAAGTGTGATGAGATAGGGAGCAATGTTTAAACTTCAGGATGCATGTTTAAAAGATAATATTGGATTTATGCTTAAGAAATATCATTTCGACGGTATTTTTAAATATAAATAAATAAATCAGAGACGTGATATTTGAAAGCTAATCAAGGCAGAGAAGGCTGTAAATTTCCACTGATTATTTGTGCATTGTCTACAGAAGAGATAAAAGACCTGAATGTTTTACAGGAAGAGGGGTTAAAATCTGGATGCATTTTGGAAGTGGTAGAGAAGAAGGGAAAAAGTCAAAGATGAGAATTCATCTTGAAGATCTTAATAGCTAAGAGGATGACGCTTATTGAAAGAAATGGAAAAATTGAAGGACAACTGAAAATGAACAAGCTTGCAGATAAATGATACAGCAACACAAACAATAATCAAAAGATTTCTTCTGGAAAACACACTTTTGCAAGTTTTTTAAACCATGTATCAAAACAAGGAAGGTTGCCTGTTATTGCAACCTGGAAATGCAGAAAATGTATGAAATGGAAAATACAAAAGCCAAAAAAAATTTTCAAACAGTTTAATAAACTATGCTGAATAGGTATGAGGTGATTTTCTTCAACAGCATATTGTAGGTTGAAACTGTGTAAAAAGTGTTCACACATGTTGTTGGAAGTCCATACTGCACTTGCCCACTCTTATGCACTCAAACTTCACTGGTCACAGAGAATGTCAATGGATCTCTGCAGATTGTTTTGCAGCATCATGGGCTAGAATAACATTTAGTCTTCTACATATACTACTTTAAACATAGTTTTCAATAACATCTAATTTAATTAAAACTACATCAGTAAAATTTAGCAAAAATAAAGTTACAGTTCTCTACTGTGACCTGCTTAATTAATGTGTTGCTTATTATGTTATAATTTACCAATCTATTGTTTTAGTTAAATAAACTGAATTGAGAGAATATCAGCTGTTAGCTTTAATATCTACTTTAAAGTTTTGAGCATGGCATGTTGATGCTTCCAGAAAACTTTTTTCGGGTTTACTTAAAAGACAAAGAAATACAAGACTGAGATCTTAAAGAACAGGCTAGATGCTATAGGGCAGCTTTAAAAGTTATTGTGCTACACATCTGGTGCTGCTTAAAGGAAAGAACTTGAGAGGCAAAGTAGATCATCCAACTTCATGCTCTCAATACATGCTTTCTGTCTCTATACTCTTCCTGAGCCAATGGATTAAAAATGGAATTAATGTTCTAGCTTAAACCAAAATCTGTGGCTACTTCACTTTCCTTTTATGCAAGTGATCAGCCTGTGCAAGTTCAAAGAATGAACTTGTAGTGTATCTCCTTGGATTGATTTGGAAACAGAAGGTTAGTTTCTGCTTTGGGCATAAATCTAAGTTCAGATATCAAACTCTCAATGATTTTGCTAAAAAGGGTTAGAGGCTAATATAGAACCCAGATTTCACTTCAAATATGTCATGAATGATGCATATTTAAAATAAAATAACACATAACAAAACTCTAGTAACAGTGCCATTAAGAAGAGAAGCTTCCATCCTTCAAAGCTGATGGAATTTTTATCACTGACTTCAGCAGAAGCCTGGATAGCTATTGCAGCTATCACTGGCGTCTTCAGGAATATAAGGTGTACATTACAAAAAAAAAAAAANATTTTTCTGATTGCATTAGCTATGGCAATGAAATCAAGATCTATTTGAAAATACCAGTTATAGTATGGTTTAAAATGTTCCAAATAAAGAATAGTCACAGGAAACAAAGAAGAAAACACCCAGCTTGTTTGAAACAACCCAGAGCTCATTCAGATACATGAAACTTCACATTTTTAATCTGGTATTTTCATTGAACTTCCACACTATTTGACCCCAGTCAGGGTCCACACTTGTAAAAAATATTAATGACGCTTCATTTTCAGAAGATTAAGAACGGATGGCCCCTACTCACCTCTGTCTGTTTTGTAAAGAGAAATAAAGTGATGCTTATAAGGTAAAGCAGAGAAATTCATTGGTTGCACATTCCATGCAGCTGCCCAAACCTCATTTTTTTCATTAATGATTCTCTTTGAGCACTATTATCCACATAATTTGTCTGAAAGCTGTTGGCAGATGCACCTTTCTTACTCAAACCACAGTTTTGTGTGCATACCTCCTTTAAGGTTATGAATTGCTCTTTTAATTTCTGGGTTGGCCTTTGAATAGCTGTTGAGTGCATGTGTCACTCATGATTGGTGCTAAGGGAACACCAGCTCTGAAATGTAACTGGAAATACTGATGTTTGCCATGTCATTATACAAAACTTGCATGTTAAAAGACATCTCTTCAACTGTAGAAAGTGTGGCCAGTCTGCTCTATGTGTCTGGGGGATCCAGACCCTTTCTTCATTCAAAACTGATCAAAACTGAATCATTTGATGATTTTTGCTTGCCTTGTGTTCAGATAACTGCGGAGGTACTCACAGTCATCAGGATCTTTAGTATATTTTAAGATTGCCCAAAGAGAACTGAAAGCCCTAGAAGCCATGGAATATAAAATAAACGCAAACTCCTCCAGTTCATGGTAGTATCTGAGGTCCCAATAAATTTTAAGGCAGCTGCTGGTTCGTTTTTATTGACTTCTCCCTAATCAGAGTCACAGAGCAAGGGTACTTCACTGCTACATCTCTTGAATGGGGACAATATATTAAGCTATTCAGCAGTAACTCTGACATCCCATTTTGCATCTTTCTAGATTCCTGAGTAAGAAATACTGCTTACTTAACTTCCCATTACATTTTGGATAGTTTCCTCTAAAGAGAGAGAATAATTTACAATTTTTACTGCATCTTGCACTGGTAAAGCTTTGCACTGGTAATTTAATTCTATATTCATTTAGTTAGAATTACATGGGGAACATCTGCAACGATTCCTAACAATAACTACATTTCAAGACAATTACACAGTAATAACTAGAGCTGCAGGATGATGTCAAAGCCAGAAGAGGAAAAAGAGGTGCACACAGACCTTGTGCATGAAATTAAATTTTGTTCTTAATTGGGAAAATGCAAGTTTATCAGAGAAGAGTCTTTGAAACATCACATGCATATATTTAATATATGTGTTTCTGTAGATAGCAATATTTTCTATTGGCATCAGAGATTTGCTTTCATTAGTGAATCTCTGAATCAGTAGTGAAATGAACCTCCTTTATTTTGGAGTAAATTAATTTGCTTTCCTTCTTAACCAACTCCTATTAAGAAGATGAAGACAATGAAATAGACGTATCTTGTGGAATTTTCCTTGTCAATCTTATAGAAATAGGAAGTTTAGGAGAAAGGAACTCCATTCCCCAAATTTTCCACTACAGCTATCATACATACATCTCATATAGCACCTTTGGTGAATGCACAGCTATGTCTCTGTAGTGTACTAATTAGCTAATTCACTTATGTACAAGATCACATATTTTTGTCTGCAAAACCTAAATGGCTGAGTGGACATGTGTAGTGACGCCAACAGCTCCGTGAGTAGCAGATGTGTTGTATGGGTGTTGCACAGAGTATGTGAATCAATTGTGGTGAATTTTGGATGTATCAGATTTGTCGTGCCTCTGCAGGAAGTTGAACACAAATTGTCTCCATTGTGCACTCAATTGGATTGTATTATTTTCAGGCCCTTTGACATCTCAGTTTACCTAATCTATGGCAAATTTTCTGTTTGCTTGTGCAAGTATTTTTATGCTTCTACATGGTCATCTAGAACACTGTAAAGATCAACACACAGATTTTATTGAATTGGGGTGCTATAATTTCTCCCTCAGTCTAATCACTGAAGATATTAGAGGGAGACCTATTTTTTCCAGATTATAAAATACCCCTACTCAGGGTGCTGTCAGTATAAACCACTACAGCTTTGATCTTTCTGCATTATAGATCTTTTCAAAACAGTCATGTCCTCTAAGCAGAAATAATACTGTGGTAAATGGTTGATCTACTGGTGTCCCATCTGAATCTGTTACAGAAAATCAGTACTTCCCAGATCTCCTCCCCTTCCATTGGCAAGTTCCCCATTTCCATCACTTCAAGTCTACATTGCTCATGTGGAATTACTTCTGCTGTCTGGCAGGAAGCAGAAATGTGTTTTGCTGCAATTTTTCTCCATGTCATCCCCTGTCAACGAAGCAAAGAGAAAGTACTGAAAAATACAGAGCAAGCAATATTTCCAGTGTCATGATCAAGACTTCTCATGGGTACAGTACAGTAAGTGAAAAGTCATTCAGAACTGAAATTCGGGGTTAACACTGGATTACAGCCAAGATGAGATAAAAGTCAACACCATCACTCATCCTGTAGTCCTCAGGGCAATGCATCATTCAGAGGGGATTTTGTCAGCTACAGAGGACCCTCTCTCACCTGAGATGGATCTAGCAAATTCTCTTGACATATTTCCATTCCCAAAACTTGAGAAAGGAAAAGGCACACTCATCTGTGTCTTCAGAACTTCAACATTCTGGGCTTTCCTAATCCAAACCCTTAATCTTTTCCTTCTGCTCTTCTTAAGCAGCAGGACTATGACCACATTTCTTGTGTTTAAATGTTACCTGAAAATCATTGTTTCTTTTTTTTTTTTTTTCTGTGATAAATCCTCAAATTTCTATATGAGAAGTATGTACTTGCAGAAGATGATACAAAACACAGAATCAATGCATATCCTAATTTTACTCACCTGAATGAGGACGAGTAAACCAAAAATGTCAAGAGTTAGCAAGGTTTCACTACAATAACCATCAAAATGTGTCAGTATCAGTTCCAAGGAAGGTAAAAGATCCTCAGAAACACTTTTCAAGACTGTAAAAATGAGAATAAGATACTCTTCACTTGAGTAATTGTTTAGCTGAGTAGCAATGTACAGGACAAAGCACTGCAAAGCTTCTGATTTATCAGCAGTAATATCTACTGCAGTGTTAGTGTGAAGCTCAACTATTAAGAGGGAGATTTGATAGCAGGGCTTTCTACAATCAATTTAATTCACTGTAGTAACAGCGTGTACTTTGTTGTAATTCATATTTTCAAACTGTTCATTAACATCACACTGCATCAGATGTTAGTGCTTAGCAGGAATATCATATAGCAAACATCTGACCACGACTTTGATAAATTCCCTAGGAAAATTAAATGGAAGAAAGATGTGTATCAGATTCTATTTTTGAATTTATATGATTATCTGGAGTTACTTTATGGAAGGGGATAGAGTTACCAGCATTTGTGAGATCCAGGGAAATATGTTAAATCACAAGGTGTGTCTTCATCCCCTTTAAAAAAATTGTAAGTGGGAAGAAACAATGATTGGTTATTAAAAGTCTAAGTCATATTTAATATTATATCTTCTAAGCCTTTTGTGACTAATCCAATCCAATCCAATACACTGTATACTTTCTGGGAACACTAACACCTTTCTCAGCTGCACAGGCACATGGCCATTACAAGTGATGTTGTTCAACACCATTCTAAACAAAATGCAGATCAATGAAATCATTTCCTGTGGTAAGATTAATGAGGTAGTGCATCGACCCTACTATGGAGCTTTCTTTTACATTTTTTTCTATTTCAGTTATGTCAGACTGGTGGGAAGGTGAGCACTGGCCTTGTTACTTTGTTTACTTACTTTGCTTTGTTTTCTGAAACTGCCTGCTTTGTGATATGGCAACTGGCTTGGGGAACATTGAGTTTGACTATTGGTTATACCACACATTATAGGATCTTTTCTTGTGGCTGTGGGCTGATTTTGGCTGGGTGAATTTCCTTCCAAGTAGTTACTACAGGGCTATATTTTGGATTTGTGCTGAAAACACTGTTGATAACACATAGATGTTTTTGTTACTGCTGAGCCCTGCTTACAGAAAGACAAGATATTTTCTGTTTTGTACACCACTCCTCCAGAAAGGAGGCTGGGGGTGCACAAGTTGTTGGGAGGGGATACAGTTTGCACAACTGACCCCAACTGGCAAAAGGGATATTCCATACCATGTGATGTCATGCTTAGCATATAATGGGCTGGAGAAAGAAGAAGGAGGGGCTTAAATGTTAAATGTCATGTAGCCCTGCTTTCCTGGAGATGACTGAACACCTGCCTGCCCATGTGGAGTGGAGAATGAATCCCTTGTTTTCCTTTGCTTTTGTGTGAGACTTTCGCTTTACCTGTTAAACTGTCCTTATCTCAACCCAGAAGTTTTCTCACTTCTACTCTTTAGTTTCCTTGCCCAGTCCCACTGCGGGTAAGTGAGAAAGTGGCTCTGTGGTGCTTGTCATCTGGGGCAAAACCACAACAGGCTGGAAGTCTCCAGCAGTTCTGTCTCAACAGTCCTCTGTCTTACTAGTTACAAAGCCAAAATCTGAGGTGTGTACATGTCTGAAAATGTGAGGTTCATTAAAGGAAAACAATCAGACCAAAGGAGCTTTTGGCTTCCTTAAAGTAACAGGATGTTGGTCAGCACAGGTAATATGCTTCAGAAATGAGACAGCAAGAGCTGAAAGGAGCTTTTTAACACTTGTTCTGAGTTCCAGAACCACCTGCTAGCATTGCTACTTTGTGATGCCACCATAAAATTAAGAGCCTGTCGGCACTTTATTATAAAGCAATACAATTGAATCTTGCACGTTCCTTTCAGGCAGGATCTTCACATATATTTGAGGTCTAAATATATTATCTGAGTCACAAGTTTAGCTTGCAAATGTTTTGAAAAGTATACAAATGTGTAAATAGGATAAAATCTTGATTTTTTTACCAGTTTTATGTAAATACTGTGGCAGATTTTATTTTGTGATGTTTTGTTTTGTTTGTACTATCTATTTGTGTACCTATTTAGATCAACGCAGTGTGCATTTCATTTAAGAGTACTGTGGCTGGGGTTCTCCTTCTCTTTCTGAGTGATTTTAAATAGACAGTGACTCTCTACTGGCAATCTGGAATGAGGACTATTCTTTATCTATATTTTGCATATTCCTCAGATATGAGGAACTCAGGATTTTCACACACACAGAATCACACAGAATTTTTAGGAATTGGAAGGGACCTTTTGCCTCCTGCCATTGAAATTCTCCCTGAGAGATGCACTGTTCTAAGCATGAAGGAAAGTCTGCTTCAGTACAGAAAAATGGAAGTGTCTGTAGCAGGAAAAAGGTAAGCATTTTCCTTCAAGAAAGCCTGAGCATCTCACAGTTCCTCAAAAACCCATGAATTATGGAGACCTAGAGTCTGTGGTAATTTCAATGGGAAAAATTCTGGACAGAGCTTTACAGAATCAACTCTGGAGAATTTCTGTGTATAACAGTAGCAGAATCAGAGAAACATTTTTTTTAAAGTTAGATTGAAGTTCATATTGCCTGTAACTTGCTAGCATGACTAAGTTTTTAAAATTTCATGGTTTTGCTAGAATATAGTCAAAGTCTGAAGTTATCCCAAACTCCAGGAAAACATCAATGAAAATAATTAGATTACTTTAATCTTTGAAAGTGTCCAAGACCTTAAATGTTTGGTTTATAAATGTCTTCTATTGAGGCATTATTGTGGGACTTAGTTTCCTGCCAGAAATTTTTTGAACAGTGGTAATAAAATATTTAAAACATATTTGTTTTAATAACAAACAAACCTCCTTGAAATAATAAGGCACTAGCATAAGTAAACCTCATGTAATTCTATCATGAAATATCCAAATGACTTTTTTTCCTCTTGAAAAGATAATAACTGCTGCTAATGCTTGTTCAGGTAGCTTTGGGTTTGAAAAGGGTCCATGTGTCATTTTGGGAGTCAGTAGACTCTTTTTTAGTAATGCTTAAGACTTACATGTAGGTTCATCTAAAACTATGAAAACAAAGATCTTAAAACTATGTAGAAAGTAAGGACCAAGCTGAAACTAGATTTTACGAGTGTCCTTCCTATATGCAATGGGAAACTAATAAGAATCAGCACTGTGGAGAATCTTGGATCCAAATTCCAGGGATTGGAGGCCTGGAAATACACTCTTTGGCCTGAGTGGGCTTTTTGCTAAGTACTTTTATTAGAAATCTGTGGCTTGGAACCACAAAGTAACACTATTTGCATATCATCTTTGCCTCCATAAAAATGCAGGCACTTCTGTGTTGGCAAGCTCTAGATGCACGATAACAGATGTTCTGGGCAGTCTGGTAGAAACTGGACAAACCTGATTGCAAAGACAAAATCAGTAAGGTGCTGTTGCTGAAACCTGCCTGACATGGGAACTCATGCTGAGTGCAAATCACTGGATCAGAGCAATAGACATGAAAGGATCTTTATTCCAGACTGAGTGTCTCCTCTAAAAAAATGAAAACAAAGTTATTTAAGAGACACTGATAAAGATCTTAGACTGCACTGCTGAGCAACTCTCTTTTCCCCATAACTTGTTATTGCTGCCTTCACCCATTAAAATAAATACGAATGACTGAATTCAGAAAGGGACACCAGAACATTAATGTTTCTGCTACACTGCCTGTTGGAGAAATTCAAAGACTTGTAGGAAGGTGAGGAGCCTGCCCCACTGACTTGCAATGGGAGCTGGATCAAAAAATCCCCTTTATGGCTCTAAGGTATTTCTTCTTTCATCCACCCTTTCACGGTGTTGTAGGAACTCTCAGGTCTGAGTTTCATCATGTAGAAGAAAATGCTCCAAACTTTGTATAGATATGCACATTTTCTTGACATTATTTTTCTTTTTATTTTTCAGAACATTCTTTTCCCCAGAATATTCTCAGCAGGAAAAGCAATGTGAAAGCAAGAGCAACCATCAAATTTGGATGGACAGACAGATTGAATTTGACATAAATCCAATCTTACCTTTTTTTTCTAAAATGTAAGGGAGAGAGTTTTCCAAGGCACAATGAATTTTAGGAGAAAGTATTTTCATTTATTCTTCTAATCTCTGCAGTACTTCTATATCCTCCTCCAATAAAAATGACTACAGCAGCAGAATGTGTCAGTCTTTGGAGAAGAAAACTCTCATTTTCAAGAGAAAGAGGTCAATGGAGGTTGGTAGGCTAAAAACTTAGAGAGTCTATTCCATTTTATGGCTTCTTCTCTTAGAGGGGTGGAAGACTTGCCTCTCAAAATCACTATTTTCAACCACAGGGTTACACATCTATTCCTAAAACAATTTCAATTTTCATTACTCTACATGTTGTACTACGTCCAAACAGAATAATTTAATAATATAATAATCTAATTTGAATTTTTTTTTTTATTCCTTTATAGCTCTAAGTCCTCAAGGCAGTTTCTTACTTGGTAGCCTATTTGGTGACAGTTTTGCATATATAAAACACTTGTGTATATTTTACTCATTCTTCCTAAAATAGTTTCCTTTTTTAATAGAGTTGCTGTACAGTTTTTCTCCTTATTTTACTGCCTCCTATTGTTGACATTTAGATCTACAAACTTCTTAACTGGCTAGTGCATCTTGCTAGCCTTTACTGGCCTTAGGAGTCTGATGAATTTCCTAACTCTACTCAGAAAAACTGTTCACCTCCCTAGTAGTGTGACCTGAAATATGACTAAAATGACCTATTGCAAGTTGCAATTACCCCACCCACCAGGACTTCAAGTGATTTGGTTGCAAAGAGAGGAAGCAAAGATATAGAATCATTACTCAAATTTCTCTACTGTTCTTTGAAGAGGAATGGAAATGACTCAGTGAAAAAGCTAAAAATAGCCTTAAAAAGATAGTGTTGCTGATAGTAGGGAAAATCCCATGGAACAGGCTACTGGAAGGAAAAGGGGTCAAATATAATTGGTCCATATTCAAGGACCTCTTCTTCCAAGCTCAAGATCAGAGCATCCCAATGGGAAAAAGTCAAGAAGGGGTACGAGGAGACCTGTGGGAATAAACAGGGAACTGATGGATAAACTTAGCTGGAAGAAGAGAGTCTACAGGTCATGAAAGGAGGGGATGGCTATGTGGGAGGAATATAAGAATGTTGTCAAACCATGTAGGGTGGCAACTAGGAAAGCTGAGGCCTTCTTGGAGTTAAACCTTGCAAGGGAGGCTAAGAATATGTCATGGGTTTGCAACATGACTTCTTTAAGAAGCAGCTAGAAAGTTTAAGGGTCCAATAAAGCAAATCCCAGCTGTGCTCCCAAGNAGACTGTAACTAGTGGAGTCCTTCAGGGGTTGGTACTGGGACCAGTACTGTTCAATGTATTCATTGATGACCTGGATGAGGGAATAGAAAGCACAGTCAGCAAGTTTGCTGATGACACAAAGCTGGGAGGGGTGGCTGACACACCAGAAGATTGTGCTGTCATTCATCAAGATTTAGACGGTCTGGAGAGCTGTAGGGTATTGCTTGTGGGGAGAAACAACCCCAGGTACTAGTATAGGTTAGGGACTGGCATGTTGGAGAGAAGTGTAGGTGAGACAGACTTGAGGTGATCTGATGGACAGACAGATGTCCATGAGCCAGCAGTGTGCCCTTGTGGCCAAGAAGGCCAATGGCATCCTAGGGTGTATTAGAAGGGGGGTGGCTAGTAGGTCAACAGAGGTCCTTCTCCCCCTCTACTCTGCCCTGGTGAGACTGTACCTGGAATATTGTGCCCAGTTCTGGGCCCCTCAGTTCAAGAAGGGCATAGAACTCTTTGAAAGAGTCCAATGCAGGACCACCAATATTATGAAGGGAGTGGAAACATGTTAAGGGTGAGTGTCAGGAGGATGGATCCAGGCTCTTCTCAGTGATGACCAGTGGTAGGACAAGGAGCAATGGGTCCAAGCTGGAGCATAGGAAGTTTTTTGTGAATGTAAGGAAAAACTGTTTCACTGTGAGAGTGACAGAACACTGGAACAGGCTGCCCAGAGAGGTTGTGGAGTCTCCTTCTCTGGAGACATTCAAGACCAATCTGGGTATGTTCCTGTGTGATCTAATCTAGGTGATCCTGCTCTGGCAGGGGCGTTGGACTAGATGATCTTTCGAGGTCCCTTCCAACTCCTGATATTCTGTGGTTCTGTGATTCTGTGTTTGTATAGTACATGGCCAGGTGTAATTCTTCCAGGTTACCTCTTTAATCTATAATCTACATACTGCTTTCCTCACTCACACCCTCTAGGCTTGTAAAAGTGACTTTCCCAAATATACATTTTTTCAAAATGTCAATTGTGAATGACACAGTCCTGTCTCTGCAACTTCATAGGTATCTGCCTGAACTTCACATAATTTCAGGGATTATTAGTCTCTTGATTGTGTCAGTGTTTCAGAGAAACAATTCACAATATTTCTATTCAGTTGCAGTTCCATCCTGTCACTCCTAAAAAGTATTGCCTTGCACCTGAAATGTTCTGTTCCTGTTCAATGACTGCATGATACTTCCTGTTTAACAACGGACAGTAATGGAATACATAATTAAAATAACATTGCCCAATCACTAAACTCTCCAGCCATCTTTATAACATTGCTTTAATTGCATGAACACGTTGCCTGTCTGTTATTTGTGAGTATTACCACTGTTAATCCAGTGAGATGAGGATGACTGAGTGAATGTCTCCTTTGCTAAATTAAAGTGAGCATTGTCCTTAACTCCTTCACATGAGTTAAATCTGAGTTTATGTAGGTCTCTTGTGTTTCATTACAGGCAGCTTTCAGCCGGGCTCACAGCAGAACAAAGCATAATGGAATTGAGTAAACAATTGGATTTTACCATGCCCTGCTGTTACTGTTATTTTAGATATTGCTCATGCAACTGCTCCAGGGGTGCCGGGCTCAATCCATTTCTAGGAAATAGTAATTACTTAACAGAGTATTTTTCTCAGAACCTGCACAACTGTTACTTACTCTCTAGCGAAGTAGAAGAACTAAGTCAACCCACATCACTCTACAAAGTACTGAACTATTCCACCTGCTTCAGTACATTCCTTTGGTATCTTTTCCCCTCCCACTCCTATTTTTTTTTTTAAATGAAGTTATGGGACATGTTCATATGCTTGAATCCAGTACTTTCTCTTTGTTGTAGTATAGTATAAGTATAGTGTAAATATTATGTGGTTTTTTTTCTTTTTTTTTCCCCTACTTTTTTGTTAGTACCATGATTTTGATTCACAAGATAGACTGAGGGAGGCATGACATACAGCAGAAAAGGCAACTTTCTGTTGTGAGTCAGACTGCAGGCAAAAAGCCCATGGTAAAAGTCTGAGCTGATGCCCCTATCTCAGTAAATGTGTTTATAAAAGGGTTAAAGGAAAATATTCTAAGGATTTGCAGCAGGTTTTCCTGTTTGTAAAATGCAAGGATGTTGGGAGGCTCAATATCTAAAAATGTCAGCTGTGCACCAGGGTGGTATTTCATTATGTTTCTACCAACAAGGCTCAAGAGAGGTTATAAACTTTCCAGTCACTGATAGTCAGGGCTTGAAAAGTGCTTAAGGCTTTTGTAATAATTTTTTGTGGCCAATGTCCAAGGCTGCTAAGTGTGTATATATAGAGACAAAGGCTTAATAACCTTTTTCAGAAGTGACTTGGTGCTTTAAACGCCTCAAAATGCTGTTCTTCATTTTAATGAAACTAAGAACCTGACTTTCAGAAACCGCTGAGCACCTATTCTCTGTAAGCAAAAAACTTTCATGCTGCAAACACTCAAATGTAAAGGACCCTAAGGTGTATTTTCAGTGCTGACGACACTGAGTGGCATAGCAGCTTACCAAAAATTATGTGCCTCTTCTTTCAAGGGGAAGTCTGAATTACAACCCCTTCCTGACATGCATCCCCTGTGCCCTGGAGCCTTCCTTGTCCCAGTGCAGGGAGTACGGTGGAGAGGAAGGGGCAGCAGTCAGCTGTGCCACACCTGTTTTTTCCTGCCAGTGCTATTAAGACAAAGACAAGGGCCCGTAAATCCTTCTCTGAGGCACAGATACATTCCTTTGCTTAATTCTCTAATCCATAGAGACTACTTCTGTGTGGTTTTCATGTGGTACCATAACCTGGAGTGTTCATCCATCCCCAGCTGGGGTTGAATGTGCACCCACTTTGGGCATTTGTCACATTCATTGCCTCACTGCATGCTGCTGAGGTTCTTGTTCAAATGGATTTTATTTCCCGGCATCGTTATTACAGATGGTCCTGATGCCCATAGGTTCTTCTCTGTATGTAGTCCTGCAGATTTCTTTTTATCTTTAAAGTACTGGTATCTGCTTTCTTTTATCTGCACTACCTTCTTTATTTGCTTCAATGTGTAAACTTGACAGATCTACTCTGCAAAGATGTTTTTGTGTACCCTTTTAAACTTTAGCTGCTGCAGATGGTGCCAAAGGTACCAGTAAGGATAAGGAAATTCCTCCTGCCTCTTTTCAGAAGATTTAAAATCCTATCACCATAATCATGAACTATTTTTTAAAAGTTAGAATGAAATTTGAGATTACATAGTCTAATATAATGCTATCAGGTATTTTTTGCTTATTTTAACAAAGGCTTCTCAGTGAAGATTCACAGACATTTTGTGTGTTCAAGCAGACACCTCCAGGAGTCCTTGCATTCTTCTGATCCGTGTCTTGGCTTTCTTTATGACAGCAGTTTACTGTGTCACTGAATGTACATCTGAACACCAGTTCTGTTGTCTTGGAACCTTGTTGTTGTGGCGATGCTCAGCATAGTTACTGTTGGAGGAGTGTTACTTTATGACCCTTATTCTTGAGAGCTCTAGTATTTCTTAACATAATGTAAAGGGTCAAACTGGTTATCTGCTGTTCTACAATAATTGAGATTGTTTTAAAAGATTTGTGCCATTATCAGTAATGGGTTTCTCCTATTCAAGGTCTGTTCTCAGTTAATAGACTACTTCTTGACTGTCACTGCTCCATGCAACCTCTATATTATTTATTTTCTTTCTGTCTGAAACACTGAGGACATTTTTGCATTTATGTGAAAGACTTCAGGCTGGCAAAGTCCAAAGACAGGATTTAATGTAGCAAAGCTCCCAGTCCTATTAAGGACAGGTACCAAATTTCAAGTGTCATGAAGCATGAAGTAACTTGTGGAAACATTTGGTGAGACTAAAGGATGAGAATACTGGAAAATGGGAATCATGGTACCTAGCTGAGATGGCAAAGAAGTATGAGATATCACAAGCTGAAAGTAGAGGAATAGCTGGAAGGTAGACTTTCACTCAAGTAAACAAGGAGCAACCCATCACAAGATCAACAGGTTTTCTCCAATATGGATGAAATAAACTCAGGTCATGAGTAGCAAGCTTGGGAGAAACTATTATGCAGCGATAGAAAGAGGGGAGAAGAGAGAAGTCGGTGGCCACAGAGATTCTGAATGCTCTTCCAGAATATTTAATTATATTTGTTATAGAATTATAATGATAATTATAATTTGTGGCCTCACTTGAGCACTGTGCACAGTTTTGGGCACCTCAGTACAAGAGGGATATAAAACTTAAACGGTGTCCAGTAGAGGGTAAGAAGGATAGTGAAGTGTCTGGAGGGGAAGTCTTATGAAGTTCGTTGGTTTGCTCAGCCTGGAGTAGAGGAGGCTGAGGGGGAGACCTCAGCTGTGGTCTACAGCTTCATGAAAAGGGCATGTGAAGGGTCTGGCACCAATCTCTTCTCTTTGGTGACCAGTGATACAACCTGAATGGTTTGAAGCTGTGACAGGAGAGGTTTAGGTTGGACGTTAGGAAGAGGTACTTTACTGAGATGGTAGTTGGGCACTGGAACAGGCTTCTCAGGGAAGTGGTCACAGCACTGAGCTTGGCTGAATTCCAGAAGCATCTGGACGATGCACTCAGTCCCATGCTCTGATTTGTCTGTCCCTGTGTGGAGCCAGGAGTTGGACTTGATGATCCTTATGGATCCCTTCCAATTCAGGTTATCCTGTGATTCTAAAATTTATAATATATAATCTGCTATATAATTATAATAATTAGATTATGTATACATATACATATATAGTAATGATTTTGATTTGAGAAAAGATCATAAATGTGTGTTATTAACTGTCTTTTTTAACATCTTAAAAATCTTAAAAATGCAAGCTTAGAGATGTGTATTCTCTCCCAGTTTCAAACACAGGGAAATACATCTCCCATCGATTCCAGTGGGATGGAAAAACATTAAAATGAGATAGCCGAGAAAGGAAGGAATAAGTGTGAGGCAAAGAATGTCTACTTTACCATATAAATCAGTGCTTATCTCTTTGTAGAGCAGTGCAGTTCCAGGAAGAAGCATAGTATTCCTTTCAATATACTGTTTATAAACTAATTCAAAGAATAAGCATCCCTGGACCTTAATAGTCAGAAAAAATGAGCTTTAACTTATTTGGAGTCATTCCGGTGTAGCAGACTTTCCTTGACATTTGAAAAGGCCTATGCAAATTTTCTGTAGCATAGCTTTTATTTAGGCTTCAAATAGACAATAGTTTTGTAATTTTTTGTAAACTACAGAACTGTAGCATTTACTGGAAGAATCTTACATTCCTATATTTTGTAGCATTCAGCCTAGTTCATAATCTGTATGATTCATGCAGGAAATTATTCAAGTATGGAGGAAAAACAGAATTACAGAGAAAAGCTTAGACTGCAAAACAAAGGGACAAAAAAGCGAACCACAGGGATAAAAGTTATGTGTGAGCATTCTGTAAAAATGGGAATGGATTAAAAAACATTGAGGGAAGAAATCATCCTGAAGAGGGCTGGGAGACTTAAAAAAATAATTACCATGAAAGCATATTAATTATGTAATTATTTGCCTTAGTATTTTGAATCAGGTAAGAGAACAGATGCCAAAGAGACATTATTAACTCCCAGATAAAGAAATAGTAAGAAAAATGGAACTATCTTGCCTGGGAGGACAGACAGAAATGTCTATCAATGAACAAGTCTTCCCAAAAAGGACATTAATATTCAGGAAATAGAAAACACTTTAAAATAGTCCTAATAAATTTTCTGATCATGTCTCCTTGTTCACCCATGTCTTGAGAAGAGGTGTGAGAGTAAACCCATCAGTCCTCTGGCCTCAGGAGAATGAGATGCTGTTGTCTGTTTCTGTCTCCCTGCTCCAGCTGAAAAGGGGTAACAACATGGGATATCACTGTGATCCTTCCTGCTGTGCTGCTGATGTAGAAGTCTGAAGATAACACCTGCACTACACATGGTGGCATGAGTAAGAGGTAGCAACAAGGCAGAGAGGTTTTGGTTTGGAAGCTGGATGAAAGTGATGGGAAGGTCCAGAAGAGAACAAGTGGTGTTCAGGCAAAAGGTCTGACAAGCAGAGGTAGGTTGCTTCCAAACAGGTCTTGCTGGAGACTCTTTGACTGTATCTGTTCAAACTTTGGTGAGCAGGGCCTGCTTCACGTGGTGCCCAAATTCCTGGATCATTCTGATCTGAGCTGGTGGTGCTGTTCTGCATGGGGTCTTCATTGTGACTTTGTGTTTCTCTCCCAGAGAGCCAGAAGTCTTCACCCCAGAAGGGTTCACTTAATATTTTCATTTAATATTTATCATAATATGTGCACTCATGTTATTTGATCTTTTTGGTGTAGTTATTTTTATTCCTTTATTACCTTTATTAGCTTTATTAGCTTTATTCCTTTATTATCACAGGATCACAGAATTGTAGGGGTTGGAAGGGACCTTGAGAGATCATCGAGTCCAACCCCCCTGCCAAAACGGGTTCTATAGAGCAGGTCACACAGGTAGGCGCCCAGACAGATCTTGAATATCTACAAAGAAGGAGACTCCACACTCCCCCTGGGCAGCCTGTTCCAGTGCTCACCATGAAGTTCTTTCTCACATTGGTGCGGAACCACCTGTAGTTCAGCTTGTGACCATTGCCCCATGTCCTGTCCCCACAGGCCACTGAGAAGAGGTTGGCCATCTCCCTTTGTCTCCCACTCTTCAAATATTTACAGACATAGATGAGATCCTCTCTCAGTCTTCTCTTCTCAAGGCCGAATAACCCCAGCTCACTCAGCCTTTCCTCACAGGAGAGATGCTCCAGGCCCTTAATCATCTTTGTGGCCTCCACTGGATTTTTTCCAGGAGAACCCTGTCTTTTTTTTGTACTGAAATCTCATTTTGTTCCTTTATTATTTATTCCTTTATTATTTTATTCCTGTCTGTTTCAAGTATGTCTTGCCCCTCTTCCAAGCATTTGCAATCTCCAGAAATCTGTGGGTGCAAGAAGATTTTTATCTTTACATTTGATAAGAAAATCTAAATAAGGAGTTGCTTAATGTTTACTCCTGCCTCTTGTTGAACTTTTCTCAAGAACTGAAACCTGAAAGGGGTATCTCTGAATGCTGATGAAGTCAGCTGTCGAGCTGAGGGGAAGACAAAGAAAAGGACTAGACTGCAGAGTTAAAAGAAAATAGAACACCACAATGTGTTATGCTTTGCTCCTGCTGCTGGGCCCTTGTATTTCAACTTCAATTGCACGCAACAGCATAAAGCACCTTTTCATCTCTTCTCTTCCTATTTACCTTTCCCAGTTCTTTATTTACATACTACTGTTGTGCTTCGTCAGGCCCAAGTGTCTTTAAAGGCAAGAACCACTAAAAGCAAGAGGAGTTTTCTTAAGCTCACTAATGAGTTCAGAATTGAGCTTTGGATATGTGCCAATAACTATGCAAAAAGCAGTGACATTGGATTTGAAGAAAAGAAAACCTTCACCAGCCAATGATCTGCTTTTCCTAAATTAATTCTGTTGCCAAGTTTTTCACTGTAACCTGTATTTTGCCCAAGTGCTAGTAGGAAAAAATTACCATTTCATGAGGTATTTATAAAGCATCGGTGATTAAAAAAGCTCTTGCCTTATTTTCTTGTCCAGAGAGCATGAGGTATAATTACCATCTTTGTTAGTTCTGATAGACACACTTCAGTAATCATAGTAAGTATTTTGTAAGACTTAAGTGATAATTGTCCTGATTAGAATTTGTGTTGTGTTCCAGGAACACGGTAAACTCTTAAAAGAGTAGGAAATGGGTTCCCCAAATGAATAGCATATTTGTTATTTCCATTGGCCCAAGTGATACAGAAGAACAGGGCTGTGGGAAAATTATTTCATATCTCTGCTTTTTCTCCAAGAGTTCCAGTCAAAATCTGCCATCATGTCTTCAGAGACCAGAGGTCCGACACTTGGCATCTACCTAAGGATAGTCTCTGGTTCCTAGTTTCTTCCCAAGGCTGAAATTTATTTCACACTAGGCCCTGGAATTAAGTTCTTTATTATGGGAGAGGGAGTTAATTCAAAAGGATTTAATTAAATCCTAAAGGAATTTGATAGAAATGATGACTCTATTCAGGGTCTACCACCTGCTCTATATAAAATATAAGTGATTTGGCCTTGTAAGGATTGTGGTTCTGTAAACAACAAATAGTAAGAAAGCTGTGTATATTGAAGCCGAGTATTAAGTTCAATATCATTGCTCCAGGGTACAACAGGAAGATTTGAGGTGATCAAATAGAAGAAATGTTGTTATACATCTCTTCTGCAGATTTCGGGGAAGTTTCTGTGACAGTCTTTTGGTTTTAGAGACATCTCAACCTTTTTCAGGATGTTGTCATAAGATCAGGAATCCTTCAAATTGTAGAAAAAGGGAGTGTGTTTGAGTTTGACTGAACACTGATGGCACACTGCTATCATCAATGTCTTGTATCTCTGACTTCTGTTGAGAAATTTTAAATATAAAGATTTTTTGTTTGGTTTAGATCAAAACAGATGCTATTTTCCCTCTGTAATCCAGTAAGTCTTAGACTGATCTTTTTTATGTAATCTCTGTGCCTGAATTTTATTTTTTAATAAATAAATAGTTTTACAGGAAAGATCTCATGACAGATAGACCACAGCTTTGTATACTTAAACTTATATTTTTAACAACAAAAATTTAACTGGTATTTAATCAATGTCAATTGTTCATTAAATCCCCAAGGAAAATAACCATTCACCTGATTAATCACTTGTTGAATTTTTCATTGGTCTTGTAATAGTGCATCACAAGGTAACACTATTAATCACTCTGTGTTGTTCTATTGGCCTTTATTACTAACATAAAAAAGCCATCAGCATGTTTAGAGATTCCTACTTATCTACACAGAGAGGTTGAGAAAGTACAGCTAACACTGTCCTCGCTCTGAAGCTGCTGGAGGTGCTCGCCTGTCCAGAGTTTGGGTAGGTACTATAAATAGTGCTGAGCCCATTTTTCTTTTCTGAAAAATGAACAGAATCTTTGCTCTTTTTACAAAAATGAAAAACGGACCAGGTATTATTTCTTAACAAAATATTTGGCCACAGTGTGTGTAGTTTGATGTCAGAAACAAAAGCAATTTCACTGTGCACTGGTATGTGTTTGGCAAGTAAATATAGGGTCATACAAAGGTCAGAAACTTGCCAAAAATTTGTGATTTGTTTTTCATTTAGAAAAAAAAAAGGTGGAAGGGTGATCAGTGGAGTGAGATCAGTGTTCTATAGACAAATAAACTGTCACTCATATGCTGTGAAATCGTCTTCATTTTAATAGATGTTGACAAGAAGATAAAATTGAAAGTGCCTTTTTAATGAGAAATAAAGCCTCATTGTTGCATATGTCATATTTAACCTTCACTGCCTAGTAATTTTTACATTTTCAACCCTTAGCTAACCCTGTGTCTGTTCATAGATTTAAGTGGGCTTCTGTCACCACTCAAAAATAATGAACGTCCCCCCAAATGAGACAAGGGCATATTATAGCTCTTTTTAACTCAGCTTTGGAAGAGCAGCAGAGGCATGAGTCAGGCAGATGCCCTTGGGGTGCCCAAGGCTAATTGCCTACTGGGCTGCAGGAGCAGGAATGCAGCCAGCAGGTCAGGGGATGTCACTACTGTCACTACTCATAGGGTCATAGGATAATTCAGGATGAGAGTGGGAGGTCATCTGTGATGTTAGACCAGGTTGGTCAGAACATAACTGAGTTTGGGCCTGTAAATTTTGAAGTATGGAGACTTCATGATACCTCTGCTCAGCCTTTGTGAGAGCTGGACTAGAGCCCAATATCCAGGATATAGCCCCCAATATTAACCCCTATCTGTAACTGTTATGGTTTTATCCAGCTGGCAGCTGAGCACCATGCAGCTGCTTGTTCACTCTACCCTGGCAGAATGCAGAGAACTGTAAGAGACAAAGTGAGAAATCTAGTGAGATAAAACAGTTTATTAGGTAAAGCAAAAGCCACACAAGCAACTAAGCAAGGCAAGGAATTCACACACCACTTCCCATGGGCAGGCAGGTGTTCAGCCATTCCCAGGAAAGCAGGGCTGCAGCATGTGTAATGGTTACATGGGAACACAAATATCATCATTCCAAACACTGCTTCCTCTCAAACATCCTTCCTCTTCTTTAAGCCCTTTATATGCTGAGCATGACATCATATGTTATAGAATAGTGGATGACAGGTTGGCCATGAGCCAGCAGTGTGCCCTGGTGGCCAAGAAGGCCAATGGAATCCTGGGGTGCATTAAGAGGAACGTAGCCAGCAGGTCAAAGGAGGTGATCCTCCCCCTCTACTTTGCCCTGGTCAGGCCTCACCTGGAATACTGTGTCCAGTTCTGGGCTCCCTGGTACAAAAAAAGACAGGGATCTCCTGGAAAAAGTCCAATGGAGGCTACAATGATGATTAAGGGCCTGGAGCATCTCTCCTGTGAGGAAAGGCTGAGTGAGCTGGGGCTGTTCAGCCTTGAGAAGAGAAGACTGAGACAGGATGTCATCAACATCTGTAAGTATTTGAAGTGTGGGAGACAAAGGGACATGGCCAACCTCTTTGACACAGAGGACACAGCTTGCTACAAGGGAAATTCTAATTATATACTGTGAAAAAAAATATTTGTCACTAGAGCAGGGTGTGCTGAAGTTTTCATCCTGGAGACTTTCAAACTTCAGCTTGACATAGACCATAACTCGCTGAAGTTAGCCTTTCATTGAACAGGGGGATGAATTAGGGATTTGCAAAGGTCCTTTCCTGCCTAAATTATTCTACAATTTTCTAATTCAGAAGAATGACTAGGAAGTACAAGGTGGACTTGATAGTTGAACCCAAATTATTCCATCTCACAAACAATTCTTTCTTCTAAAATAGGTGCTCGGTAGGCAATTCCCATCATATTTGAAAGACACGGGAAAAAAAAAAAAGTGGCCTTTATTGGATATACAGTAGATTACCTTATTTTTGGATTTGGAATATTAAATGATAGATAAAATGGCTGTGATTATTATGTTTTTTGAATTTAGATGATACTTTTCAATTACTTGAAGTCCCTAATAAGGTAATTTAACAGAAAAAACCTCAAAATGCCCCCACCTTTGGCTGTTGTACACAAAATAGAGAATTCAAAAAACTTCTCATTCCTGAATGTTACTTTAGCAAATGAGTGGAATTTAAACAAATAATGATTCATTACTGAATTTTTAAATAGTCTCATTAATTAGCCCTTTGAGCAGCTAGTCACACAAGTCACTCACATGAATAAGAAACTACCGTAAGTAAAAGTTACCACAAACCTCAGAATGTTTCAGCTTTCTATCCTGTTGATGCAGTAATCACTCACACTGAGGTCTTGTTCTACACTGTGTCAAATCTTTCAGGTTCTCCAGGGAAATTATTTTCCTTAAACAACATTAAGACTGGGCAAGCTGTTTATTTGAAGATAAGACGACTGTAGGTAGATACCAGATCTTTGGGACAGATAAAATGAAGAGACATGTCCTCCCACAGAACTTTTTAACAGAGGGCATATTCTTTTTTTCCTTCCCAAACTCTTTGAAATGCAATGAAATAAATTATTTACATGTTTATGAAAATTATACCAAATACTTCCAGAATTACTGTCAAGCTGCACAAGACAACAAGGAACTGCTCTTACCTTCTTATGATATGTTGCTGCTGGCAGAAATTTGGCATGCTTTAGGACTTGTTCTGATGAAGTCTTCAAGGCAACTTCTGAGGGCAAAGTGATTAAACGTTTTAAATAAAAGAAGCATGGATGTCCCAACAGTAGAGAGTGCTTATCAGTTGTCACTGATAACTATCAATGTGCTTAACAGTGAGGTTTTGGTCCTTCTCTGTCTCTAATCTGCTCAGTGACATAGTATTTTTATTTTTTATAAACTCCCCTTCCATGTTGGAACCTCTTCTAGCATGAATGGGATGGTGTTCAATGCTCATGGCCTGTCTACAGTATAAAATTTGTCCCCTGGTCACCACATCAAGAACTGACAAAGGTGACAGGGCAGAGCAGAGTAAGAACCCAATACAGTCACGAATCTCATACAACATACAGTCTCATCCCTGCCCCACATGCTCTGTATCTGTCACTTGCTGGACTGTTTCTTAAAAAATAAAAAAGGAGATTGCAGCACTTTAGGCAGTGATTCTGTATTTTCTTGCCTACAAAGAAGTGAGCTTGAGCATTCCTATGCTACGACCATAACAATATTTAAAAGGACAATGACAAAATAAAAACAACCTCTTCTAAAACATGTATCTTTTTCTGTGGTGCAACATTCCCAATTATTATAAATGAAGGGATTTTTAAGCCAAATTATGTCGCACTATTAATGGCGATCTGTTTCTCTTCTATTTCTCTCATCAAGGACAAATAAAACAGATGGGTTGGTGTCACTCATGGGTTATCTGTAGGAGGGAGGCACAAGGCTTTCCACCCACAGTGGCAAAACACTGCAATAACTAGGCTCCAAACATGGCAGGAATATATTTAAATTCTAGAGAAGAAGTATTTTAGTTGGAAATAAACACATAAATTTTAGAAGCACTTAGTAGTGACCTTATTATTGATAAATGCATGTCTTCTTGCAAAACTAGAACCACAACTTGACAGCATCCCTCTATGCATGTGGTGAGGATTTACATAAAATTTGGACAAGGCAGAGCTACAGGTGACAAAAGCTACGGTATAGGATTCCATTAATTGAGACCCCAGTATGATCATTAACATTGACAGATAATTATACTTGTTTAGATAAGAAAGACAATTTTATTGGCTAAACTGTGTTGCTCCAGCAGCCTGGTACACTGCAGCTTCTTTTGTCTCTCTGCTAGTGTCACAGCCTTTAACCCCTGACCCTCTGATGCTTAGCATTCAGCTCCAGCCCAGCCACTCTAATACTTCATGTTGCAAAGTGGATCAGGCAGTCTAGCCTCAGACGTCCACTTTCTAACTGTCAGCCAGTGATGAATGAGATTATTGATGACTTAGAAATGATGAAATCTAGCTTTATAAACTTATCTTTCACCTTTCTGTGTGCTGTCTGAGGTCAAACAATTCACAGAACTGTGCAGAGTGAAGCTCATGAACAGTCTCAAATCCTTTAAAATGCAGTCAAACACACTCCTCATTTAAAGCAATGTCACAGGCAATCCGTCACTGCATACCTGATATAGAGCATCTTCTGCACAGAAAAGTGCCCAGAGTTCTTCTATGTATTTAAGTGCTGTAGTACCTATGAAAGAGGTACTATATTGACAGATTTCCTTGATTCAAGGGCCACATATATAAGAATGTTTATACATGTTCACCCTTTGCTTTGTGCATATTTGCTTTATACACAGTATGGATATTCCATTATTTTTGTTCCTTATTCTGATTACCATTGCCCACCTCACCTGTGTACTGTAGACTGTTGTTTGTTTTTTTTTTTTCATGAGTTAAAACCAGATTAACAAATGTAGGGATGAAATCTCTCCTACCAGTGACATTGTTCTCTTTCAGTGTTTGTTGTATTCAGACTTCTTATTGTTCATGAGTCAACTGTTCTCCTGAGGCTAGAAGTAAACAGAAGGAGGGGTGTCAGACATTTCCAGTCTTTTTTGCTCAGAAAGTTACTGCCACAGGCATTTTTTTTTCCAGTCAACAGCTAAAAGCTACATGAGAACACTAAGAGGTTCTTGACTGAATAGAGAAATAAGAGAGTTCTTCAGACATGCTTTAAAGCTTCAGTGAAATTGTAAATGCTCTAAACACATGTAGAAGTAAACAAATACATCAGTAATACTGCCTCTGGAGAAATGAAACCCTGTGGAGCAAGGACCTCAGTTCAGAATGTGTTTGATTACAAATCCAGACCTAAAAACTAGAGTAAGTTTCATAAAACTTTGTGAAGGACTCCATGGCCTAAACATAGGCATCTAGTTCTATTTTAGATACCATATATCATCCAAGCCATTTCATATGTTTGGTCAATATAATAGAAAATGTGCACAAAATCTGTGCTGCCCTCTAATGGAAGATATACCTTTTCCTTCCTTCAGGCAATCCCCCTCCACACATTTTGTGTTTGGTTCCCTGTATGCTTTACTTCTGTAACTGTTAACTGAGGACTAACTTCTTCTTTTTTAATAAAACATAGGTTATTGCATTTATTTTCGTTCTATCAAATGTTTGACGCACTTCCAAAGAGCAGTCATGAGCTGCATGAGTTCCACTTCTTCTGATCAACCCAAGTACATGCAGGTTGCAGTCCAGTCCTAAGACCTTCTTAAAGATCTGAAATGTCATGTGCATTTTCAAAGAAGGTTTCAAGATCTTTTTAGGACTTTTATCCTCATGTGGTGGGTAAACAGGGAGGCTGTTGGCCTGTTGGCTGATGCATCTCTGGTAAAAGCAAGCTGTGTAAGGCAGGAATAAATCTTTCAGTGCCACAGGGGTCCTTGGAAGGTAGTGTCTCCATCTTAGGCACAACAGCTCCTCTCTCTGTGTGGCTTTAGGTTTTAAATAGTATGAAGAAACAGAAAGATGGATAGTAAGAAGTCTAAGCTATTTACACTACTACAATGGCAATAGCCAAAAAAGGACATGTTATTAGCTGTTTGAAAACAGCTATTTGTACTCCCTTATCTTCTGATTGCCCACCTCTACCCCTCAACAATTTAGGCCTTTATACAGTTTCTTTCTGTTGTTTACAGCAGTTTACATTTGGGGACTACACACATAAAGATCAAAGAACTTCCAATAGTTATGGCTGCTCCTCTCTATTCAGTCCTGATGCTTTTGTCTGACTGCAGCTTCTGTTTGTGAACTTCTCTTTGAGATAACACTCAATGACATAGTCCCAAAAGATGAGTGGTAAACCAATAAAACTTCAGCATTTTCAGACTAGCTCTTCAGTTTGAAAGTGAAAGAAAAGAGATGTAGTCATCCTGTACAGGGTGATGGCCCTCGGTCACATAAAGCATTTTAAGAACTCTCTAATGCTTTAAGCTCTCCCATGTACCAACTGAAGTTGAGGTTGAGTTAGCCAGTGGAGCTGGCTAAAATTTCAGGCAACTCTACAACACTTGGCCAACAATTCCTGGCAATTTCCTCTAGCCTTATGAGGGATATTTAAAAAATACACATATAAATGTATATACCGTATAATGATTAATATACTATAATACCAAATAACAGAACAAAATATAATAAAGAACATAAAGTATGTATTGTATGCGATACATTATACATAGTAAAATATACACAATACATTAATTGGATGAGAAGCTGGATCTGAGCTGGCCATATGAGCTTGCAGCCCAGAGAGACATTAACATTCTGGGCTGCATTGAGAGAAGTGTGACCAGCAGGTCAAGGAAAGTGATTTTTTCCTCAGCTCCAGTCTCATGGGACCCGACCAAGAGTACTGCATTCAGATTTGTGGTCCCCCACATGAGAATAACATCTGCTGGAGAGGATCCAGAGGAGTGCCAAGAAGATGATCAGGGGGCTGGAGCACCTCTTGTATGAAGACAGGCTGAGGCAGTTGATGTTGTTTTGCCTGGATAAGAGAGGGCATTGTGGAGATCTTATAACAACCTTGCAGTACCTAAAGATAGCCTAGAAGAAAGTTTGAGAAGAACTGTTTACAAGGGCATTCAGGTACATAGGACATTGAACAAGGCTTTAATTTGAAGGAGGGTAGATTTGGATTAGATATTAGGAAGAAATTATTTACCATGAGGGTGGTGAGGCCCTGGCACAAGCTGCCCAGAGAAGCTGTGGCTGTTCCCTCCCTGGCAGTGTCCAAGGCCAAGTTGGATGGGGCTTTGGGCAACCTGGTCTAGTGGAGGGTGTCGTTGCCCATGGCAGGGGGGTTGGAACTAGATCTTTGAGGTTCTTACCAATCCAAACTATTCTATAATTATATGTTTCTATACAACAACAGCATATTGTAGGTAAATGATAGTGCGATAGTTTATTTACATTATATATATGTGTCCTATATAGTATATATTATATATTGTGTATATACCCTATATAATATAGCAATGTATGTATTTTAACATATAACATAAAGATTGTGTATCTGTAATGTATGTTACATTCTTATAACCACACACACATATAACATATATATTAAAAAAATATTACTTTTGTTTACCATTCTTGTATTACAAAAGCTTTATGTCTTTTTCTAATTAGTATGTTCCAGGTAGCATTGTGTTTTCTCATATGAAGCTGGAAAAAAGACAGGTCTTAGTTTGAGAAACTGTTGAACCAAGAATTGATAAGTATTAACAGCTTCCTTCTGCCAACTGTTACTAAAAGGAGGCAGTTACTTATCAAGAGAGACTCAGAGGTGTTATGTACTATGAACTCAGAAATTCAGGGTTTCTGAAGTGAACTCATATCTTTTTAATGGGGCTGGACCACATCTATACCAATAAACTTTATCTGTCTTTTTTTTTTCTAGGAAGTGAAAGGATAGATGGTGTGAAGTATGACTGCAGCTTAAACCTTTTATTTAGGTTCTTCCAGTAGCCTGGCAACAAAGATAAGGTTTATACCATGCACTGAACTCTGTACTTGCTACTAGGCTTACAACTTTTGTACTCATGGATTGCAGTTCAACAATACTCCAGAAATTTTCACCTGCTTCTTTAAAACTTAATCCAGAATAAATGTTTAGAGTAAAGCATGTTGGGTTGTTCGGATTATTTTTTTTCCGTTTGAGGTGGGTCACTCTGAAGTGATATCCTTTTCTCTGTTAAATGATGCTCCTTACACTCTTTTTTTTTTTTTTCCTTAATAGTAAATATATTTTTAAATGTCATAATTTAGAGGGATTTAAAAAAAATAATTATTATAACTAGTTCAACACAATAAAAACACTATTGGTTTTTCTAACACTGCCTACATTATCAACATAACATAATTTATTTTCACAATTTTACAAGGTTTACAGGAATATATAATATACATTATAGTGGATACTATGCTTATTTCATGTTATATCTCATGGTTTTGAGACTAACAGAGTCACTAGCTCTGATATACTGCAGATAATGCTGGTGGAGAAAGATGGAATGCTTATTCAATAAAAAAGCTAAACCCAAGAAAAATAGACTATAAAAAGCAGCAGGTCAGTCCCATAAACAACTCTAATTGTCACTGTTCTCAGGAAAGGGAAATACCACTTTTACAACCAAGATGAATGATAGCAGGCAAGATCCACGACATCGTGAAGGAACAATTGAGAAACAGCCTTATATAGGAAAGAAGCAACAATTATGATTTCTGTGTAACTGGATTTGAGGAAGTGGTTTGGGATGTTGAGAAGTCATTTGATTCTCTTCTGTATGCAATTTGCAAAAATGTGATAGACAATAAAACCAACTATAAACTTGATAATTTGCCAGTGATATGCGATTTCTGTCATCTTGAACTTGGGGCATATTACAAAGAAAAAATGTATGATTTTGGAACACTCTTAACACTCAGTATGAAAGTTTCATTGATATATAGAAGTCACTGATAATTTTTCCAAGCATATACAGTCTTTTAGAGAAATATTATCCTGTTATGGCAGGCAGATGGACAACACTTTGAAATGTTATCACCAGTACGCTACTGTTTGTAACGCAGCATGGAGTGCAAGCTGCTGATGCTGGTAGGCAGCAGAACAAGGAAGCAATGTGACAGTAGCTGACTAGGTGCCTGTGACTTATTTTGTCTGCACTGCATTTTTCTGAATGATTTCACAAAGATTCACAGGGGATGACTTCCTGAATATGCCTTGCAACTGTGGTCTAAGAGTAAAATCTGTGATACCTTTTTTGCTGTGTTCAGACTGAATTAGTCTGTAAGATAGTTTGGGCAAGATATGAAAAATTCAAAATGGAGGAATCCTGTGCACGGCTCCATTGTGGTCACATACAATAAGCAGGTTTAACATAAGCCACCCTTTGTATTCAATTCCACCCACTGACTGAGCCTCAGAATAAGATAATGCACTTATATGAATATTATTTCAGAAGACCAAGCAATGACCAGTAACCTTAGACAAGTTGTTTACAGCTGTGATACATTTTTGAAAGATTTGGCATTTGTCATCATCAGTGTCGAGAATACAGATAGAAAGACTGTTTGCATCAATGTATGCCATCACTGTGACGCTATCTATTCTGCTAGAGTCAAATCTTTTAGAAGTTGAAATAGTTAAATCCCCACCCACCCCTTCCATCACACCCTCCCCCAAACCAGTACCTCCCATCCTTTTTCTTTCTATTAGGGAACTAAGGATGGAAAAGGTGGGTGAGTACATTTGTGAAATAAAACCATTTCTTTGCCTACATTCTAAATGAAGCTGACCTCTGCTAGAAACGAGACCCCTGAGGAAGAAAAAAGAAGCAGAAGAGCTGGCTATGCTGACAACTTTTGGAAATTAAGGCCTGAAATGTTAGCTGTTCTGCAATTAGAAGGTATAATGTGCAATAGACCTTGAAGCCCATTGTTTTCAAATCTTGATAGTTGTCAGAGGTGCTAGCAGAGTGATGTATGTTTTGAAGGAGGTGCTCCTTTTGACTGCCTTTACACAAAAGGAATTTCTGTGTTTGTTGATAATTATATTTGAGGGTCAGAGGAAAGGTTATTATTGGACTATTTAATACATATTTTCATGAAATCAGTAATTTTTAATAATCCAGAGTCAGAATATTATTAATGTATATGACTAAGGGAAAGAGGATTTTAAACAAGGTGGAGGTTAGCACATTGCTAGCAGAGGTCAGTGGTATTTTTCTGTAGCCATATTTCTGCAAATACATATATTATGTAATGTAGGTAAGGTTCTTCTGTTATTTTGTTTTAGGTTTTGGTTTGGTTTGTATTTTGCATGATCTGCCTTTAAAAAGGTAATTTCTCTTACGGACAACCAGAAGCAATGAGTACACACTGAAACACAGGAGGATCCCTCTGAACATTAGGAAACACTTTTTCACTGTCAAGAGTGGCCAAGCACTGGCACAGGTTTCCCAGAGAGTTTGTGGAGTCTCCATCCTTGGAGATACTCAAAAACCATCTGGACATGGTCCCAGGTGACTGGCTGTAGGTGCCCTGCAAGAGGAGGGAGAGCAAGGGGATTAGACCAGATGAGCTCCAGAGGTCCTTGCCAGCCTCAGCCATCCTATGATTCTGTGAAAATAGTTATTTCATCAGATTTGTGTGCAAAAATAATGTTAATCTCTTTCCTCTTTTGCAAATTAACTGTGACTTTGATACTTTTAATACTAGATATTTGGAATCTAAAATGAATCTTTGTACTATAATTTGTCAAATTAATTTTTCATTTAGAGAACTGTAACCTTACAGTAATGTTTACAATTTATTAGCTCCACTCTCCGAAACTCTGAAGTAAAAGAAGAAATTGCATCAGAAGAAAAAGATTACATGTTAGATAGTAGCTGGTGAACTAACATCTAAGCATCATGATATTTTTTTCTAAGATTTACCAGAATTGCTGCCTGTTGCACTTGCCAAAATTCAATTGCCAATTGTAGCTTTTTTAATCAATAAGTTTTGAAAGTTGTTATCAAACTGAACTCTGATGAACAAAGCTCTCTTCTCATTTTCTGTGGGAGTAAAAATTATATAGTAACTGTCATATTATGTGACATTAAATAAAGAATACTTAAACAAAAGCTTTCCCTCCTCCCCAAAAAAGGAAAGACATATAAGACAAGGAAAAAAAATCAGATCAGTCCTGTGTGTATCCCTTCTGTGGGCCAAATCACACCATAGATTTGGGTTTCAGTTTGATCTACCTGTTATAGCTGCCTTTTTAATACTAGATTTCACTGTGATACTAGTAGCTCGTAGCTATCACTGAAATAGTAAATAATTAAAATTTGTTATTCTTTGGGCGCTCTCAAGTGCTGCCAAAAGTAAGACACTTTGTATAAATGGTATGTTAATTATAATGAAAGTGCCTTATTTACAGTGTTGCAAACAATGACAACAGTTGTGATGAACAGGTAACTCAATTATGAATTATGGCCAGAGGTATGGCATAAGCACATTGCAATACCAAGGTTGGTCTTTGACACATTTGTTAGTCTTATTTAATAGCAGAAATGGAAGGAAGGTAACTGAGTGGTGCCTGTAAGTAAAAGGTAAGAGGTTATTAAGTGCTAATGGTCTGAAATTGTCAGTCTCGCTGCCTTCTGCGAGAATGACATTTTCAAATATTGGCTAAATTACAAGATTTAGTTAGCTATGAATGGGATTCAGAAGTTCAATCATGAACATGCTAAACAAAGAAGCAAAATGTATTTTTTAGGGACCTGTTTGAAAAAAAAACAGTTGACAGAGGCTGCACTCACCACTTGGCGGTTTGGGTGCACCCACAGAGTTTTGGGAGATAGAGAATTAAGCTATATTTACACAAGTAGTGTGACACTAGGATTGAGAGTCAGGGAGTACTAGTTGGCTGACACAGGGTCACAGTCTTCTGAAAAGTTTGAGGTATCTTCATCAGGGGTAATACAGCCTTTGGCAGCTCTGTGTGTTTGTAGGTTGCCTGCATAATGAAATGTGATTTTAGTCAGACTGTAATAGATTCATTACTTAATAAGACCTAAATAAAAGACCTTGTCTGTACAGTTCCCATCCCCATGCCTGCTCGACTTTTTCCTAACATTCTCCATGTATTTTCTCCAGTGTTATTGTAATCTGCTCTGCCTGTTTCAGATAGCACTTACATTTGGATTGTGAGTGAAAAGATGATGAGCAATCCGAAAAAAAGAAAGATGGAAAGCAGGTCTGTAAATAGTATGGGACAGAGTATTGGGCACTCATTCAGGAGGTTCATCAGGCAATCGCTGGGTTCTTGGTGCTCTTATACAAAACTATAGCAATGTATTTGTCTGAAAACTTATTTATCTTCTCTACCATTTCGTAAAGGTCACTTGTAGTGAAGTACCTGAGTTTGTACTTACTGTTTTTAACATGTATCTGTGCCTTTTAACTTCTGTTTTCACATTACTGTTATAGATAATAGAAGTGTAAAAAAAATTCCTATATTTTTCTCAGACTATTAAAGGTAAGATGGACTGTATTTTTTCTAATGATACACCTGCTCATGTTAGAAGCCAAAGTAGACTGTTAGCCCACAGCATGTGCATGTGAATTAGGTTTTTCAAGCATTTTGAGTCCCATCTATTATCTTTTGTAGGACATTTCAGAAATAAATTGCTTCTGAGTTAGAAACGTGAAGAATTCTGTTCAGAAAAAAAACTACTTAAGATCAAGAATCATACACACAGAAACATCTGGAGGGATCCTAATTAAAACGAAGGGATCTGAAAATAAAAATATTCCTTTACCTTCCTTTGCATTATTTATATGATACTCAGATTTCAGTTCAGATGGTGATCAATGCCAGATGTTATTTTAAATCTAAAACATGACAGGCACTGAAGCAAAAATATACCAGGAGAAGATATTCCAACACTTTAAATGAAAAGTCATATCATGATTATATGCTTAAATGCAATTGCTATCTAATTCTGGATTTTCTCAGTGAGTTTTGCTGGAGTAAGAAATCAGATTTTTCATTGACATCATTTTCAGATATTTGGATAATTATTTTCTCAGAAAACTAAAAGGAACAACTCAAGGAAAGAAACCAATTTGACAATCTGAAATAAAAGTATGAGACATATGCAAGAGCAATCATACTTGTATTGATCGGCTATTTCCATTACTGGACATTTATATAAGGACAGTGTGCACCTGCTACATTCTTATGTAATGCAAATACTCGTTCATGTCCCACAGAATTTACTCATTAGTTTTGATGAACTCTGCATTTTATCTCTTTTTCCACCAGGATAGCCATGGGAATTTATAATCCTTTAAAAAAAAAAAAAATTCTTTACATCCAGTGAGGTCAAAGTCACTCAACTAACAATACATTTAAAGACCACAGAACATTGTTATGTGGTGCCTTATTTTCTCTTTCTCTGCACTCAGAAATTATGTTGTAAGATGTCCTGAGGGCCCAAATAATTTCTGACTTAGAAAACAAATTCTGTCATGTAAATGTCTTATCATTTATCTTAGCTGGGAATTTTCTCTTTCTTTTAAGTCAGTCGACATATTCATTAGAGCACACAGAGTAGCTTCTCAGGTAAATATTCATCCTGCTATAATTTGAGAATGGGATTAATATCTAATGACCCGAATGCAGTAAATCCATAGTTTCACATATTGTGTGCTGTGTATGGATCTGGAATGCTGTGTATTTCAAGGACCCACATCAGAAATACTAAAACATGAAGATGACAGTTGTACATGCCTATAAGAGTGCTTAGTAAAAATCATACTGATTTTGATGCTATCAGATACCATATCATGTTTGAAATTACAATGGAAACACATGCTATAATGACAACTACATCAGTAAGTTCCTGGAGAACTTGCTTAGCGATCGCAAGCTACTGCACCCAGATAGAACCATTCACTTCAGCTTAGAAGAGTAGAAGATAACTCAATAAAAGAATAAACAGGTAGTTTTCTTCTCACATGACCAAAACAAAGGGAAAATTCATGATATTTTTCCAAACATTGGAGTTTCCTTTATCAATGTTTCCTTGAGATTTATTTTTATGCATATATACAGACAAATAAGACAAATAAATAGGTAGGAAACAGTAGAGAGAAACATACAAAGACTGATCCTTCATAGCATATCACTGAGCTGATCTATATCAGGGAACTAATGGGTTGTGGGAAACTCCAGTTCATGCTCATAAACTGATGGAAATGTGGGACATAGTTGTTAACTTGAATAATATCTGACATAAATTGGGGCCTTTTGCTTTCAGCACAAATGCCTTGAATCATGAAACTATTAGTTAAGATATTTTATAAATAAGAAAATCTCTGCTGGATTTCCCAGTAGATTCTTTGAAATTCTGTTTTTCATTAATTAACTTTTTCACAGGCAAAACAATTTTCACTAACACTTAGAAATATACACAGCAAGTGTCATATGGATTTTATGATAGTTATACTAGGAAAGAAATGGGGCGGGAGGGAATAACTTGTTTACATTTATTGCAGATTTGCATGCTGTAAAATGTGTGCAAATCTGGGAGACATTTTAGATAATCTAGGACAGAAAATTATTTATTCTACACTTTTAGTTATTTTCTTCTTGACAGAATTGTCTATAGATTATTTTGTAAACATATTCCAGAAATACTCAGGGGAAAAGGATCTCATAATGAAAGGTTTCTCTAATTCTAAAGCTGTAGAGTGATCCCAAGAATTTTTCTGTAGGTAACTATTTAAAAGTAAGCAGTATTAATTATGCACAATGGTCTACACGGATCATTTGTTTATCCTTCCTGTCACCTCACTGGGTAGCTAAACTAGCAAGATTAGATTAGATTTCTTTGAATATTCCTTAAAATGTATTTGAAATTAATGTTTTGCTAAAAGTCCTGTCAGAAAACATTTTATCTAAAATACTGAAAGTAAAAAGAAAAAATAATAAAAAGAAACATGAACATTCTTGAAGTAGAATTCTTATTTTGCAGGAGCAATTGATTATTTCAGTTGGGTTGAGGCACATGCATTGATTTGGCCAGTGTCCTAAAATATGTGTGCTTGATCGTGTGCTTCTGATGGATTATTAGCACCAAGCCATATTTTTATATTTGTTTGCATGAAATTTAACTATGCAAGAAACCCCCAACCCTCATGAAAGAGTTAAAGAAGTTCAGACTCTTCATTTTACACAAAAAAATCAGAATAAACAATTTAAAAAAAAATATTCCAAATTATTCTGTACATCTGCATGTGGTAGTCAACATTCACAGCATGCTAAAACAATAACAGTAATGGATTTCCTGGAAACCTGACTGCTGTGAAGCACGTAGCCATCTTCAGTACTATATATTTGTTTCAAATAAGTTCCTATTTTCTCCATTCAGATTTGTTTTACACCAAAACAGTAACACCAACAAAGTAATCTTTCATTTTAGACTTAGAAAATTCATTTCCAGGTCTAGGACAGTTTGTTGCTTTTTTCCCCCCCAGAAAATATTTGGAAGAAGTTGTACTTCCTTTTGTATCTTAATTACAGATGGCTTGTGCAGAGTCAGTTCTTTCAACTGATTCTCCATGATTCAAATCTATAGATCCCTACTTCCCCATTCTGCCATCCATGAGTTATCATTTTCTACTATTTCTTATGAATAATTCCTATTTTTGTTTTTCTTGCCAACCTTGTTTCCAGGTAAGCTCAACATTCATGGTTCAAACTCCCCTAAGTTTTGCCTTATGCACCAGACTTAGTGAAACCACAGAGCTCTGAAATTTTGAACATCCTGAACATTTAATTAGGAACACTGTTTTCTAGTGAGAATGAAGAACTACAACTTGTATCTGGGATTGAGAATTGACTCTGATATTTCCATACAGATTTGATGCACATTTGCTGGTGTGTAAAAATATCCTGATTTGTACATAACACTCTCAGGAATAAGCATCTACATTTATGTGTTTGCTGTGTTTTAACCCCAGCTGGTAACTAAGCACCACACAGCTCACCCTTCCCCTGACCCATCAGGACGGGGAGGTGAATGGGAAAAAAACCCTTGTGGGCTGTGATAAAAACAGTTTAAGATGACCAAGGAAGAGAATAATAATAGCAGTAACAATAGTGATAATGATGATGACACCCACACGAACAACAGTAATAGTAACTAAAAAAAAAAAAATTATGCCCAAATACAATGGCTCACCACATAACGAAGGCGAACACTCCCGCCCCCGATGACCAGACTGCTTCCAAGCAGTGATTGATTCTGCTTCCTATCTAGCTTCTCTGGTTGTATAGGGACCATAATGGTGTATGGTGGTGAGTATCCTTTTGGCCAGCCTGGGTTAGTTGTCCTGGCTGTGCACCTGGCAGGGCATGAGAAGCTGGAAAATCCTTGACTTGGTGTAGGCACTACAGCTACCAAGCAACAACTGAATACATCAGAATCTTATCAATATTATTCTCATACTAAATCCAAAACACAGCACTCTACCATCTACTAGAAAGAAAACTCTATTTCAGTTGAAAACAGGACATTTACATTTGCAAATACTAATTTAACTACAGAACTGATGGCCTTTACATCTTAAAAAATACGCTTTTAAATGCCATCAGGCCTCATTACACTTTGTACTAATCTGAGCTTTGTAAATCAAACTTAAGAACTGCTGACATAATCAGCTACCATAGGACTAAGGCTGAAAGAATATGAGAAGTAGCTGTGATTGTATGGATAAAGAGATAAAGGAAATTAAACAAATAATAAAGAAAGAAGAGGCTTAAACAATCTATCTGTTTCTGACTCACAAGTTACATTCATTGAAGAAACAGTATTTTGGCCTTAAAGGTAATGCAGACCTTGGTGAAATTACTGCACATTCTATATCTTGTCCTCATGACCCTTCTTTTGCTAGCAGAATATGAAGCTGTTAATTAAATAGCCAGAGACTATACAGCGTAAGTTGATTTACAACATTAGGAGGTACATGAATTCCTTACTTTGCTCAGCTCAGCCAATTTCAAAGTGGTTTCCTTTAATCTTCATTTACTGGAATTTCACTCTGGCTCTTGCTAATATTTATGGCAAGCTGCCTACTGCAGTGATGGGTTGCTGCACCTTTTGAAAGATGTGATATGGACTTGGCATTCTTGATTTCTAGAGCAGAGATGTCAGCTGAGGGAATTTAGGCAATATATGTGGCCATAAAATGAATAGCTGTCCTATATTAAAATACAGACAGGGTATTAGTTAGAAATTAGGCAGGTTGTTAGCATTTTATTCATCAATTCAACAATAGCTGAATAAGCTGTTAATATATTATTTTTAAAAATTGTGTTTGTAAAATACTGAAGATGCTAGAAAGGAAAAAAAACCCCAACATATTCTTTTGGGTTTAGCCTATTAGGTGTTTATTGAAACAATTTATTAAAAGCTTTAATGGCTCTCCTGTTGCCACAGTTTTTTATACCTATGTGTCTCCAATGTCCATGCTTAATTTTTCAGTGAAAACTCGTTACCTGCTGCACTGGATATATTTTAACAGAGTATTTCCTCTTAAAATAATAATTAAAAATGTCTTACAATTTGCCAGTGATGTTGAAGTAAATCTATCTACTTCTATAAAAATGCTTGTGTGTAGGTAAATTTAATAATTACATTAAGTTCTATATTTGAATAGTTTGAATGCCTCAACAGAGGTACATTGAATCAGCATATTTAGGAGAATCAGCTTTACATAGTTAGTTAAACACTTCTGCACTTGAAGCCAAAGAGATGCTTCCTGTTCTGATTAGAGTGTCTGATAAGTTTGCCACTAAGGTCCTATATTACATTCACATTGAATTCTTTTTCCAAATAATTTCAACAGGTGTATGACTACCTATTTACTATTAACATTTGGGACTATTTACAAGTATGCCAGACAATACATTTCAGCATTGCTTTGTTTTTTAAGGAGCTGCAACAGTCAGACTCTGTCTTTCTGTACATTTTGGTTTATAATCCCAGTAAGGACATTTGCACAAACTTTTGTGTTTATTGCACCTATATTTAATACTGAAATTGCCAATACTGAATGGCCAAGTGACACAATAGTTTGTGAATGTTAATTGTGAAAACTGATAGAATTTGCTATAGTGATTTTTAACATCAGAGTTTAGATTAAAGAAAAAACAGTCTCAGCTCATTACCTACAATTGCGCATTCATTCCATTTCCCTCCATATTTATTGTCATGAAACATAGAAATAAAGAAGAGGGAAAGAAAGCTTAATGGCTTGGGATGGAGAAAATACTGTATTTCTGACTAGACTAAATTCACTAAGCTGATTCAGTGACACATTGCTGTGTTAAGTAACTGACCAAGGTCACCTCGCCAACAGCACTTCACAGATGGACGTGTTAATTCTTGTGCACATTTATAAAAGAAACTAGATGTGACTTGAGTTTATGTTGAATGTGGTTTTCTATCTACTATGCAGACACTTATTTTATAGATGCTTTATACGTGATTAAAATGTAGGAAAAATAGGATTTTTTTCTTTTTTTATTTAAATATCATTTATAATTTAGACAACATCTCCAAAGCAGTTCAAAGAGATATGTGACATTAATGTAAGTATTCAGTATGGAGATCACCAAGCTTGTGCTGATCAGGTAACCTCTAGATCTGAAAACAATATAGGCACGCCAATGCAAGTGCTGAACAGCCATGCCAATGCCATGCTAAATAACACAGGAGATGTGGGTGCACAGTACCCTGGCTGTGTGACCTAGAAGCCCTGAGCTCCTACCTGTGCACAGGAATTTGATGGACTACGATAATGCACTAGCTAGTTTAGGCTTTCTGCCCTCTGCTACATGGAAAATGAGATTTGTCACTTAAAATTCAAAATTATTGCAGCTCGGTAGAGTCCAGTGAGATTATGGAGCTGTGGACGATTGTCAGGAAAGCAATTACCTCAGCCGGAAACAATGGTACAAGGTCATGGTCCCTAAGGATTCTTTCCGCTGGTTGTCTTTGCTTTTCTAAATCATCTGGGTGTTTCTGGGCATTGATGGTAATTTTCCAGGATTTCTAAAACCATATCAACCTTGGTAACATCCATATTAAGACAAAAAATTCACAATGTATCAGCATATTTAGCACATTTGCAAAGAAAGCCAAGCTCTTTCCTAAGCCACCATATCAGAAATAAACCTGGTTGTTAGTTTCTCAAAATAACCCCCTCATCTTTTATTCAGAGGTTGTTCATATTCTTAAGATGTTAGTGTTAACATAATTTTCTAATATGACTTTGGAGCTAAGTCTTTCATGATCAAATTTTGCAACGCTCTATGTAACTGGGAGCAGGTTGTCAAAAGAACTGGGCGTCTTGATCTCAACCAAAGGGCAATGTGTCCTTTCAGAAAATATGACCATGAATACCCTATAAGTTTCAGATTTTAAAATATTTATGATTTATTATAAAATCTTTATTTTAGACTAAATAATGACAGACCATATGAAACATCTGATACTGGAGTGAGGAATGCTGGAGACTGACCTCACTGCTCTGAGTTGACCTTGATATTTGCTAATTTCTTTGAATTGCCTGATTCTTTCCTTTGTTCTTTCCGTATTTTCCTTCTTTCCTTCCATATTGTGGGAACCTGGAAGAAGACAAAACATTTGTGAGATTGACTTGACTTGCCTGCTTATCTTTGTGAACTATAACCTTGGAACTGAAAGTCATGGAGTGATGAGAGGACAGTGATTGTAAAAAAACGTATGTAAGATATTAAAGATCAAAATAATGCTTAACATAGCCAAACAGCAAAGCAAGTTTCTAGAATTTTAATATGATTTCATCAGAATAGGAATTAATTATTTTGCCAAAGCATCTGAAACTGTAAAAAAAAAGGACACTTGACAAACACAAAGATAAATGATACAGAAATTAACTTTCAAAACATACATTGTAGAGTTGAAACTCTCTGCTAAGTTTAAAGGAGCAGTGTTGCAACGACACATTAGGAAAGAAAGTTCCAACTGGTAAGATATTTTAGGCATTATATTGAAAAAATGCAGAGTATCTAGGAAATCACTCAAAACCACGAGGAAATTTCAGTATCTGATATGCTTCATTAAATTTACTTCTGAATGATTTGGAATAGAAATATTGGCACAATAAATGTTTTCATAACCTATGTTTCAATACAGAATTTTCTGGGGTTTTCCTGCTGTATATTCATATTTGATCCTGATTTTGTAGTAAAATTGGACTTGTTCTAGTTGCAGTATCATGTTGAATGTATGAACATGACTGCTACAAATAATGGAAAATATGTTTTAAATCTGTGATATATTTTCCCAAATAAATACAAACTTTTTTTTTCCTAAAATTTGTAAAATAAATACATGAAATATGAATATACATCCAAAAATAGATTGAAAGGAAAAAACACTGATTCTGAGTAGTCTAAAGAATGCATCTGCTATCCCTTATTCCCCTTTCCTATAGTTATTCTCTGGCAAACAATAAACAAAGTCTAAAAGGATTACTCCTGATAGAATTCCTAAATTTCTACCATAAAAGTGCTCTTAGATGTCACTTAATAATATCAATCATATAAAGTGTTTATTCCATAATTATAATATTGTGCTCTATGTCTATGGCATATATACTCATGTTTGACCAGCAGCAAGTAAACATCTCAGACACATGTAACTCAGCTTTGTTCTGGAAAAGTTACTACACATAAAGTATTCAGAGTGGAAGCTTTTTGGTTCTCCATCATTAAGCATCATTTTTTATTTTTGCAAACCTTAATCCTGTGAGATGCTGACTGCACTCATATCTCATGTAAGGATCTGATCCTAAGACAATCGCTGGTATTTAAATAACCTCATTTTTTTTTTTTATAGTTTTGAATAATTTTTGATGCACTCCCGAGTGAATAGGAACTGACAGATCTCTCTGTTATGGGTTCATACCCATTAGATGTCTTCAGTTACTCGGATTACTTTTTTTATGCTAAAAAGGAGGGCTCAGTTTAGTATAGTGTTAAGTTGAAGGAAGAAGGAGAGAAAATGAAAACTTGGGCCTAATTTTTAATATTAAAAAATAGATAATCTGCTTTTTCATTAGAGCCTATGATCACACCCTGAGTGTGATCAAAGCCATAAAATCTTGCTAACATTTATCAGAATATAAAAGCAATGAATTATATTCCTAGTTGCTGGTATGTCAGAAATCGAGTTTTCCCTACAAAGTTTTGCATATAATAGGAGAAACACCTAAATTAGACTTCTAAAATTGTTGTTTTGATAAGAACATAGATTCAGTGAAGTTTTCTTTATTAAAGTCTTGGTTATATTTTTAAAGAACTGAAGCTTTCCTAAAGCCTGTGGAAGAAAAGATCTGGTTTAGGGATCCAGGAAATTAAAGATTTTGCTCAGTTGTGTCCTGTGAGAAAACAAATCTGCTACAGTGAGTGAGCCAATCAGTTTTATCAGAACAAAATATATCACTTAGGACACAATAGCATTATTTTCATTTCATATCTTTATGGTTGTTGATTTTGAAGTATGTATTGAGTTTAAGTGGGAAAATATTTTTGCTTTATTTTGACTTTGGAAAAGTGCCAGTGAATCAAATATTAGACTTCAGCAGAACAGATCTAGTATCTCTGGAAGGGATCACTGGTACCTCTGTGGCTCATTTCATTTTCACCAAGTCTAGACTCCAGGAGTACAGAAAGATTTCTGTTTCTCTTTTTCCCCAGATTTGATTGTTAGTATCTCTTTTCCTAAAGCACTCTGAGGTTAGGTTAGACACATTTGCTGTCAGCTATTTTTGGCTGTAGTATGCTTTCAATGGAAATGATCAGTTTGGCAGTGAATACATACTCCCAAATTTCAAGCAGATATGAAAAGGTAAAGCACTCCAACAACAGATTCAGCATATTTTTTTAAATGAGATATGTCCTATGCTTTTGCTTGTTTCGAGATAAGCTGGCAGTATTTTTGATTTTTTTTTCAGTATGAAAGCTGTACCTAAATGGAATATCAAACAGAGTATTTTTACTAGTGTCAATAAACATAAACTTTTCTTAGATATAATCTAGTTTTCATGTGTCATAGGTACAGCACCTTGGACTGCAAGGTGCAAATTTTGAGATACTATATTATCAGAGGCTAGTCTGCAAAGTATGAGCCTGAGAGAACACAGAGTCCAAGTCACAGTAAAAAACACACAAAAGAAATAATACAGTTGATTTCAATACTGCACAATGCTAGGGACTATACATGAAAATAATAAAAAAAAAAATCTACATCTCAGCACTATTACTTCAGGGGTAGAGTAAAAGCTATTAAATTTCCATGCTCAATTTCCTTTGGGATTCTTTTAAGAGGGAGACTCTTGGTTTGTGGTAAGCATAAAGAGCGCGCTAGCACGGTATGATTATGTTACAAGACAGACTGAAAAAGAGTTCTGTAATTACAGCCAGAATGTATAAAGTAACAAAACAAAGTGGGCTTTATTACTCAGAAAACAGAGATTGCCGGAGACCTTTCAGTGCCCTCTCAGCGAAGTTTGTTACCCAGCTGTCTCCAACCACCGTTTTGGTTTGGCCTCTTTCAGGTTAACTGCTCTAGCAATGAGTCATTTTCATTTTCTTCTATTCAACAAGGAGAAAGCAAGGCAGTTAATTAGCTAAATCACCCTTCTTTTGATGCAGCAGCAAGTCTAGAAGCCAATTAAAAAGGCATCATAGGACTATTGTTTGGCAGAAAGTGGGTGCTGAGGAAGGAGCCTGGGGTGGACAGCCCACATTTTCCCTCCAACAGGTCAATCTGATAGCAGAAACCATTCTCTTCTGCAAACAGCAAAAAGTCAGTGTTCAGGATGCTGAAGAGCCTGCTGTTCTACTGCTTGGAATGCAAATTAGCTGGTGTCTCACTTTTCAAGGTATGGATTTTTCTTCTGAGGGGAAAGTTTCATTTACTTCATCCAAGAGAGCAACCTGTGCACATGAACTCTGCAAGAGGAGATCACAGAAAGCAGTTCATGATCAGTTCATAGCTGTTCAGGGCTATTGCAAGGTGGCATTTCATAATCCCAACTCTGGAAAAAGAAATATATATGGAGTGTGAGCGAAACCCTAATAGGTCACCTGTGATTGGACAGCTCTAGACTTTCCAGTCAACAAATCCAAGAAAAAATGCTGTAAGATGGCCTTTATTGCCATCACATAAGTGAACCTAAAGAATTCTAGTGGAAATCTGACACTCGATGAAGTTTGGAGCTGGAATTATGTATCCCACCCTGAGCTCCCTAGTGATAATATATAACATGTTAAGTATCACTGAAGGCCTAATTTTATTCTTGAAATAAAATCTTATAATGCAATGTGAAGTCCAAAGTACAGAGGGCTAAGGAAACAGAGGGGGGTGTGTGTGTGTGTGTGTGTGTGTGTGTGTGTGTGTGTGTGTGTGTGTGTGTGTTAAATTGGCACTTGCACTAGGCGGTCAAAAATTTATTTCTGATTCCACATATCCAAATGAAGTTAACATATATTTAGAGTTGCATATCTGTAGACAGAGATAGCCCAGATCAAGATTTGTTTTTTTTTAACTTCTGGACTATGTTTCATGTTGTTTTCTGACTTTCATCCAAACCTCATAGTTGAATATTTATTTACTCAGTAAATCTGAGAGCTGGATTTTCACACTGCTTGTGTGAAGTGGCACCTAAAATTGACAATTTCTGTATCATATGCACAATGTGATGCTAAATTCATTGTGAATATTCTTTAAGGCTTATATCATCTGTTACTGCTTTTTCTGAAGTCCCTTCCAATCATCTTTTGCCTTGCATTTTGATTCTGGCCCAGTCAATTCTGGTTTCTGTTTTATGGTTTTCTTTTTGTGGCTGATTGTTTCAACAATTACAGTTCAATGGTTTAATTTGAATATGAAGTATATTTGCTGCTGATCCTCAAATCTAATTCTAATTCAAGATGTGGTTTAAAATGAAAGCTATAATACCCCAACTCTAAAGCAGATAAAGAAATATGAACAATGAAGTAATTTAGGTTAAACAATCTTTATATAAGCACTTTGCTGTGTCTTGAGCTGTGTCATTGTGATTGTCCTTTGTAATGTTCTAAGGACTGTGCTGTGAGACCATAATGGATTTACCCAATAACTAAAATATTGTGTGCCAAGGAAAAGGCAGAGGAAGACTTTAAGAAAAAAGGGTACTTTTTAAACCATTACGAGAAACAGCAGTGCTGTCAATGCATTATGGGTCCTGCAGTAGAGGTAAATTATTTTGAAGTACTGCATGTGTTTCTGTGCCAACTTCATTTACAAAGTGTGCCTGATGAAAGGAAGAAGATCATTAGATTTCTGCTCCATGGCCCATGGAAATTCTGCAGTATTTCCTGAATATGTAGGCTATTCTATACACACTCATCCCACCATTAATGTCCTAGTGGTATATTTACTCAAGATTTGTAATGCTAGCTGAGATACAGCAAGCCATTAATCAGAGATGTCTTTCACGCTTAGAGTAATGCAGATCTACGTGGAACTTTAATCTGTTAAATTCCACCCAGACTTCACATTTTTCCTTCTAAACTTTGTGAAGGAGAAAAGTTTAGTAGGTTTTTAAAAACACAATAGGAAATTATCATAGCTGTAGGTGTACATGCAGCTAAAATGGAGCAAATCTGTGTGAGTTATCCTTCTGTTCTACAATGCTATAAACAGTCAGACACCCTAGGAGGTAAACTCCTAGTGTGAATTTATTCTTACATAATTTTTTTTTTTGCTCTATGAGAAACCATTTAACTCTCTCATTCCATCTCTCTTCCATACTCTCAATACAGTGAAATAGATGGATGAGTGGGTAAGTAGGTAGGTAGGTATGTAGATAGAAAAAGAAAAGACAGACAGAAAAAATCCCCACATATGTTTTTCTGTTACTTACGGACATATACTTACTTTGATATGATTTCTACCAAAGATATGCATAGAGGGGGAAAGAGAAAAAGAAAAAAAATAAAGGCAGACATGATTGGATCAGATGGTTTTGAAATTAAGCCACTACTTTAATTTTATATGCAAATGCAGCTGGAATTCTTTGATCTCTTCCCAGGAATGGATAATGAGCCAGTTGGGAGTTTACAGACCAACATGGGTGATGTTGTAATGTCTCTTAGAGACTGTCCAGTCAAGAAAACAAAGTTGATGTGGCCTTCACTTAAGTTGAAGAAGCCTTATAGTTGCAGACCCTGGTAATTAGGAGTGTCTTTTACCACCCTGGTACCTCTGGAGGGACAACATATGCAGGCAGAAGTGATCCAGGAAATATCTGGAGTACATTGTGACAACAGGACAGAGGTGATCAAGGAACAAGGGCAGATTCTTTGCTTGACCTCACACTTGCAAAACAAGGACAAAGTGTTAGGATACATGAGGATGAGGCAGCTGGCTGCTGTCCTTGCAATGGCACTCTGATAGCTTTGAAAGGTCATGGCAAACTGGAGAGGTTCCCAAGGACCAGAAGTAAGCAAATGTCACTTCTGATTTCAAAAAGGTCAAAAATGAGATTCTGGAGGACTATAGGCTGCTCACGCTCACCTCAGTCCCTTCTAAAGTGATGGAGCAAACAATCCTAGAAACCATTTCCAAACATATGAAAGTCAAGAAGGCTGTTGGGAGGAGTCAGCATGGATTTATAAAGAGAAAATTATGTTTAATGAACCAAATTGCTCTCTCTGATGAGATGACTGGCTTACTGAATGATGGAAGACCAGGTGGTGTTATTTATCTGAGCTTTAGAAGGATTTTGTTGCAATGTCCCATAAAATCCTCATAGGAAAAGTGCTAGAACTGTGGACAGACAGCGAGATTAACTTAAAACTGGACTGAACTGGTTGTGACCTGTAGCATGAAGTTCAACTGCTGGAAGGTGCTAGCTACAACTAGTAACTGGAAGGCAGCTAGTAGTGCTGTAGCCAATGTGACTGTACTCGGTACTACTGTTTAACATGTTCATTAATGACCTGGATGATAGGACAGAGGCCACCCTCATCAGGTTTGCTGGTAACACAAAAATGGGAAGAGTGGCTGATGTGTCAGTGGGTTGTGTGACCATTCAGATCATTCAGAAAGCTGTAGAACTGGGCCAGGAACATCATAATGTTCAATGAAGAGAAATGCAAAATTCTGGGGTGGAAAAACCCTACACACTAGTGCAGGCTGGGGATCTGCTTGCTTGAAAGCAGTCTTGCAGAAAATGACCTTGGAGTTCTGGTGAAAAAGTTGAAGACGAGTCAGTGGTATGCCCTAACAACACAAAAAAAAGCAAGTGAGGAAGAGCTTTGCCCACAGAAACAATTAACATGCAGTATCTTGGACTCCTTTTTAGGCTGCTATTTCAAACATAATGAAGAGATATAAGTTCAAGTCAGGCCACAGTGCACGTGAATTTGAACCTATGTTTTCTACAAATTGACAGTAGGAAGAAGCCAGAAGTAGAAAGAAGGAGGAGATTGCTAGATGTTTGCTGTGAAATGAACATGGGTTTTTTTTGCTGCCAGAACTAGTGGAGATGAGTGTGCAGAGTTGGCTGAGAATGCCCATTTTTACATGGCTGGAAACTGTAGTACAAGCTTGAGTGGGTGTACAGTGGTAGGATTACTCACCAATTCCAAGACAAGTTGTATGGTTTTGGGAACAGCTCAGTAACAGCAGGGAGTACAGCGGAATCAGGTTTTTTACAGCTGGTTTTGTACTTTTTTGGATATTTATTAGCTTATTTGACTGAATGAAACCAAAATACTCCAGCACAAGTCTGGAAATGAGTTTTCAGATCTTGACAGGTCTATAGGTTTTGCCTGGATGCTAAACTGATTACTCTTTTTAGAAATAGTAATGGACAGGAGCAGAAGGCCTATAGATGCCTCAGGAAGGTTAGTGCTGAACAGTGATTTTCTCTCAATTAAATAACACTATTCAGATAGCATGTATGGAGGCTGGATTTATGTGGCTTAATAACAGCTGGCCACTACATTCTTCCTATGTCTTTTTGAACCTACAGCCTATGATCTCTCAGGTATATGAGGGGTTAAATATGAACACTCATTTTCTTGGTTATTTGCACTTGGATGTATGGCACTAATTTTCCCTTCTGCCTAAACCAGTATTAAGTTCAGCTTCTAACGTTCATTCCTCTTCAGCTATTTTCATCACAGCCTTCGCACTCAGTGATGTCTTGATGAGATAAATCTCCCTGGAAGGAGTACGATTTCTCCTTGTGACACTGCTGCAGTGGGTTCCTCATTTGGTAACTGTGAGCAGCTACCACTTAAATTTCTCTCTTCACTGGGGACCTGCCCTGCCCTGCCGTTCTGCAATGTGTATTGCCTGTAATCAGAACCTCCATTGCCAGAAGACCTGCCACTTTATGTGTGATCTCCTGGCAAGTTGGCAGCAGGGAAAATAGCATGGAGAACGTCATATTTCAAGATTTAATTTTACTAACAGTGTTATTTTGAAGTAGCATGTATTAGCTATATTTAAAAAAGAATCCAACAAAACACCCCACAAAACCCGACAAAAAACCAACAAGAAAGGGAAACCCCAGGAAATGTATTTATGATTTTTAGTGATAGTAAAGTAATTGATAAGATTACTATCCCATTCTTAATTAGCTGAGCCATGAATATTACAGCTAATTTCTATGTCTCTGATGCATTTATTTTCAGTCAATTTTCCCTGATATCCTTGGAGAGACACTGACTTCATTGTTTTCACTACCACGTGCTTTCTTTTATGATGTCTCTGTACAGTCCTCTCTGCAAAACTCTTATTTGCTAACTAAAATCTTTCCATCTTTTGTTTTTTGTCACTAAGCTCTTGACCACCTTAGCAATTTCCACTTGACCAGGTTGTACAGTCTTCCCTCTACTGCACTGAAATGCCTAATGTATCTTGACTTTCCAGGTCAACACTCATTCTCTTACCACTATAGTCTAAATCCTCTTCCAAAAACAATTATTCAACTGGCAGTTTCACTTGCCAAACTTTTTGCAGTTTTTTTTTCTAAAACCTACACTTTCTTTGATTTTACTCTTTCACTTACTCTAAGGAGAAAAAAAAGGAACAAAGTCAACCAAACGAAAAAACCCAAACGACTTTTATCGTTTAAGATTTTGAGAGCTTTTCATTGGGGCAGAGTGAAGGAATAAGGAGTCAGAGATGAAAAAGCCTGAACAAGTCATCAACTTGGTACTACCCCATAAACCAGAAGTGATATCGCTCCATGCTGCATTGACATGGTTGGAATCCGGGCAACCTCCAGACCTGTGCTTCTTCACCTGGTGAGCCACCTGACATATGGCTGTCTATCAGTACAAAAGCAGAGTGGAGGACTGAAGAACAAAGGGCTCAGATGTTAACCTGAGAGGTAGCCAAAATGACAGACTGACACTCTATACACATTTAAGTATCACTGAATATATGTGCAAGTGCAGGGTATCCCCCAATATTAATTTATTTTAAGTCTAATTATTGTATTTATTTTCTTTCAATAGTGTTCCTAGTGATTTTTCTTGCCTCTTTTAAAGCATAATTTCAATTAATTGATTCAGCTAATTCTTATGCAGCAAGTGTGCAGACACAGAAACAAAATGTGGTTCATTTACATTTCTACATTTCAGTGTTCTTCTCCCTTTCCCTCTCTCTCATACATATCTACCTTTTTCACCTGCTAAGTGTTATTCTTCAAGGCATTTTCTAGGATACTAGCTAGGTCTATCATTGGTTGTGCATTGAGATAAACATCCTGCAGTACATTTTGCATTACTCTGCTCCTACTCAAGTCAAACAGCACCAGAAATGACTTTGCTCAGAGAGGGATTGGACCTTTTAGTTATCAGGAAAGTCTTCACCAGTTCCTGACTAGTCATATATATTCATTTCCTAAAACCAGTTTTCAGTCACAGTGGTCTCTCATTTCCATAGATATAGCAGTCATTAAGACAGGGTGGAATTTTCTCATGTGTATGCTCCAAGGCAATTAGAATATTTCAGGAGTTCCCTGAACTGCAGATACTTTTCTGTCTGAATCATCAGGCACTCCTGGTGTGAAGCTTCTCTTTGACCTCAAGACTGACCTGTCTTTTCTCCTTGCCCTTTTTATGTGTCAGTGACTGTTGGCTGTTCTGCATTTTCTGAATTGCTCAGTGTTGCGGGATTTCTTCCTTTAAACTTTTTATATTCATCTGCTTCAGCTTACTTTCTGCAGCATTACATATTGTCCTAAGCTTGAACTTCAGAACTCTGTTGACTATTGCTGTTGTTATAATTTGGCAGTCCAACATGCAAACATTTTATGCACTTTGGTTATGTTCATTGACCTAAAGAGTTAACAGCTTAATTAACACAAGGCAGAAGGAATAAGACTTAATAAGAAACTGCTTTTAGAAAGGTACTTAAGGAGAGATGCACATGAAGATGGGGTTTTTTGAAGAAAAGAACTGAACAATGTGAAAAAATAATGAAATCAGCAATCAAGTGAGGAGCAGAAAAGAATGCAGAAAATCAGCTGAAAAGATTAGAATGCAGTTATAGGCAGACTATGGGGTGATACTATTGTGTTTGTGCATTGCACATTTGTCAGAAACAGTGACCACTTCAACCAAATGACCAGAAGTTATGAAAATCAGAGCAGTCAGGGTGTGGTTTAGATATTTATAGGGCTGTTTATAAATACATGGATAACATAAGCATGGAGATAGTCTTGGTGGCTGATCACCAGCCACTCGCTTCTCCTTCTGCTTCCCTGAAGGTTACTACCCCACTCAGATACACTGGTATAACTACACATGTAGCTGTCCCCAGCCTGATTCTGTCAAAAGAATTTGGTTTATAAAACCTACTAAAACACTTCTCTGCAAGGGTTTACAAATAAAATCATTCTGACAGAACTAGGTTAAGGAGCAGTTGTGCTCATAGGTCTGAGAGAGCAGTTAGCTTGTGGAAGGGAGACAGGACAATGCCTGTGCACTAAATACCACAATATCTGCTAATAGAATAACAATAGGATACATTTGGATTAATATAGGAGATAAATATAATCTTAAACAAATTTCTTAGCAGAAAAGAAAGGAAAAGAGGATCTTTTCCTTTCAGAAGCAGATTTTTCAGAAGCAGAGGATTTAACAAGAAAAGAGCAGAGCACTAAGAATGGCATACATTCTGGGAAAGTTGAAGGAGGAGAAGGCAAATACAGAGTACAGATTTTGGGTATCTATGCACATTTCTTTTGAGAGAAAAATCAAAGTTTCTGCTTGTAAGAAAGGCCTCCTTGCATCAGATATATACAAGTGGCTACTGTTAAAGTTAGACAACCTTAACAGTGCCATATCTTACAGTCTGGGCTTCCATCTCTGCCATGCTGCTGCTTGTTCAATTAGTTTCAAAGGGTTGTTTTAGAAAATCTTTATGAAAGAAAAATAGATGAACTAATGTGTCCTGTTTCACCTACTGCCTGTATAACAGCCCTGCACTATGTATCATTTAATATGTGCAATCAATCAGGCATGACCCTGTCTTGTTTATGCACCTCCCACAGTGTTCACCTTTGCAATCCTCATCTATTTGATACAGAAAGCAAGGCATCTTACAAAATGCTGATTCTGAAGATGTCTCAAGTGTCCTTCAAGAAGCTGCATATCTTCCTTAGAACAACATGTTAAGCTCTCACATGTACTCTCACTGAGGATGAAGAAGGAAATTACAACTTCATCCTAGTTTACATTATGCTAAGAAAGCACTTCTGAGACCTCCTTAATGTGCCCTCTACTTCCTCGTGCATCAAGACCTATCAGTCTCAGTTTGTATATCCACTGGTGCCACCACTAATGGAACAGCAGAAGAAGCCAATTTTATCATCTAATGCACTCTACAGCCTATGTACAAAGTCCTTTATATATTGTATAACTCAGATAACCACATCCAATTCTTCTGGGGCTAATAAAAACACAAATCTGACCTGGAGTTGTACTCCCTGCCAAGTTTATGCTTCTCTTTTCTTCCCTGAGGTGCTGTAGCTGCTTAATAAAAAGGTCACAAACACTATTTCCTAGCAACAATGAATATTTTCTTTAAAATGGTGAAATAATTTTCAGTGAAACTGTTTCAAAGAAGAAAAGCTCCCCTGACTCTGATCAAGTACTTCAGAACATCAGCCAAGAAAAAAATATTATGAACTTGCTTTTGCAATCAACTTCAGCATGAGACTTAAAGTTAGGTGTTTACTTACATACCTTGCCGAATTAGGATCTAAGAAAACAATAAGCTACAGGTGAAAGTTTGGTTTAATATCTAGTTAAGAGATCAATTTCATAATTGATTTAAGACAGTCTAAATGGATTGAAACAAACAATCTTACCCTCTATGCCATTCCAGCCATGCAATTCTGTATTTTAAGAAGTGAGTGCCCTGGTTCAGGGAACTAATCTATATGAAAAAACGTCTTTGTACTTCACAGACTCTTTCCACCCCTCAGGCCTGTTTTCAGCCTGATTAGTTTCTTGGTCCAGTCTAGCATTCAGTGAAGATGCAAAAGGGTAGCAGGAATATGTGGTTCAGATGAAGGGAGAGAGGAAGCTCATCCATCTAAAGGGCAACTCTCACTTGTGCTGGAGTAAAGCAATTGTGAAATTCCAGCTCCAGAGTTCTAAACCTGTATGCCCATATCTGACTAGTAATTTTTTTCTGTTTATTTTAAATCAAAAGCATCAACACAGTTATCATATCCTCAAGAGAACGAAAACATCCAAGATTTTGGTATAAACACAGTTTTAAACAGAGAAGAAATATGTATCATTTACTGCAACAAATAAGAGTCTATTGGGATTTGTTATGTAGTTTCTGAAACTGCTTTGGCAATATCCAGTAGGCTGTAATAGCTGTCTTCTAAGAAGCTAATTAGCTGCATCTCAAGAGGTGGCAATGTTCGTGTGAAAGGTTGCCTCTGCAAGGCACTGATTATGTCACATCTGGAAAAAAGACTGGCTAATGCTTTTCACTTCACAGCATGAGAGGTGTAAGAAAAAACAATTACACAGATAGTAGTTAAACATTTGCTTTTCCAATTGTAGAAGCTTACAAGATAGCTAGGAATCAGCCATACGTATGTAATATTGAAACAAGAGGTTGTTGCATTTAAATTAAGATTTCTGTGATAAGATTTCAACTGAATTGTAGACTCTTGCCTTTTTCTCACTGGGTCAGTAGACGCAGGATGCATGAATAATGCAGTTTCAAAGACTAAATAACTGAGGTGATTTGCTTAATTTTTTCAGACTTCAAAGAATAAGTAACCATTAAAGTGAATATCAATGCAAAGACAACTGTAGTGGCTGACAAGCTTAGATCATCTGCAACAGCTGGCATTTCAAGCATTCATATTAAAGCTATGACTGAAAGAAGTTTTTGTTTGTTAGTGTCTGAGTATACCTATGAGCAAGAGAGAAAATATGGATTATATAAGTAAATCTCTAGTGATCCTGGGGAAGAAAAGAGAAGCAAGTGTCATGTGAAGGTATCAACCCTGGCCTACAGTAACTGCACTTTTCTAAGTCTCATTGTCTTTTGTCCCCCAATTGTGCCAAGATGCAGCCAGTATAATTTTGTGGATGAGCATTCATGAAGGAGCCTAATCACTTTCATTGTCCACTATTATTGCAAGAAGAAGACAGTAGAAATGAAGCTAACACATGAAGCCATTGAACATTCTAACACTTTGATCTGCAGTTACTCTATAGTTACTTTAGCTAGGAAATAAATGACTGTGCAAATGTTCAACCTGTGGCCACAAAAAAAAAAAATTAAAAAAAATGAGCTGTCATTTAAAATCTCTCTAGGTGTCAAAGATCGATTCCTTCAGATACCTTCTAAGCGTCTATATATGCTCACTAGGGCATTGGTCCAGCAGAGCACTTGCGCTGAAGTAGAAACATTAACTTAAAAAAGTACCTAAAAGTCTGTTGGATCAAGGCTGAAAGTGATGCTAGGCATGGTATTGAATTTTATCTTTAGTAAAGTCTAGTGAAAATTCACGTTTTTCATCACTGTATTTCAAACCAAGTAACTTGGTTCAATTGATTTAACCACCTGATTTTTCAAAAGGTGTCAGCTATGATTTTGGTCTCAGACACTGATCATATTGGATCTTCTCCATTCCAAGCTGCATATCAGCTTCCTAAAATTGCCAGAATTTTTAAGGAATTAACTAAATCTGAGAAAAATCATAGGTTTCCTGTGATGGAGGTCCACCAGACTCTGATGCTCTGTTGCAGCTGGGCTTGGCTTCCTGGCAGGGGAAGCTGGAGGGAAGCTGGAGTTTTCCCAGGACTGCTTGGGTTGTTTGAATTTCTTCCAAATGGACATCAGACACCACCACTCAGGGTGAATCCCAGCTCTCTATTAGATCTCACAGCATCATGAATAATGTCAACGGAGAAAACACACACATGAAATACAAAGCAAACAAATAGGGTCAAAATTTCAAAGCAAATGGCTTCACTCAGTGTGGGGAGGTGAAGTCATCTACTATTTTAATATTCATGGTGCATTTTAATAAAACAATGACAGATTAAGACTTCAAATGCTAAGGTGTAAGATTTTATCCTAATTAGCCAGCGTGTACTTTTTATCAGATAAAAACCAAGGAAGGTGGTGAGTGATACATTCATTTTTTATTATCACCTTCAGGCTTATCTTTGTTCTTTCTCTCCCTTTTAACCTATCCCATGTTCTAACCCCCATGTAAACTCTGATAGATTATGTCAGAACATTAGAGAGGGCTGCTGATGGGTTGCTGCTATCTGCATTCATCCTATGTTGCCCTGCTGCTTTCATTACCAGAACAGCATTTAAGGACCAGTGAGCACCAAGGAATGCACATTCACAAGACTCATCAGTGTTAAGGATTCATGTATGTCTAAAATTTGATATTGTCAGATCAGAGCATAGAAGAAAAGGAAAAACAAGCAAAAAAAAAAAAGACACCACCCCCCACTCCGCCAAAACCTCCCCCCCACAAACCCAAGCCAGGAATATAAGCAAACTAAGTCTTTATATAATGTTCTTGCAAAATGTGCATGTCTCTATTTGCATTTATGCCACCAATAATATTGTGTGATTAAAGGCATGTATCAGGAGTTCAACTCTGCTTATTGGCTGGGAAAAGTGTGCTGCTTCTGCTATGGAGAACCTTTTGGTTTAGGTTTCTTTTATTATTACGAACGGCAAAATAAAAGTTTCCATGACCATCTCGAGGGTTTTGCCTGCAAGTCTGTACCATACATCAATTTTCTTTCTCAGTTTTCTGCATTTAACAAACTGAATAGCCTCTTACTCCCAGAGTGCACGCAAAATATTTCCCGGTATTGGTATCTTACTACCAAAACCCACCTGATGTTCTTCTTCAAGAAGAAGAACATTTTACAGCTGTGGGAGAGACATGGCAGGATTCCTGAGAATGCTGGTTTGGCCAAAGTAAAGGAAACTTAATCCAGTGTTTGCATATCAAATGAAAGATGGCAAAGGGTCTTTTACATGCTGGCCAAGACTCATGGTTTCATTGTGTTACATGCATTCCATCTGAATTAAATAGTCAAACATTTTCCATGCTGCACAATACTTAGCGTTTTCCCATCCAAAGTGTGCCTTATAAACATTAACTAAGTAAGCTTGTGGGATTGTTAATTGCATATTATTTTCTTATTTTCTTAATGCCTAAATTGAAGGCTAACTCCTGAGGCAACTTGCCCCAGACTGTGCATTAGCAGTATTGGAAGCCATTCTCACAATCCATCGCATGTAGGTTGAATACATTCTCTGGATGCAACCTGAGAGCTGTGATGAAGCACCAAGTGCACAGCAAGTGCCTGAAAGGAACATGGTTAGGAGCATGCAGTTCTGAGACAGCTTTGTTCATAGCTAAACCCACTCAGGTTTAAAAACTCCAATGAACCCTTCTGTGCCTTCCCCAGAGAGATTCAGCCCTAGTTGCATACTTTGAAACATTAATCATTTACCCATTGCAGCAGACTCCACAAAAAAACGAGTTGGCAGTGGCTTGTTCCTGCTGTTGTTTCCCTTTCTATACAACACTCCAGTGATTCATACACTTAGGAAAGCTGTGCAAAGGCAGGTGTCAAATGAGAGTCCCAGAAACCATGTCCTCCTTCACCAAATGGGATTCAAATCTACATTCTTTGAGAGACTTCCTCAGCCAAAGTTAATTTGCAGTCCTGGGGGATGAAGGACTGCACATGTCTTTCTGAACCTTTAATAAAATTAAAGAAGAAATACAGTCTTAATGTATGAACCAATAAGACAGCAGTCTTTCTTCAGCAGTGGAAGAACCTATGAAAAATTAATTTAAATTTTTAGTTTTGTCAAACTATCATGTTTGATAAACCAGTGCTATTTCTCACCAAAATAAATGTATTTCTTCTATGTATTTCTGTCACCTTGGTAGAAAGAAAAGGTAAAAATCTTATGTGAAATGTTATTTCTTATCACTACACTGTCTTCTGATCCAATACCATCAAGTGCATTTCTACACAGTCACACAGCTCTGAAACAAAGACCTCCAACACAGCATCACCCAGTGCTGTCTTCCAATTCGGCATTGCCGCTGAGACAAGACGATATCAACCAGACATCTTCATCACTGTTAATTTTGTGTTTGCAGAGGTGTTAGATTAACTTCAAATTACTTTTGTAATAACTTTCCATGGGATACTGAAATCCCACTGACATTAAGGATTGTAACAGTTTATTCTGCTAACCTGTTTTTAAATAAATACTTTCGGAGATCAGGCATCCTGGGAGAAGAGAAAATAATAATAGGTCTGGGTGTGAGATGATTAATGTTCGTTACTGAACCTGTTAAAATGCCACCTTTGTAATTGAACTGATGCACATTTGGCTGTGCAGAACGCCTGAATTCTGGATAGGTTCTTTCTAAGAAATTATATTTTAAATTCCTTCCTCTAATCAGATGTTATTTAAGATTACTTATCGTTACTTACAGTTACTTACAATTACTTACAGCTGTTAAGTTATTAATGACAAACCAGAGCTTCTCAAGTCCTAAATGAACTCTTTTCCACAGCTGTAATCTGTTTTAGTTATCTGTGACATACCAAGGCAGGACTCACTGGCAACCAAGTGCTGTATCAAATCCTCCCAGGAAATTCAGTTCTGAGGTGCCAGCTCTCACTGCTGTCAGTGCACAGAGCCAAAGTGCTTCAGCAGAGACTCAACCCCCCACTTGCAAGAGGTGTGGGACTGCACGTGCAACTAGCTTGAACACCTCCTCTGACTCAGGATTCATGGTGCAGAACCTTCCTCTGAAGGGGGGCTGTGGAAGAACAGCTTTTTGCGCTGTTAGCTTGGAGCCCAAGGGAGCAGCAGTTCAGGTTTTATGTGGGTACTCATGAGAAGACACATGTCTGCTGGCTCCTGTTTCCTCTTAAGTTGGATATGGCATGGTAGTAGGTCTGTCTCTGAGCAAATGCAGAGCTTCTTCACCAAGGGAGATGAATTATCCAGCCATGTAGGAAGAATTCACTGTCTGAGCAGCTACACTTCATGTCTGTCAATTGAAAAGCTGGGCACTAGAGTGCCATGGGCCAGATCCAGCTAATGGGCCATGAATTGGATTATACATGCCCTGATAAGCAAAGCTCTAAGGAAGAAATTGGGGGGATATGTATTCTCAGCTTGATGATACCTTAGCCGCAAGGTTATTCTGTAACCTGTGGGGAAGCCAGTCTCCACCTTTCTTTCTCCTCCTTGAAGCCAAATTCTGTACAGAAAGTGACACACAATTTATGAGGCCTGAGAAATAGAATTAAGGATCCTAATTCTGCAGCTTGTTAATAGAGCATTCCCTGGCACCGAAAGCAAGTCATATTCATTCCCTGTTCCAAGAACTGTGTATGCATTTTGCCTTGGATCAGGTACATGAAGAGCAGAGGGAGCTGAGATTACCCAGCGCGCTAGCTGTTGAGTTACTTAGCAGAACACTAAAATTTCTATTCTGGGGTTACTACTTTCAGGTGTATCAAAGATGCAAATTTGGCAGTTTTCTCTCACTTTCGGCTTTATTATGCTGACTTCATCACACCAAAATAAGTAAACCTAGAATTACTGTATATTCATGCTTTATCTGTAGAAAATGTAACACTGAGCAGCTGTATATGGTGTATGTGTATGTAAATGCAAGGCTAAATGTATTGGAGAGTCCTTCTAAAATAACTTCAACCACTGTAAGAGACAGAATTATCTCTCTTCAGTATGTATGCATGTGCATGTGTGTGTAACACTGCTTGGTTTTATGGATTCTGTCTTTTCCATGTCGTGTGATGTATTTTCAAGGCTCCTTTTCACCATGACTTTCCTTTCTCAGCAACCACACTCAGAACTTTCCATTTTGTCACTGTGCTGCTTCTTTACCCACTCCTCTTGTCCTTGAATATCTGTCTGTGCCTCTGTTCCATGGCAATGGGACTGAAAGGAGCAAATACATAAAGGGGAAAGAAAAGTGACTTCTAGGGAAGGTCCTGTGTTCATATTCTCCACATCTCATGCAACATTTGTTGCTCTAAGCTTTCATGCTACTGAAAATAATTCAAATTTTATTAAAAGATGCAAGTTATAGAGTAATAGAAAGGTACAGTGGTAGAATGATAGAATCATAGGATCACAGACTGATTTGGGTTGAAGTGACCTCAAAGATCATCCAATTTCAGCCCCCTTCCATGGGCAGGGGATACCCTCTACTAGACCAGGTTGCCCAAAGCCTCATCCAATCTGGCCTTGGACACAGGGAGGGGGCAGCCACAGCTTCTCTGGGCAACCTGTGCCAGGGCCTCTCCACCCTCATGGTGACAAATTTCTTCCTCATTCCTAATCTAAATATTCTCTCTTTCAGTTTAAGACCATTACCTCTTGATATATCACTAAATGCCCTTGTAAACAACCCCTCACCATCTTTCCTATAGGCCCCTTCAGGTATTGGAAGGCAATAATAAGGTCTCCTCAGAGCCTTCCCTTCCCCAGGATGAAGAGCCCCAACTGTCTCATCCTCTCTTCATAGGAGAGGTGCTGCACACCTGTGATCATCTTTGTGATGATCCTCTAGACTTGCTCCATGCCTTTCTTGTACTGGGCCATTAGAGCTGGATGCAGTAGCCTAGGTGGATTCCCATCAGAGCAGAGCAGAGAGGTAGATTTCCCTTCCTCTTGAGCAGCTGGTCACGCTATTTTTGGTGCTTTCAGGGGGAAAGTCTGCATTGCTGTCTCATGTTGAGCTTTACATCAATCAACACCCTCAAGTCCTCCTGAGGGCTACTCTCAAGCCATTTGCTGCCCAGGCTGTAGTTGTGCTTTGGATTGCACCAACCCATGTACTTGGATCTTGCACTTGGCTTTGTTGAATTTCCCATGGTTTGCACTGGCCTGTCTCTCAAGTCTGTCAAGGTCCCTCTGGATGGCATCCCTTCTTTCTAATGTATTCATCTTATTCTCGTTAGCAAACTTGCTGAGCGTGCAGTCAATCCCACTGTCTATGTCACTAACAAAAATGTTAAACAACAGTGATTCCAGTACTGATCCCTGAATAATGCCTTGAATTATTGACCAGAACTCTTTGAGTGCCATTATTCATCCAATTTCTTATCCACCAAGTGGTCTATCTATTGAATACATCTCTAATTTAAGGACAAGGCTATTGTGCAGGACATTGTCAAATGCTTACAGAAGTTCATGTAGATGACATCTGTCACTCTTCCCTTTCTGAACTCTACCAGTTCTGAAACCCCATTGTAGAATGCCATCAAATTGTTCAGTCATGATTTGTCCTTAGTGAAGCCATGTTGGCTGTCACTAATCACCTCTACACTTCCCATGTGCCAGAACATAGTTTCCAGGAGGATCTTAGCATGTCTTGCCAGGCACAGAGGGGAGACTGATAGACCAGTAGTTCCATGGGTCTTCTTTTTTTCTCTTTTTTAAAACTGGGGGCTATGTTGCACTTTTCCCAGTCACTGGGAACTTTACTGGCCTGCTGCAACTCCTCAAATACAATGGAGAGTGGCTTAGCAACTTCATCCGCCAGTTCTCCAAGGACCCACAGATGCATCTTACCAAGTCCCGTGGACTAGTGAAGCTTCAGGTTCCATAGGTGTTCTTTAATCTGATCTTCTCCTATAAGTGTGTGTTTCTTATCCCTTTACTTGTTTGTAGATTACAACATTTTTGTTACATGACTTGTATGAGATGCAGCTCTGCAGATATGGTTGTGATAGGTTTCATACAGAGTTGAAAAAGTTAAAGCATGTCAAAGGATGAGAGATATAGCTAAGTGAATATGCTATGGAAGGCTAGGAAGGGCTTATAAAACGCTTTAAGTTCTCAGCTTGTCTCTATCACTGATATTTTCTGTGCTCTGGAAAATGACCTAGTTTCTCTCTGCTATCTTTACAAAGGCAGTAATATTTTCTTACTTTAAAACGTGACCACTGAGGATCAAATCATTAATGTTTTTATGGGCCTTGTGTATGCACTGTCAAGCCATAATGTGCTGTTGTAACATTGTCCTTATGCATTTAGTACTATTTGGAATCTTTATTATTATCATTACATGAATTACTGTCAAAAGAATTTCTTGCAACAGACTCTATTAATTATGATTAAATAATAAGTAAAAACAAGAATGAAAATTAATTATCTGGGAATCAATACTTCATTATTCTGTGCTTTTGGGGTTTAGTGTCCAATTCTGATGTTGACAGGGTTTTATTTCTATATATCTAAAAAGGCTAGAATCTCACTTATATGTTGGTTTCTTTTTTTTTTCCTTGGGCAAGAAGAGATGAACTGTAACACAAAAAAAGCAAATTGGGATGCATTATACAGTACATTTAAGAAGCTAATTTGAATAATCACATCGCTTGATCAAAAGTTTATTAAAATCAGTGGGAGTCTTAAATGGATTAACTTATATGAGTTCTTAAATCAAGTCCTTACTGTCTTTTCTACTAGGTATTTGAATTGCATGTCCTGTTAGCAGTCAGGAGGTAGCAGGCACCGTGAGTCAAAAAGGAGGAATTTAGAGGAAAAAGATCTGTTGACTGAAGAACCAGAAGAAACTCAAAAGGGAACTAAATTGGTTTGTGCACCTAAGGAAAGGAGTTATTAAGATGATTTAGTGTTTCACCTCCATTCTCAAAGATTGCTCAGATGTGTGAGATGAAATATGGCTTATAGAGTGATGAAAAGAATGATTTACTATTGACTATGTTTGGTGCTGACCACTCCCTAAAGATCTGAATAGGCTGGATAGCCACACTTGAAGTTAAATAATCACAGGTATGAGACTTCCATGAACTGAATATGATTTTTATTCTGGAAGATGAAGGAGTCTAAACATTTGAACTTTCATGCTCTCATATACTTTTTTTTTCATATACCCCTCCATTCTGTTAGGTCTATGATGTGTTATTTGGGGATATTCTGAATTTTGGGGTGATAATACCACTCATTTGGGGATCTGAAACAGGAAGAAACAATTTGGAGTGATAAAATTTGTTCTCAGCAACTACAGTCTTTTCTCAAAATTAATCCTGTGATCTCTTTAACCAAGCAGAACTCAGTTTGCAATGTGCTGCTGTGTACATGATATTCCTTTCATCCTGAGACAACAGGCTGAGGGACCCAGCAAGCGGGAGCTGGCTACACAGAAGTAAGAGAACAAATTTGAAAAGGAAATTCTGTGCCTGCTAGAGGAACAAATCTATGTCACATGGAACTTCCTTTCTGCATTGTGCTTGATTAGCATATTACAGAGTTCAGCCTATACCTGCTTCCCCCCCCCCCTTAATTTCAATTATAATGTGCTCCTTTGTGTTGCACCATTTATTGCTAAATGAATCTATTTCTAAGGATGTGCATGCAGCCAATTTATTCATTAGATCTATTGTAGTGGAACTGAATAAAAGGTTTTATTATCAATCTCCTTAATTTCCAGATAGGATTTAGTGGAAATCAATATTAGAGAATGCATAATTGCTAAATCTTCTTAAATTAATAGACTCATTCATTAAGCNTCTCTAATTAATTAGCAAGTAGAAAATGATAGTGAGCAGAACAGCTTTGGCAATCATATGGTAGAATGTGAAGACCAGTATTGAGGAAGAATTAATTTGGATATGTATATACAGTATTTCACCCATAAATTGATTATAGGAGATTGCACTGCATAAGAAGACAAATGGTAGTTGTATGCTGATGGTCGGCAAAAAATCCAGTACCCAGCAGGTGCTTCTAAGCAGTTCAAACTGGGACCTGTACCAATGTGTAGTCATTAATGAATAGCAGTCAGTTTTAAAAGCTTTGGAATTAAATATAGTGCAATCTATCTGTATAAAACTGCATGGCATGTATGCGGTATTTCAGAGATTTTCATTTGTGCCTAACTAGACAAGTTTTCTGGGCCAGAATTTAAGAAATAAAGCACTAAAAGATGCTGGAAAAGAAGAGCAAGTGATTAAAGGCTCTGTAATCAGACTCAGTTTTGTCTGTATATGAATGTATACTCTCCACCTTAATATCTAAGAGCTGTTGGCTTTACTTCATCCCAGAATTTAAGTCTTGGGGAAAAGGAATACAGATTAATTAAAGCAGCCCACAATATACCAGCATCAGTGCTGATGCTGGTTTATTGTGGGCTGCTATTGACTGCTGTGGGCTTCAGCAGTGATTGGTCACCTCTTCCAGAGAACCTCCTGGGGACAGGTCAGTGAACTTTAAATGGAGTATGCAACTTCTAATGCTGGAGAAAACATCGCTGCTACCAAGTATGTAAGTTATGCTACTTTTAGCCATGAGCTACCTGAAGAAAGGAAATAAGTGTAAAATGAATCCCCAAGAAAAGGCCTGCTGAAAGCAGCTTTCTGATCTCCATCTCAAGTTAGGGACATTCCTTCCTTTTGCATTCCCACTGTGGTTCCATACTTTGTAATTTTTGAGTGTGTAAGTTACCCTTATTGTGTCTAAAGACTGACCAACAGACCATGCATATATGCAGTCATGGACAGTAGACAGAAATAAGCCTGGGTCCTTCCCACTTGCTCAACAAGTGGGAAAAGAGGTCTAGAATATGCATGTACATTTGACAAAGCATCTAAGGTATCTTCTCTCTGGGATGATTACAGAAAAACTGGAGCTGCTGCCAAGTGCACCGGGCCTCTGTGTTGTCCTTCTGTTGCATAGCTATACAACATCTGTGTAGTATCTTTATTGTTTTCCATTAAAAAATATTGTTTTCCCTACATTGCAGCTTATGGTCTGAGATGACATGTGGTGTAGCAGAAAACCAAATACTTCCAGCACAAGGGCAGAGTTTCATCATAGTTAGAGATAACGGCTTTCTGACTAGGAACAGTGATACTGAAATAGCATAGCTACATTTCCCTGAACCACCTTGCAATAGTACAACCTTGAGTATCGAAACATGACAAACATATTGACTAAGGAAAAAGAAAATAAAATAATATTTGGGGAACTCTGCATCACATTTACAGTGACCACCAATGCAAGGATATGTATCCATGATGCAGAAGATTTTCATAAGGTTCATTCTCCACTGGTCATGTGAATCCATGAGGCTGAGGACATTTCCTGAATGCGTGCTATAACAAGAACTAGGTATCTTTGTCTTTCCTACACATTGTATCCTCTTGAAAGAAAAGTTGATAGCATTGGCAGGGAGACAATTAGCATAACTGTGGGATACTTCGTGGAATATACCTGTGTTGTGTTTCAGAGGCCATCAGTGACTCTCCAAATGCCAGCACTGCTTGAAAGACCATTGTTCAGAATGAGCCTGCTAAAACTAGTAACCGACAGAGAATGACCAGTTTAGGTGGCAGGAGATTATGCTTTGGCTATGTACATGAAATTCAGCTTTGACTACTATGTATCTCCTAGAAAAACACATGTAGTTCTTCCTGAACAACATTTTTCTGGTCATAATGTTACCAGGTTTTTGCCTGACCACTGCTTTGATAGTAAGTACCTTCTTTTTCATCATGGTACTGCTTTCCTGTTTGGGCTAAATACTGATTACTCACATCTTAGAACTTGCCACAGCTCCAATAAAGCACACAAAAATTCCCCAAGTATCATCAGAACAGTAAAACTCTGGAAAGTAAACAGCAGTGTGAGATAATAATAGGAAAGCAGATCCACTGTTTCAGCTAAGGGTACCTTGGTTGACATTACTCTAAATCAGTCTGAGCTGATTTTTTTTTAATCAGGCTGATTTCATATTCTGCTCTGGAATTCCTCTTAGTATGCATAAAAGTGGACTCTTCTGATTGCTTTTCAGCATGCTGGCAACAGGGACTTTTTTGGTAACCAGCTACGACTTTGTTGGTTTACAGAAATGCCCAAAGTGGAATATACTCAAGTCCCATCTTCCTCAGGTTGCGCCAGGTTCTCAGGTGATTTATTCAAGTGTAGATCTAGTCCAGTAGTTCTGCCATGAATGACACTCCAATAGCAATTTAGCATCATAAAAGTTCCGTTCCTGATTCTTGTGATCAGCAACTGTCAACATAACTCAAATGAATAGCGCCTACTTAGCAAAACCTCCACACAGCTCAAAGTATCAGAAAATATCATGTCTAATTCTCTTGTGTGTTTTTGTATTTCTTTTCATGCTGTATGAGAGTCCACCAGTTTTGGAGCTATAATGAATCTTATATCTATCCCCTTCAGCTTATTATTTTATGACATTAATGCTTCCCCATAAGCTGACGAGAAAGAGAGAAAAAGAGATGTATTGATTCTCTAAATCATCAAAAGATAACATTTTCTCCTGGTTTTGGGTTTGGTTTTGGGGTTTTTTCCCCTCCTTAAGTAAGACATAAATTACTTTAATTATAAATTAACATAACAACTGTCTCATTCTGTACTAATCAGCAACAGTAAAACATATGCAAATCTTTAGAAATAAATACAATTTCACAAATTTTATAGTACATAAAGAAGGTCTTTTGCATTTATTATTATTATTGTTGTCTCCAGATTCAATTATAAACATGTACCATTCTCTTAGCTTATTCTTCATTAACTCCTTTGCAAACAGTTCTATTAGGCTCATTTGCAATTCTGCTGGCATTTAGGTTCAAGAGACTGCTAAACAAATCAGACTGCCTAGTGTTCAAGCTTTACAGACTTTGGGCAGGGATAGGAACAATTTCAGCAATAGGTTTTCTATAAAAGACAATCTGAATAAACCCAAAGTACATAACACTGGATAGAAGTTGAAGAAACAAAACCAGTGAGTCCTTGCTTTTGATGTCATTGCTCCAGTCCACTAGTGATCTAATGCCAAAAAGAATAATTAGGTTTAACTACAACAGTTTTGAACCATCTAATAAATTCTCAAGTCAGAAAGATGTTCCTTTGGGTTAGTTGTGCCACAGGGATGAGCAGCCACCTTTGTGTGGTATACTGAAGCCTTGGAAGAGTAGTTGTACCGTACACTGCTTTCTGCTGATAATGCAGAAAGGAATATTTTTCCAAATAGACCATCCTGAACAAATATGTGTGCAGAAAAATGCCAGGTCATTAACATTAAAAAAAAATCCCTTGGAATTATTTCTATTTAAAAATACAATATTTTAAAAGATCAAATGTTCAGTTGTGATTTTCTGACCACTTTTGGTTTTCATCACAAGGTATGTCCACTGTAGTAAAAAAAAAAAAAGCATAATTTTAGTTAAGCATTTGGGTTTATTGCATGGGGTTTTTTTTTGCTTTGATTTGTCTTTTTTCTCACTGAAAATTATTTGTGGAGGGAAATTTGCACATTTTTTTCAGATGGGAGCTGCACATCTTGACAACCAAATGAATACATCTTCTAACACTGCAGAACTCACTGGATTTTTCTTTCTTTCTAATGAGTTTTTAATCTCTGGTATTAAAAAATAGTTATTAACTGATCTTCCGTTTTGTTTTGAACTCAAAAAATAACTTGCAGTATAAGAATACTAGCTAAATATGGACTATTTTACAACAGGATTATAGGAGAAAAGAAAAACAAAGCTACTAATTAGTTTCCTTTTAGTAAATGCAACCTCAATTTAAGATTCATCATGTTTTTAATAACATTTTCTTAATAGTAGCATATTTAAATGCACTTTTTCCTTCAGACCAGAGAAATCATTACATATGCTGGGTCTGATTTGTTGCTTATAGAACATATAAATACCTCATATTCCTTCAAGTCAGCCTATGCCTAGGAAAATATTTTCACTCTTTTTAGAAGATGCAATTGCTAACTCTCATTATTTATAAATAGTGAGTATACAGGTGCAGAAAGTAATTTTTCTCAAATAGCAGAGATCATGTTTTATTTCCTTAAATATGAGGATAAGTTACTTTAAAACTGTAGTTTTAATTGCACCGTCACTTGTCATTTGAAATGACATGGCATTCTAATATATACCTGTTTAAAATGCTGCAAAACAGAAACTGTCATTTCCTGAGTAACACGGCATTTAGACTGTCTCTAAAGAATGTGTTGTATGCTCTTAAAAATGCATCCAATTGAGCAGTTAATCCTGTTTATAGTTTTGAGAAACTGTTTGAGTCTGGGCTTCCGATGAAGCTCAGGCAGCTGATGCTAGAAGGAGGCAAAATTTTCTGTTGTGTTTATTTCTAGAATTTATTCTGGTCTAACCTGAACAGACAGAACAGACAAACAGTCTAGACACAAGACTTTCCTAAATTCTCTGAAAACAAAAATTTTGGAGGAAATTTTATGGCAAAACCCCATTTGTTTTAGAAATTACTATTACTTTGTGTCTCCTCACTAAAAATTCCTGTCAGTCTGAGACCTCTAGCACAGCTAAGTGCACCCATAACATCAATGTGGGGCTTGGGCACCCTGACCCTGGGAAAACCTATGCAAGCTGGTTTGCCCTGAGGTACCGAGTCAGAAACCTGTAGATCCTGGCCTTGGATACTCTACATGGGTAAAAACACAGCAGTAATGAAGGGAGAGAAGGGACATCAAGATCTCTAGGCCTCTAACCTGAGTAGAGACAGCTTGCCACCTCTACTGGAGCTGTATCCATGAGAAGATGTCTTGGAAATGGACAAACTGGAAGTACTACGTGCAGTATTTTCCTGGCAGATCTGTCTCAAAGCTGGGATACTGAGGCAGTCCAGGAATGTGTGGGAAAACTCCCCTGTCCTGTACTAACCTGGTCAAACCAAGACATTTCTGACAAAGCATGCTGGATTAAGTAGCATTTTCCCATGAAATTAGATTGGAAAACAGCTAACCATCTGTAATTGTTACAAATATAAAAAAAGACCATTTATGGAATGGAAAAGCTAATCTAAGGCTAGCTTTTTGACCAAGGGTTAGTCAAAAGAAAAAATGTGTGGGATTACTGAACACTGCAACTTTGAACACCGAACACTTTGGTTAACACCTCTGAAATTCTGTGCTTGTGTGAATATATAATTCTTATCTAAATAGGTGGAAATTTTGAGACAAATTCTGTCCTTGAAAGTCCAGTTATCTAGGACTTGGTGGTCCTGTGGAGAATGCACATATTTGTAAAAAATAAGAAAAATTTTCAGTTTGAATCTGTTTTTTAAATACCAGAACGATTAGCCATTGAGGTTTATCAGTCAGAATTGAGGACAAGGCATGTTTCTTCTAGGTCCAGTTTCTACCAGAGTATTAGTAACTAAATCAGGCCACATAAAGAGATTTGACTTGACCTAGCAATCACAGCCCTTTCTTTCCCAATAACATCAGCCAAAATAAAAGCTGGTAAAAGGACCTTCTAAAAGCTCACTAGGAGAGGACTTACTCAAGCTGTGTGAGATTTTGTTTCAATTCCTTCCTCTCCCATTTGATTTTATCACCAATTTGCTAGATGACTTCAGATATAGTTTCAGCTTCTTCAGCACCTCCTAGTAAAACTGATGGAAGCAACAAGGGAGCACAGCTCCCCAACTATATCATGTGAATACCCACAGCCAAGATGAAACACTTGGTTTTAAGTCAGCATAGAGCAATCATTGGCAGTAGTAAGAGCATCCACCTGAGTAACATGAAATTAAGGGATCAGGAGTGGAACCTCTCTTCTGTACCTTGTAGTGATGATATAACTGCTCAGTGCTTGGCAAAATTAGGTGTGGGAGAAGCATTATCTTTTTCTGGCCTTTTGGAAAGGCTGCTCTCCAGTATTTGTAGTCTGACAACACCTATCATGTTACGTTATGCGGGTGATATGAGTATGAATTGTAGGTTTTTTTTAAGTACCCAGGAAGTTGTCAGGAGTTTTGGGTTCCCTGCTTAGTAGTAATGAGGGATTAGGAAGTTGTAGCTCTATCCAGAGGTATGCCTAGAAGATCTAGAGGTGTCTACTAGTGAAAACTCATGTCCACCTAGCTTTCAGATCAGCTGATAGTATCCTGAATTTGCATGTGTACATTATGTCTTTGTATTCTTGTTTGAGATGGACTTCACCTGCACAGCTGGATCCACAAGGAATGGCTGTCCTAGCGTTTGGTTCAGATGTATATTTTTCTGTGGTGATGACATCACCTGGACTAGCTATCACAGTGACTGATTGCAAAGTGTTCAAGCAAATGATGTCTGCATCCAGAAATGAGTTAAACTACCAGCAATCTTAACTCTGCATCACACCTATTATTGAGACACAATAGTTGCAAGCTCTCACAAGTTATTATTTAAAGAATTTAGCCTTCGAGATAAGCCACTTCCAAACACCAAACCTACAGGTTCTTTTGCTCAGTGACACTTTGGTTAGCTGAAACCAAATAGAGCTTGCTTAAATCTGGAGTGCTTTCATAACTCACCTCCAAATTTGCCCCATTATATTTATGTCAGTATGTTGGGAAAGGACCCATTGCATTTGGGAGTCAGAAAGAAAACAGAAGAAAAACTCTTAAAATAGAAAAAAATCACTGCCTAAGTAATCTGTCATTTAGTCATGTTTTTGTAGCCACAAATGTTCTTAGAAAGCTAAATGGTGGCTGGCAATAGTAGAACTGATCACTAAGACTGGTTTAGGACTCCCGTCTCTGTATAAGTCTTTTGTATGTGTGACCCAGAGCAATTCATACAGTTTAGCACTAAGCTACTCACCATGACATGATCATGATCATGATGATGGCCACATCTGACCATTTTGTTAAAGGCATGAGTGTGATAACAGTTTACACAAACACTGTGTTGCCTGTTGACTGCATTTAGCTGTCTGTGGTGGTCCAACACAGCCACCATGACAGGTAACTGAATGTATGAGGTGGGACCAGCCTCACTGGAACAAAAATGTCTTCATCACCCTTTCATTCTTTCAGTAGCATAGATGATGCCTATGAGTGTGTCCAAACCTTTAGGTTGTGCTCTGACTTTCCATAAGGCTGGTTTGTTCCTTTTTTTTTTTTTTTTTTTTTTTTTTTTTTTTTTTTTTTTTTTTTTTTTNTTGTTTGTTTGTTTGTTTGTTTGTTTTGTTTTTTCTGAAAGAGTTCTATCCCTACTCCAGACAACGTGAATACCCATCTCTTTTGTGAGCCACAAACTTGACTTCCTTCTTTAGAGAAGCAAAACTGGGGCTTTTTATCAATCCTGAATGAGTGCTAGCACTGTTTCCTTGAAAACAAACTTGTGGTTGAGAACAACAAAAAACATAATGAACACATGCTCATTTTCTGCATGCACCCCTGGAGCACATTGCTGAATACAATAAACAGTAATGTCTTTCTAAAAGCTTGTAAAATACATGTTTAATGCAATATTAATAGGATAGTTACTGCCTCCTAAAAAATTCAAAATTATGATATGCATGTAGGATGTTAAATGCAAGAGCAATGTGAAAACTATGCCTTAGTTAAATTTTCATGACAAACAAACTAATTAAGATTTAGAATAAAGTGAAATTCCCTTTACAATAAAGGGAGAGTTAGATTTACATCTAAAAATGAAGTTTAAGATGATAAACCACAATATAGTTGTGTATCTATGTTCATTCAGAGAAAAGTCAGTGTGTGGAAATGTGGCTATAACCATGTATTTACAGTGCATTTTCAAAAATCTCTTAATAGGTCCCTGGTGGAGCTTGTTTTTTTCCCCTAACCTTCCCAAATAAAAAGAAAAGCATGTGCAAGTTGGAAAAGCACACTGAACTTGATAGCAATACAGAGTGCACATTTTTTATTTAAGTGACAGCATTTTTAGGCTGGAAAAATGCATGAGAGATTGACGATAAGAAATGTAACATATTTCAGCTGAAACATATACCTCTTGTTTGTCTTTCAGGAGACTGGAGGATATGAGGCTACAGAACTTATGCAATCTCTACAGAAGAAGAAAAGCTCAGTAAGGAGGGACACAGAGACACCTGCCCTTGATATTTTCATTAGTGTCTGGGAAAATAGAACAGCGAGAACTCTTATGAAATCTGCCCTTGACCCTGATTGAGACAGATGTGAGAATACTGCAGAACTAGAAATCAGGCTATCCTACCTAACAAACAGAAAAATCATGTTAAAAAAAAAAAAAAAAAAGTGTTTTAATTCAGAGAAAAAAAGGCCTGAATTTTACTCTTAGGAAAAATCAATTACAATATCAGGAATGAGAACCCTAAAGCAAGAAAATGATATCCAAGAAAAGGATCTAAGGAACTTTCAAACCTAGTCTCAGATCAGACTGACCACATGGACATGTTACTATTAAGACAGCAAAGAAATGAAGTGGGACTGAAATCACATTGAATAGACTTAATACACCATGCTAGCCTTCTCTGCTCAGCACTGTTAAACATCTGCTAGAGCTCTGTGTCTAGATACACGTCAACATGCGAAGAGTCCAGCACAGAGCATCAATGACATGGAGCCACAGAACTGTACTATAGCCTTACCTCTCAAACCTGTCAAAGTCCTTCTGGATGGTATCCCTCTTCTCCAGTGTGTCAACTTCACCACACAGCTTGGTGGTGTTGGCAAATTTCCTGAGAGTTCACTCAACCCCACTGTCCCTGTTGCTGACAGATAAGTTAAATCACAGAATCATAGAATGTGTTAGGTTGGAGGGATACCTTTAACTAGATCAGGTTGCTCAGAGTTTCTTCAATCCTGATCTTGAATACCTCTAGGGATGGGGTCTCCACCACCTCTCTGGGCAACCTGTGCCAGTGTTTCACTACCCTCACAGTGAAGAACTTCTTCCTAATGTCTCATTTATACCTATCTGCTCTAATTTAAAACCATTAACCCTTGTCCTATTGCAAAAATGGACAGGCCCTTTCAGGTACTGGAAGGCCACTATAAGGTCTCCCCTCAGCCTTCTCTTCTCCAGACTGAACAAGCCCAATTATCTCAGCCTGTCTTTGTAGGAGAGGTTCTCCATCTCTCTGATCATCCTCATGGCCCACCTCTGGACCTCTCTAAACGTTGAGACCTAACAAACATCACCTCTGAGAATGAGCTAATGAGACTGGGGCTGTTTAATCTAGAAAAAAAAAAAAGATTAACCTGAACAATTACGCTGGTTTTCAAATATTTAAAGTGTCTACTTCAAAGAACTTATTTGTTCACAATGCCAGGTGTCAAATAGGACAAGATGTAATGGGTACCTATCTAGCTTAAGCAATATGAAAATTTTTTTGGTGGCAAGATTAGTGAAGATCAGGATGGCTGACAAGGGGAATATGGGTCTTATTCCTTACTGTCCATTTTTAAGAACTTCCATTAGGAGTGTTGTAGGCATAGCTGGTCCAGTCCTGAAGTAGAAGGATGGAATTTCATGGGGTCACTTCCAGTTCCACTTTTGCAAGTATCTGAAACTGTTAGGACTAATGACTATCACATATACTTAGCTTAGAGCTCATGCTAAAAATAACCTGTCCTAGGTTCTTTGAAGTCTGTGGTGTTTGATACTTGCATTTTTATATTTCCTATTTAGTCTGAAATTCTTAAGTGATTACAGGTCTCCTGCAAATGGAGGGCTACCAGGCAAAAATATTGTATGACTTTTGATAAATGCCTAAGTACAGGTCAACCTGTACTAGGTAAAAAATTAGTACAAACACAGAATCATAGAATCACTAGGTTGGAAAAGACCTTTAAGATCATCTAGTCATCATCACATCCATTCCTGTCCTCTCCTAAACCATATCCCTCAGCACCTCATATATTCATCTTTTAAATACATCCAGGGACAGTGACTCAGCCACCTCCCTGGGCAGCCAGTTCTACATCCCAACAGCTCTTTCAGTGAAGAACTTTTTCCTAACATCTAATCTGAACCTGTCTTTGTGCAGCTTGAGGCCATTTCCTGTTGTCCTATCACCTGTCACTTGCCTGAAGAGACCATTGCCCACCTCTCTATAACCTCTTTTCAGGTTTATAGGCAGTGATAAGGTCTCCCCTCAGCCTCCTCTTCTCCAGGCTTAACAACCTCTCTTCCCTCAGCCATTCCTCATAAGATTTGCCTCCCAGACCCTTCACCAGCCTGGTTGCCCTCCTCTGGACCCACTCCAGAACCTCGATGTCCTTGTTGTAGTGAGGGGCCCAGAATTGAACACAGTACTCAATGTGAGAGTACACTGCCTTGCTTTCATATTCATCCAATTGATTTGGCACTTTAAGCAATAAACTAATTTCCAAGGAAAGCTGTAGCTAGAAGGAATGTTTGAAAAAAGTAAAGGGACAATTAAATTGTGCGTCTATCCCTTAAAGTAATTTCTAAATACATGCAAAAGGTGCTTTTTAGCCAGGTTCCTTACAAACACACAAAAATAATTATTCATCCCTAATGCCTTTGGTTCCATATTGGAGAAATTTCTACCATCTTACTTTCTCTAACACAGATGGTTAAGGTGATGGGAAGGTTATTTCCCTTCCATAAGGCAGAGTTAATGGAAGAAAAACCTTACAGACCAACTCAATCCAGCAAGAAGAATCTGCAATCTCTCTTCTTTCCTTTCAACTAAAACTTGGGAGGTTAAAAATATAAAAAGAAGCAAAAGCAATCTATTCAAATATTTCAGGTGTCTGGTACACGCAGTTTTCTGAATCGACAGACCCTGAAAAAAAAAGGATTAATGTTGTGTGCATGTAGAGTGACTCTCCTTTTAACACTAAATGAGCAGATCAGCCTTCAGGGAACAAGCGAATAATGGACGAATAAACTCTGAACAGGCTTGAATTGGCCAACCATCAGAGTTTTAACATATAACAAGTGTTTCAATGAGATGTGGTATGGATGTACAAATAAAAAGTAGTGTTATTTTTGTTTTAGGCAAGAAAATGCCAGTGTTAAGTTCTGATGATTTTATAAAAACTAATTTAGATAATAGTCTCTATTTTTACAGTACAAGCTTCATGGGGAAATAATTTAACAAATTTAATAAGGCAACTTATTTTGAACTCTGTGTACTATCTATCTATCTATCTATCTATCTATCTATCTATCTATCTATCTATCTATCACATGAATACTTGTCTTAATTAGTTGATTATTTCATGTGATTTTCCAAACCCTTACCTACTAGATGGCTCTCAATATTTCACTGTTTTTTGACATTTTATTCTGGCATCACCCGTCCTGATATGGGGAAATTTCATTCTCATGCTGTGATGGATGAAAGCTGAGACAGAAGCGATGAATGTTGTGGAGTAGGTCATTTGTCCAAGATGGCAAGGAGTCTGTAGAAGAGCACAGGACAGTAATAAACATGATCCAATATTATTTTATTTAGAACCCAAAAGGTCTACAGATGAACATGAACAAAAGTATTTCTAACAAAGTGAACAGACAGCATGTTAACAAAGCAAAATTGAATTCTAACCTATGCAGTAATTAATGTAAATGGGAAGAATAATCTCTTAAATATTGTGAGCATTTACATAATGCAAGAAGGGGTAATTGATAAAGTTCCAAGAAGAAGCAAAAGAAAATTTGTCAAACATATTATTTAACATGCTGAATATGTAATCAGAGCAACTCACTGCTGCAAGAAATAAAAACTAAGAAATGACCAGGATTTTAAAATTAATTATGTAGATAATGAAAGGCAGTTAACATTTATGTATGCATACAATAATGCATAGGCAAATAAACTGTATTGACAGAACACTGGGAAATCACATATCTATAGCCCAAGGGATAGTCTCTTCGCAGTTATCCCCTATGCATGCCCCAAGGTATAGTCTGCAGTCCTCTGAAGCTCGGACTAGCTTTTGAAACATGCTGACTAGTGGATGTCACCTCGTGAAACTGAGAATGAGATAGACCTCTGATGTGAACTGACACAGCTCTTACTTCCACTTGGTGGCAGTGCTCCCACCTTATAATTTACACCTAACTTTTCCTGTAAAAACTTCACTTTTTTTTCATCCTTATTCAGCTCCATATCACAGTGACTTTTAAAAAACAAAATTACAGAAATATCTTTTTCCAAATTTGTACAGAAATCACAATATGATACCACCTCTTGATATTTGAGGTACCTAATATAATGGCATTCCTCTTTCATTTTCTATTATTGACGATACATGATAAATAAGGATCACTATGAGAGTATTTGAACTGCAAATAGCATTTTAACTTAAGTCCTAATGCATTTAAAATTTTATGTGGCTTGGCTTTGTTTCTTGATTCACAATAATACATTTCAGATTGGCATTTCAGATTGATGGCTGTTGAAAACATGGAACAAGTTTATATGGTAATATTGATATATTTTCTTCTTAATTTCAGGCCTTTTATATGTGTCTGTCATAACTTTCAATACTCTCAGTTGTCTTGTATTTCAGATACTTAGCAAGTCCTTGGAATTAAACAGTACCATTGCTACTGAATGTAAGTGTGTTTGCTGTTGATAATTGTCAGTGTTGGTTGTGACAAGGAAGAGAGATTTAAATGTTAGATTGCTGTGAATATCCACCTACCTTGTAAGTAGAAAGAAAAAACTTTTCAAATCGTATCTATGAAGGGGGAAAAGTGGAGGCTGAGTCAACAGTTTGAGACAAAACCCCATGAGATACAAGAAATAATTAGAAACCCTATACTCTGCACTTGTGAGTCAATGCAATTACTTGCAGGAGGCTCCAAGCTATAGCTTCTGCAAACTCTCACCTTCAGGTCCACTGTCTGAAGCAGCGCCACTCATCCCAGCATATTCCACATTTCTCCTATCATATTGGCCAATTTCTGCTTACTTTTCAACTTAGGAGGTTTAATGAGTGACCCACTTTATGATATTTCTCTGTGAGAATTCCTTTGTGGATATCTTCCTCAATACCTCCCAGATGGTTTAGTATCAGAACATGGTAGAAGCCATTGGGAGCAGATGTGACCTAGAAAATTTCCTAATCAAGTAAGTGGAGAAATACATTTGCTCATGCTATTTATTTCTTCTTCTGTTGAGTTAGAAAAATAAAACAAAATAGCAGTAGTTGCAAGGAATGCTTTGTGGTTAACAGAGTTGGTAAAATATTGTCTAGAACAGGAAAATGCTTGCTTGGGAAGAATATAGACTTGAGAACCCTTCAGCATCTTTCCCTTTAACATCTTACTGCTCAGAGACTAAATATGTGCACCCTCAGGAGATGCAGGCAATGAAATTCTCATGATTAATGTGAATGTCTTTGCTACCATGGCCATTTTACATCATCTGATATGCAAAGCTCATTTTCATACTCTGGGTTTTTTGTGTGGTTTTTTTTTGCCTCTGCTTTGCTCACAAGTACCCTGGACACTTTCCATTGACCCAGGCAGGAGCAACTCGGTCTTTTGGGACAAACACACAAATTGTGTGTTTTACTGCTTGAACAGCACAATATTGTGTCATTAGAACATGGAGAGGTGTGTGTCCTACAGGCAAAGTGAGTCACGCACCTAACAACAGGGGTCTAAGGGCAGGCCACGGATTTGGCATGATTTATAGGTAACCACAGCGTGCAGTAAAAGGTATGACTTGTCACCCAGAAGGACAGAGAAAAGGGTTCATTAGCCTAATCTCTGAAATTTTAGACAGCTGCATGTAAAGAAATCCCACTGTTAGCTTTCACGGCTATTAACATTTAATACAAATTTTTCCTTTTTTTTACAGCATGGCCATTTTCTAGATATAAAGCTGTTTTCTGACCTGCATGTTGTGGGTTGTTATTAAAAAAGCCTGGCATTCCTCAAAATATTTTTTAAGTCAGCAGCTGAAATTGCCAGATTTAAAGACTAAGACTATGGTCTTTGTTTCTGCTTAGTGTGATCTTTCAAAAAAACCCAGTAAAACATCTATGGATCTGCAACAGCAAATGCTATGAAGAAATTTTTAACACAGCAAAAATCTGCATTGTATTGGTGACGGTTTTAATTTCATTATTAGATTTCTAGGAACATTAGCAGTTGGAGAAACTTAATTCTGGCTTCAACAACTTGGTGGTAAATGTGTCTTAATTACAAGTGGCAAACTGAAATACTTTCTCAGAAAAAAAACACCTTGAAGCACTACATAGCTCACAGGAGCACATGCAGGATTTAGGACTTTCACCTGTATAGTGGCGCTATGATTCCAAAAGAGCAGCTAAAAGGTGTTTGGTGAATGTGATTTTGGGCATCTTGATAGAGCTTTTACAGCGGTTAGAGGTAATTTAAAATGGCTTTGTTGGTGTTGTGGACAATGTTAGGGACTCAAATAAAAGGGTGCTATTTTGGCAGTTCCCCAACTTGAGACATAAAAGCCATTGCAGTACCCTTGCCTTTTGAGCTGATTCTGAACAGAAGCCTTCATTGATCGGTTCTGCTCACATTGTCTTTACGTTCTCTTCCCCAAAGAAGTGTGTACCTGGCTTTATAGCAGTTGATAAACTTTATTTTTATCACACCAGTATAAATATTGTCCTGTCCAACTTGTCAACGTGTTTTACTGTGGTATTTGTGAAAACTTCAGTGAAGGAAGCGTTTTTACATCTTTCATAAAAACATGTCTTGCAAGCTCCTTCCCATATCCAACCTTTCTAGGTATTCTGCCATGAGAAATAGATACTTTAGAAAACCTGTAATCATCAATCCAAGATCTAAGGATTTGTGGCTTGCTGGTTTGTTGTTTTTTGGGTTTTTTTTTCAGCTTACTAGTAGGTATAGACAGCTCTTGAAAGACTCGTGTCTTTTATTTTCTCCATATTTCTACCTGAATTATCCCTAAACTCAGGATATACAAGCTGAAACAAATTGTCCAACACAGATGAGGCAGCGTGTCATCACTGCAACTAATGCAGCTCAGACTCTGGAAGAAAAGTGATGATCAAAGCTTTAGTGGAACTTTGAAGGATCAGGGGTAAAACAAAAAGTCTCGGATGGTATACACTACATGCTGAAAACCTCTTGGAGATCTAAAAAAATCGGTTTTAAATTTTATTTCCTTACTTAATGTTAACCTATGATATGCTGTTTGTAGTTAAGGAGTAGGGACAGTTTTTTCCAAAGGTATTCTGGGATGTGTTCATCATCTTCACATGCTCTACAGTATCTGCATTCTTGCACAGTGAGGTCCCCAAGATGGTACTATGTGAATCACCAGTTCTGACTATTACATTATCCAAGCCACTATGAATAATCAGGGCTAATAACATAGTTTTATTTTCATTTTACATCACCAGTAACAGAGTGTACTGATTCAGACAGATACTTTTCCCCAAAAGACACTATTCTATAGTTTCAGTAGCTGGTAATCTTCAAGGACTGAGAAAAGTTTTTTGTGTTCCACCGAAAATTCTCAAGGTTTGCTTATGAAAACATAACTTTATTCCTCTACTTCTACTAATGCTTCGACATAAGCAAAGCAGTTTACTTCAGAAAAGATACATCATTGTAAGATAGGTTGGCAGATAATTGTGCTAAATATAAAGATATATGAACATGTGACTTAGAGGGACCACCTGGTTATTGAATCAAGACCTGTAAAACCATATACAATGATGAAATAGGTATCTACCTTTGCAGGTTTCACAGAATTTCTACTCCAAATACTACTGCTAAATAAAACCAATCAGCAGCCGGTGTCAAATTCAGCATCTGCATGGAAGGGCTTAAAAGTAACAACTGTAATAATAGATTCATAATATCATATTGGTTGGAAAAGAAAAGGACTCATGAAGTCCAAATATTAACGTAACCTACCACTAAACCAGGTCCCTAAGCCTCACATCTACATATCCTTTAAATACCTCCAGGGATGGTGACTCAATCTCTTCCCTGGACAGCCTGTTCCAGTGATTGGCAACCCTTTTTGTGAGGGAATTTTCCCCAATATCCAGTGCAAATCTCTCCTGGCACAATTTGAGTCTGTTTCCTCCTGTCTTATCACTTGTTACTTGGCAGAAGAGACAAAGACCTGGCTACAACCAGTAAGGTCTCCCCTCAGTCTCCTTTTCTCCAGGTTAAACAACTCCAGTTCCCTCAGCCATTCATCATAAGAATGTGCTCTAGACCCTTCATCAGCCTCATCACCCTTCTTTGGACATGCTCCATCACCTCAATGTCTTTCTTGCAGTGAGAGATCCAAAACTGAACACACCACTCAACCTGTGGCCTCAGCAGTAATGAGTGCATGGGGACAACCACTTTCCTAGTCCTCCTGTTCCTCTTTCTGTATCTCTGATACAAGTCAGGATGCTGTTGGCCTTCTTTGCCACCTGCACACACTGCTGGCTCATATTCAATTGTCTGTTGACCACTATCCACAGGTGCTTTTCTGCCAGGCATCTTTCCAGCCATTCTTCCTTATGTCTGTAGCATTTCATGGGGATTTTGTGACTCAAGTACAGTTTATGGCACTTGGCTTTATTGAACATCATGCAGTTAGCCATAGTCCATTGATTCAGCCAGTCCAGATCCCGCTGTGGAACCTTCTTACCCTCCAGCAGATTAACATACCTGCCCAACTTGGTGTCATCTGCAAACTGACTGAGGGTGCACTTGATCTCCTCATCCACATCACTGGCAAAGATATTAAAGTGAATTGGAACCTGCACTGAGCCTTGGGGAACACACAGCCAGCAGCCAGATGGATTTAACTCATTTCAGCACAACATTTTGGGCCTGGTCATACAGCCAGTGCTTTATCCAGTGTAATGTGCAGAAAGAATAGAGCAGAATAAATCAAAGGAAGGTACTACGTTTCCAGACAATCTCAGAAAGTGATTATGGTCAGAGTACAGAGGAAAAGACACCCTTTATGACCCCTGGTAAGTTGTCTCAGAATAAGCTCTCACCTGACCCTAAGTCCGCAGTTTGGCTTAATTCTAGAAATGACAAGAGGACACTTACCTGCACATACTGCACGAACGCAACACATTAGCAGTATCAGTACACCCTGTCTACACTGTATAGCTATGGCCAACCTCCAGAGCTTCCGAGAGAGACAATATGACTTTACAGGCACTGAACTATGCACTAACGGCGGAGAGAAGCAAATCCTGCCTAGCCACTGAAGGCCGGCACTAACATCACAGTATATGATGTGATATAAACATCGGACAGACAAATAGTTTTCTTTCAATCCTATTGGCAGCATTAGTGCTGTCAAAATCCAAAGATTCAGCGTGGCTATCACCAACAAGCTACACATAGCAGCACCACATGTGATAAAAGTCCTCCCAGAAGTTACCTGTCCATCACTAATTTTATGCTTGCATGTATAATGCATCGTTCTGCAGAGATAATATCTCAAGCTCCAGGTGCCTTACAGCTGCGTTAGAGTGGATTAAAGGTTTTTCCTGAAATTAGGTGGACATAATGATGTGTTATTTTTTTAATCAAATGATTAGGAAGAGAAATAACAAATACATAAATGAAAAGGCAGGGGTCTCTAAATGGTATAACTTTTGAAGGTGTTTTACTGTGTTACTAGTACCCTTTTTTTCCCCTCAAAATTTTATTGGCATTTTTCCTGAAATGATGAATCTTATCAATGACTGTATCCTTTTGCTACTTGTTATTTTCACCCCCCCACTTCTGATTGAATCTCATAGGCACAGATCCATAGTGAACTTCAGAGCACTCTTTCTTATGCATTTCCTTCAGTTTCACGATTGGTTGTCAGCTCTGAGTTCTGAGCTGAGCTACATAGCCCAACTGCTCTTCTAATGAACATTAGGCTATGGTCTTCTTCTGTGAGCCAGGCTAATTCAACCAACCCAGCTGGACTTTAGCACCTGTTATCCATTTTCCTCCAGGAACTGAGCTCTGGCCAGATTAGACTTGCTTGAAAAGGCAGCATTGTCAAAACACCAGCCATGTTAATTGCCATCAGAAATATTGCCTCAGGGGAAAATGGTTTAATGCAACAAATACGCCTAACCACAGATCTAGACATGTGTTTCCCTACATTAGCTCAACATTTTATCTGCTTCAGTTTATTTCCACTTCAGGCTGGAGAACTAGGTTTGGTTGCTGCCATTCCAGTATATGTGCTGGTTGTGTATCAGTCTGTGGACAGCACACTTGCACATTCCTTTTTTCCCTTCCTGAGACTAGCATGCTTAATACTAAACAATGCATCCTAACAACACATACAATAATTCCAGCCTTCCATGGAGGAGTTCCAGCTGGTTATTTTCATTGGTCTTCATATGATTTTATGGTCTTCTTATGGTTTTAGTATCAAGTCTAGGTTTGCTCCCAGATGTAGGTAAAACAGCCAGTTGCTTTTGGCAACAAATTTTGGCAAAGAGGAGGGAGAGGAAAGAGATCAGTAAAACACTGCAGCCAAAGTTCTCTCTAGCTGATGTCACCAATGCCAGCTGGTGAATGGTGCTACACTGAATACTGAAATTCAGAATCTCCCAAGGAACAAAACAGCCACTATCTTAACTGTTTCGAAGTTTTGTTGCAGTTGTCTTATCTTGAGTTCTGGTTTGTTTCCTGATGGTTTTCTTTCCAGTCCCCTTTCACTCTGTTGCATATATTCTAATATGGAGTGTGAACATACACAATGTTACATGAACTTTAAACCTTTCTTGATAAATATCTAGAAGATTGAAGGAATGGCTGGAAACAAAATGCGTATTATATATACATATATATATATAAATATATAAATATATATAATTTATGTACATTGTGTATGTTATAATCATGCACCAGTAGCATGGTGTCCTACAAGATTAATCTGGAACATATTAATCTGGTATGGGGAATTATTTTTTCCAGACAAAAATGCCATTATTGAATAATAGCCTTATTGCTTTCTGAAACATCTAGATGTTCATTAAAATCTCCCACTCTAAATGTCAGTTAAGCAAAACTCTGGTTAAACAGTGAACCTGAAATGTGCTTACTTTGAAATTGTCACGTTACAGTTTAATTCAAGTGCACATTAAAGCCCTGATCCAGCAAAGTATTTAAGCATATGTTGAAGTCAATGGGATTACTTGTACATTAAAAATTTAAGCATATGTTTAAATACTTTTGAGTACTAGATTATGCTATATTCAGTTTCTCTCCTATTGGCCAAAACTTTGCCTTTATCTCTACCTTTCATATCCAATCCCTTCCTATTTCCTCACTGGAGATTAGTAGCGTTCACTTAACTTGGTCTGAGTTTTTCTCTAGGGTAGGCATATTTTATCATATTGAAACCTCCAATTTCTCAGCTGGTCTTGCTGCTGTGTGCCTGACATTGGAGTTCATTGAGCCAGTGATCAGCATTGTTAGCTGGCTCCTCATACTCTTTGTGTTGTATTGTGAGTGCCTTCCCTGTCTGCGCTTGTGCTGCTGCCTGAACCTGCAGCAGCTCAACTCCGTACTGCTCTGGCCACTGCCTTCTTTTTGCAGGTAGCTATTGAGGGTTTTCAGCTCTGCTCTTGCTGGTGTCAGAAGCTCTCCTGTTGCCTTTTCTGTTCCTTGCTGGCAATTCTCTTTTTAATGAAGAAGTAAATGTTTTAAGTATTTAAAGGTCAGACCCCTTGTAAGGGGTGAGAGCTACTTTCATGCTAACCAGATATCCATGGAAGGCATTATAGTTTATGACCAAACTGCATGAAGACTTTTACAGACTTACACGACTGCCCTAGGAAACTCTGGATTGCTGCCATTCTATAAATGCCCTACTGCTTCATATGTTCTTTTGCTCATCGTGTTTTTGAATATTTCCATCTCATTTACATTTTTTCACAAGACACACAGACTTTCTGTTTTGAGATATCAAAATCAGGCAAAAGAGCAAAACTTGGAAATTAATCTTCTAGAAATCCTGGGATATCTTGTTTGAGGTCCTCAGATTTATTTCTGTGTGCACTCAGAAAAAATAGTATAGCTTTCTTAAGCCAACAAACCACCTTAGTAAATAAATTAAATTTATATCATGAATCCAGTAAAGATAAAGTTTAATAAGACATACTAAGCCTGCCAGTGAAAAGCTGACCTCTACAATATTTATGAAAAAAATATCCAATGACTCCAGCCTGAGAGAAAGGCTTCCACAGCTGCCTTTGGGAGACACCTATGTTAACTTAATACATGATACTGAGATGATGAAGTAGGACAAGGGTAGGGCAATGTAGAGAATCCTGTCGTCACCACTTTGGTGGCTTGGTACCTACTGTAGGTCATTTATGGCATTTGACACATGAAAGTTGTCTGTGAGAAGGAAACGAGGCAGAAAAATGAAAGAGCAATGACTGTTCAAATTGAACTACTGGAGTTCATGACCCACATACTATTTTTGAAAAAGTAGTTATGCTAAACGAAAGAGCTGCATTTCACACTTTCAAGGACAGACAGGCAAGGAAGATAACAGAGCTATTTTAAAGTTGCTTTCAGTTTACTTTGCCTTCAGCACAGGACATCAGCCTAGGAGTGTCCAGCATCAATTCTACCATGACTTGGCCCTTGATTAAAAAGCTGATCATGGTAAAGTTAAAAATGGAGCAAGTCTGAGAGTGACACTTACCACAGCTAAGTTCAAGAGCTACAACACAGGTTTCTACATCTGAGCTGGTGTGTAGGCTTCTACCACAGTCAACAGAATTTTTGTTATTATAGTCAGTGGAGTTTAGGGTATGATTCATGTGACAAAACGTAGGTGTCTACTTTAGGCTGAGATAAACTGTGTCCTGTTTTGTGGAAATTCTGGGAAGCCTGAGAGTGAGTGGCTCAGATGTAAACACCTGCACTGCAAATTCTCACATCCAGTCATCCCTGTTGACACTGAGAGAATCTGGGAAATTTTAAAGGAGAATACCGAAGAACTGTAATAAGTTGTCAAATCCTGGTAGGAAAAAAACTCAAAGCCAAACAAAAAACAAAGAAAAGGACAAAGAAGAAAATGTAGTGATTCACTAGTGGTTCAAAGCTGACAAACATCCAACACAGACTGGATGCATAAGTGAGGATGTGAAGGAAGATTCCTGAGCCAAGAACAGAGCCAGCTTGAAGGGGAAAAAATGAAAAAGAAAGGATAAAGTTGCAAAAAAGCAGCATGCTGGGATTTCTTCTAATCATATTTGACAGACGGCATTGTTATCAATAACTGGGGGACAAAGAGAATGTTGGATCAAAGTGGTGCTGATGACAAAGACTGATGACAGAATAGTCCTGCACTGCATGAACAGAAGAATTCTCTGTGAAGAAGGATTACAAGAAGAGCAGGCACACCCAGAAAGGCTGCTGGCATGAATACCAGAGATGTTGGATGCTTTGGGAATAAGAGACTTGTTTACAAATGTCCTCCATCACCCTACTCTGCCCTTGTGCTTACTCTTTACTCTCATTTTGACTTCGCCATGAGACATGGTACCTTTTCTCTCACACACTGTGAATGGAAACTATGGCAAATATATGACTATGCATTTCAGTATCTTCCATTCCTTGACTAAGTAAAATATCACAGGAAATGCATGGAGCATCACCTATGTTTGAGTCAAACCTATTTGATTAGTTTGGGAGTGCTGTTCCACACTGACAAGAAGTTGTTTCAATGCGCCTATTTGCAAAGCATAAAAGGTTACTAATGGACAGAATTTTTAATTGGGAAAAATGGAATGAGGAGTGGCCAGCCTCTCTGAGTGGCACTTCTAGCATTCTGCCACTACAAAATTGAATTATGGTTATACTTCAGAGAACTAGGAAGGAATGAGATGTGGAACAGTGCCATCTTCATGTAGAATTTAGACTCACACCCCAGGTTTGGTTAGACTCAAAGACTCTCCTAGTTGTATTGCGTGGAGATGTTCTTCAGAAGCTATGGATCAAAGAGGTGCAAAAACTGCCAGACTTCTACCTTGCTTTCAAGGTGCTTCAGCTAGGGAAACAGAATGGAAGAGAAGGAGCTGACCCACATCTATCTAGTCTCTCCACTTTTCCCCTTGGTAATTTCCTTGCATTAGAGGAATTCCTGAGTAACAGGCTACACCAGCTTTCTCTCTGCAATGTTTTATCACTATGGCTGTAAGCAGTGGGATGAACCATAAGAGATATAATCTTCCAATACCTTAATTAAATTAATATCCCATTCCCCAGAAGGAACATAAAGTGGACTGTAGGGGTTTCCATGACACGTTTTCCTGCAGTACCTGGAGCAGAAGGCAAGGTCTTAAGCAAAAGTCAAGCAACTGTGAGAAGTTGAAATTAATGAAAAGGGACAATAGGGACTTACAGTATTGACCTCTGAAGCTGTATTAAAAATGATTTTATAATAATAAAACTATTGCAGATAGCACATCTATTTGCATTTTAAAATTACTTGAATAATTAAGAAAAACCTCAAAACCACTTTCTTACTTCCATTTTTCTGGTCTCAGTCATCAGATATAACAGATAAAAGTTATGAGATTTTGCTTTAAAGAAGGACTTTTCATGAGTTCCTGGAGATTTTCCCTTCCTATTTCCAAAGATACTTTCGAAAGAAATGTCTGAGAAATTTGACTTCTCTGAGCATAATTTGTCTTACATTTCTGCTTAAGACGTGTGTGGCAGGACAAAACTGGCAGTCCAAGAGGAGATGTCTGTATGCCCCAAACAGAACAAAATAGGCTTGGTCAGTGGTTTGAATGCTAACTTATGACAGCATAATACAAAACTCCCTTGGGTCTCCCCAAGTCTCCCACATCTCTAACTCCTTCAGACTTGAGAATGTCCCTGAGCTTAAGACTTGGCGACATCAGAGAGTGTCAGCAAGTCATCAGAGGATCCCTTTCCATAGGATTTTTCTTCTTCCCTGCATAACTATGGAGATTTCAGTTCTTAGAGTGGAACACAATGTTTGTCACTTTTTAAAAACATCTGCCTAATGCTCTGAAACAATTTTGCACAGTGCAAAGTAGCAAGTATGCATTTTGAAAATTAATTCCACTTTGGATTTTTTCATGCATACAAGAGAAAAAAATATCAAATTTGTAATTAGCATGATAAACACCATTAAATTTTGCCTCAAGTGGAAGTTTTATGGCAGGATTCTGAGTAGCACTTTTGCCTTTTCCGCCTGGGTTCAACATGAACATATAAAAGGATAACTGTCTGGATGCAAATATGTCCATTCAAGGAGCGAAAAGCACAGTCATTCATTCCTGTTTTGCAAATTGACTTTCATGGGAAAACAATATCTATCTGTTCAGCATAATAGCTGGCAGATCACCATGTCCAGAAAGAAGCACTTCTCATATTGAACAATTCAAAACTTTTTTCCATCTTTTCACTCCTGATTCTGATGCAGAGGGAGCTGTTTACTATGAAAGGAAGCATGTCAGTGCTAGAACAAGAAGTGGT
>VXBZ01002989.1:288646-319421 GCA_013399135.1 Heliornis fulica
TACTGACATTTATATCAGACCCAAAGGTGTCCTGGAGACTTTCTCACATGCCAAGCATACAGGCAGCCACCCACAGTGCCCGGGAGAGTTCCTGGTACCACTTAACTTTCTAGCACAGATGTAGACAAAGGCTCAGTAGTGTAAGATAACTACTTTTCTCCTTGAAGTAATTATTACAGGCCATAAGCTTGTCCTTCGTTAAGGTATGAGGGAAATCTACTTGCTATGCTAACAGCTGATAAGAGCATCTGAAATCCTGTGGCTAAGGTGGTTTTGCTTGTGCACCACTTTGTGTTCAGTTCTGATTTTCTGTGCCAATCTAGTCCTCAGGATCTCTGAGTTGGCTATACTGTCCACATCATAAATGACATAACTTTTGAGCAAGATATCTCCAGTCCAGAGTCTGGAGATTGGCAATTAAATGCATCTTCCTCCGTAGAAACTACTTCTCTGTTTAATCACACAAAGTTGGACATTATTTTCTTTCACCTTTAGGACTTGGACATTGCTGGGACAAACAAAGTGGTTCCTTTAATCATGCAGAAAATACAATTTGATTTGAAGTGCAATGAAACTGTTTAAACAAACAATGAATATCAATATTTTGACATAAATCTGCATATAGCGCAGAACATCACAGGGCATTCAAGGGGAACAAAACCAAAATTGTCTTGTTTCGACTTTTCTAGAGACATCCCCATTCCCCTCTCCTGTTCAAGTCTGGCACATGCTAAAAGTCATGCAGGCCAGTAATTATGTGTGTGATTGATTTAACTGGAATAGTTAAAGGACTTCAGGAAAATTAAGACATGGAAAAAATATAGACACAAACTTTGGGACCTTATTCTTGAAAACATTTTCTTGATTCTTTTTCTGGTGCAGTTGTTAGATAGCATTCTACAGTACTACTTGATTTATTGCCACTCTTTCAAGCTTTAAGGTTTTACCGTATTTCTTTCATCTCATTAAGAAGTGAAATAAACAGGTGAATACCATTATTTAAGCTTTTTTCCTCATAGTCTCTTAAGAAATTATAACTGGTAGGTTTGCCCTGGTTCGAGGCCAGATGCCCACCAAAGGGGGTCTATCACTCCCCTTCTAAGCTTGACAAGGGAAAAAATACATGTTCAGAGGCTTTGGAGTCAAGATTAGGACAGGGAGAGATCATTCTGCAATTAGCATCATGGGCAAAACAGACTCAACACAGAATAAAATGCATCTAATTTATTACCACCACGGCCACCATGAGAATGTACCTAATGAAAACGAAGTAGGATAATGAGAAATAAAATGAAATCTTAAAACAACTTCCCCTCCCCCTCCCTTCTTTCTGGACTCCACATGATTTCTCCCCCTTCCTCCCCTTCTCATGCAGCCCAGGGGGATGGGGAATGGGGATTTGAGTCTCTGTACCATGCTGTGGATTTCAAACTACAGAGTTTTTAGTTTTAGATCCAGTCACAGCTATCTGTAGCATTTATTATGCCCATATGTAAACATTCAAAAAGAGAACTGACAAGATTCAGGGAAAACTGCCAAGTTATATAAGACTTAAAATGACAAACTGTTGACATACTCTACAATTAAGGTGCAGATTGTCCCTGGCAATTGAATTTGTACAGTGGAAGGACTTGGAGGAGGGAAAGGGTAAAAAATATTCACATATGTGAGCTCCATACAAGGACCAGAGAAATGGTAGTCTCAGCAGATGCTCCGTCTGGAAGGTTTTCTTTGACGTTCCTGATATCTAAAAGGAACAGGGAGGGGATGGGATATGATGCTCCTTTCTCTGTGTTGTTCCCCCCTCAATGTACTTGTTGACAAAGTGGGCTAGATGAATGAGAGGCACTTGCATAACCTCTGCTTATCAAACCAGAAGTCTTTTTATATTCTAGCATATGCATATTCTTACCACCTCCATTTTTTTTTCCCATGGAATAATTTTTTTGAGCTGTGCTCCCAGGTCTCTTTCTCTATCTGTATATGCCTGTTGTACACTCATAAAGAAACTAACTGACTTATTTTGTCTATCCCAAAATATGGCAAACGACCAGATTAACTGCCTTTCCAGTAAGAACCTTCCCTGTCACCTACTCTAAGTTTTCCAAGGCAGACATGATTTATTTTTCTGATTTACAAACTTAAAACATCATAGATGCATTCTGACTTTAATAAATATTATTATAATTATTTATCCCTGTAGTAAATAGAATACGTTTGGATGCAAGACGCAAAAATCTGTTCGTAGTTTCCTATATTCTGTGGGAATTTAGGTACTTGCACTGATCTTTGTTGTCAACACTGATGAGTATAGCAAGGTGTCTGTTCTCTGTATCACTCTATCTGAAGCGATTTATTATGTTATACATTAAAATTGGCACCTTGAGCTTCAGAACCTACCTGAATGGGTACCATACTTCCCACGAAAATTTGCCAGTCTGTGATCTTCTAATTTAAATATCACTTCAGTCATGACAATACTACCATCTGGCAGAAATTAAATAAAAGGTAAGCTTAACCAAATTATTTTCTGCTGAGCTTTATGTTTTAGGTTACCTCACCCTCCAACCCTTGAGGCAACACTGTATGTGCTTCATCTATCCCAACAGTCTGTCTTATATGTAATTCTTGCACAGACAAAGAAACATTAAAAGCCCGTATTTTGCTTTAATATTCAACACTGTTTCCTCTTATGAGATGTAAACAGCTTATTTTCTGAAACATATTGCTCAAAGTTGTGGAGTTTTTTCCTGATTGATTTTTGTTTGCAATCAAGGCACCATGTTCTTGGTAGATATCTGGGGTCAATGATTTGTTGCTAGGCAGTGGGGATTAGTGGCTCTTTAGCATGCTGGATTATAGGAAACTTTATGGAATTGGCTGCAATTTGGGATCCTGGAGTCAGTCCCACCATTCCTTCCGCTCCGTTGCATAGTTGCCTGGTTGCAACATTATTTTCAATTTTGTGTATTTCCGAAATGTTTTCAAACTGCTGTCAGGCTGGATGTAGGGAGCACAGATGAGCACTATTATCCAAGTGATCACTACTATGAACAGAATATTTCAGTGTTTTGCCAGTTGTTCCAGTTACATGCTTTTGAATCAAATTATACTTCCCTACTATTATAGTTGCTCTTTTAGACAGAAGAAAAGGATGGACTGGGCATTTCCTTCTTTGTCCTGAACTTTCTCATGTTCATGGATCAGAGGAGTGCTGTGCACAAGGGGTCACCTGAGAAAGCTAGAGATCTTTAAGTCATTTATTTCAGGAAACAGTTACTGAACTAATTTTTTGAACTACAGCATTTAGCATTGGCCAGACAGGTTTCCCTGAAATGGGTGAGCATCATTATAGGGAGGCACAGAGTTAATTGCTTATCACTTAGGTGGTGAAAAACCTAGCAACCTGTCCGATGTTTGGATCTTCAGTGTATGGTATGTGAGATTGGTCTTAGCAAAAGTCTAAAAGTTTTACTACGCAGAGGTGGACAATTCTGCTATCCACTGTAATATTTTAGTATTTATCATACACATCTCCTCATAGCTGTTACTGAGGTCAAAACTTTCCTTACTTCATGTTCTAGAAGTGATATGTCTTATGCGGTGATTATGGTTTCTCCATAACATCTCTGCCTCTGTGGCTGCGTGGTAGATCCAAAGCTGCTTCTTAGGTTGCGTGTGCAGTATATTGAGGAGAGTTTGACCTTACGAGGTAATTTTTTCTTGTTCACTGGGTGCTACTGCCTGTGTAGGTGTACACTGTGCCCATTTACTAGGGAAGTCTTTATTTAAGGTTCTCAGATTATGTGTGTAAATTGGAAACATATCTGAGAGGCTAGTGTTTGCCTTTAAAGGTTTTGTCATGGCTTCACTGTCACGTCCCAGGAAATACCTTTTCTTCCTCATTTGTCTGCTAGTAGTTTACAGATATGGACATCTCACTGACAAGTGATGAGACTGAGCCTGCTCTGTCTTGTGAGGCAACATCCTCCAGGATTTCTTGATGAGGCTGAACACAAGCACATAACATCAGGGCAGAAACAAACTCAAATCTATGAACTTCCTATCAAGATGAAGTCACAAGTGGATCATGATTATGCACCAACATTTAAGTAGGATGGAGTTACTCTCTTAGGGTAAAACTGAGAAAGCAGAAAGAAAATGTAGTAAACCACCTGCAGTTGGGATTAGATGTACAGTGAGAACAATTTTAAAATATTTATTCAAAAATAGAGAAGCATCAACACAAGTGCTACAGTGCATTATTAATTTTGAAATATGGATATAGATTTTTAAAGCAGAAATTAAAACTCAAGAAAAAGTTAGGAAAGGTTATCTAAATGAAGATAAACCAGATTATTCACATAAAGTTTTTATGTAAAGAATGGATCTATGCACCTAAATCTCTAGAACCAGATATGTCCTGTTTGATATTAGACTCTGTATAACCTAGAATAATAAAGGACTGATGCTTCATTAAAGTTACTAAGAGTTGTTGTAAAGTATACATGAGTGAGGAGAGCAAGCAAAACCAAGATGAAGATTAAACAAATATTGTAGATCCTTCAAGAATACATTTTTATCTTTGGAAAGCATTTATTTGATATTTTTATTTTTCAGGATGATTTATTTATATTGGATGTATATATAGAACACAAGTTCACTGTTCTGTTGTTCCTCTACAGCAGAAACAGGGGCTGTCATTTAGCAAACTAATTCATGAGTTATTTTTCCTTTTTCTTCAGTGATGAAACTGCATTCATGAACAGTGATCAGCCACTGTACATTCTATATAAATATAGATGGAAAAATGTCACATTCAATAGAGCTGTGTTCTTTAGCTCAATTTGAATCCCAAGAAATTATTTCTGCTACTTGCCCATTATGCATTTTATTAAACCTATATCCACTAATGAATTTCTAGCATAACAGCAGATGGCTTCTCTAGCAGAAAGGAAGCTTTGCAAGAAGTAATTTTCTCTTCTGTTTGTCCCACCCAGCTTCAATCTAGTTCTTATGATAAGTTTTAGTAACATTCAATAAATAGGGTAATTATAATTCTTCATAATTTAATTGATAAGATTATTTCTGTAATTCCAGGCAAATGTAATTAGGATAATTGCAGTTTAAAATAATCTCAAGTCTCCAGCTTACCATATGGGCTGATATCCCAGGTCGGCCTTGTCCTATCCTTGACCTTAGGGAGGTGCCTAGTCTTTGGGGCTAAGATTGCCCCCTGACTGCCCTGCTACTTGCCTGGGGTAGTGGATGGGATGGGATGGGATGGGATGGGATGGGATGGGATGGGAGGGGATGGGATGGGATGGGATGGGATGGGATAGTCTGTCTAGCCATCCCATGCCACAGTAGGGAGACCCAAGCTTTCCTAGTCTCCAAGGAGAACCTGTTCCTCACAGCACCCTGATATAATGGTATCAACATCAGCACTTTTCATTGTTTCAGGATACGTCCATCATTTGTCCAGCATCCTTGAAGTTATACTCAAAATGGGAGTCCTCAGAAACATCCTCTCTTAGAAAGTCCATATCAAGGGCTAAGCAGATCCAGGCTGGAAGGATGTACCAACAGTAAGCACAAAATTAAGTGTTGTCACAACAGACAAGATATGTGAACATTTAACTTGTCTCATCAGTCTATGCCTTCACATAAATCATGGAAAGTAGAGCTAAAATAATAGCTACTCAATTTTCCCAATGCAAAGTTTGATGATCTGTTGTTAAGCTCAACAGAGGGTTTCGTTTTTTTCTAAGAAACTCCAAGCAGTAGTGCACAAATTCTACAATCAGCTTGTCCAAATATTTTTCTGTTCACACAGTTAGAAAGATTTCTCAGAATATGACCTGTATGTCTTTTGCTGTTTTTAAGCCAGTTACCCTTTATTCTACTTACAATTAGTTCATTTGACAAGTCTGGTGTTTATAAGGTTGGCAAACATTCATCTTGCTTTGCTACAATTCATCCAAAATTACAAACAAAGCCCCTATAAAATTGGCCAGTGATAAGTTAAAATACAATATGTAGGCATTCTACAAATAGTGCTTTTCCACATAGGCAATCAGACAGGAAGAAGGATGGGGAAGAAACCTATCTAATTGAAATGGACAATGCTTTCTGAATCACCTTCTTTCTGGAAAAGAGAGTTTGCTTACCTTGATGGAGATGACATAATTTATTTCGCTTAAATATAAATCTAATGGATAAAACCATTGTGCTACATACAAAGATCTTAACCGGATAAGTTTCTCCGTGCCTCTCAAGCCCCACTATTTCCCATGACTCAATGGCTATTCCCAGATATACAATTCTTTTAAAGAAATCAGAAGTGCAATCAGGTAGTGAAAACTATCAGGGAGAAAAAAAAATCTTATCTATGGGCTAGCACACGTTTCTAACATTCTCCTCTTTTATTTTTTTTTTTTTCCTTTGAGGAGCTCTGTGCATTTCCAGAAGAGCTTCCTGGTTTGGAGTCTGAATTGTCTTCTTTGTGTTTCTGCCAAAAGAACTATTTTCTTTCTCAAATTTCTTCATCACCCTTACTTTTTTTACAACTTCAGTGTGATGAACATTGCTAGCCCCATTAGAAAAGATGTAAACATTTCCCGTAGAAAATTTTCAGTGGAGCGGAACATTTTAATTTTATATTTGCAATCCAAAGAACTTTGAATTTATCAAGAGAATTTGCCCTTCTCTTGCTTCTTTATGGTGATTTCTGTTTCAACACCAATATCCTCTTTTTTATAACCTTTACTCCTGTGATTTTTTTCTCTACACTATGAATAAGGTCAAAGGGAGTCCTTTTGGCCATCATATGATACACCAATTAAAGTTTTTTTCATTAAAATTAATTTTTTGTTTTAAAATAATTGCATGCTTTCTCGTGAATATTTCTTCCTGTTCAGATTGTTAGAAACCTGTCTTTAGCTCAGTTGGTGCATAGTTGCACAATGTAGTATTTTTTCTCTCTTAATTGGATATAACCAATAAAATGCAAATTACAAAAATATGAATTTTATGCAGAAGATACTCTGTGACATTAAGAATTGGTGAATATTGCATGTATTAGTTTTACTGTTTCTGTTTGCAAGTAGAGCTCAAATATTCCTTTGCTCTTTGAATCTAAAGTAGGGAATTTTCTGCAACCAGATTAAAACTCTTCAAAATTTTTTTTCCTTTTTTAAAAAATTTCTTTCTATTTCTTTTTTGTCTACTGGACAAAATCTAAGATATCAAATTTACAAATTATGTGATCTGAAGCACAATTTTTTACTTGCCTGAGACAGTATTTGTATCAAACAAAGACTTGGCTTTTATCTTTGGAAATTCTCATACTGGCAGAACGATCAGATTTCTTGAGAACTTTTAAACAGTTACTTCTCTTTCTTAAGTCTTTGACATTTCTGTTTAATCATTCCATTGCCTCTCTGTAGTACCCCAGTAGGACATTTTCTACATCATCTATCTGAACTACAGAGGAAATGGCCATGAGCCCCTTTTCCCACAGTTACTCTGACTTGTACTTGAATCACAGAATAAGTGAACTGTTTAAGTTGGAAGGGACATCTTGAGATTTTCTAGACAAACACCCCCACTGCTCAAGCAGGGTCACCTAACATAGTCTACCCAGGCTGATATCCAGTTGGATTTGTATATGTTAGGAATGGCAATCCCATGACCTCACTGGACAACCAGTTCCAGCATCTTCTACTGTGAATATTTTACACTTTCATTGTATGGTTTTTTTTTTCTTCTGTTCAGATGAGTTTTCATATTTTCTAATCTGTTGCTATATTGCCTCTTGTCCTGTCACTGAGCAACACTGGCTTCATCTTTTCCACTCCTATCTAGTAGTTATAGATAATGATAATATCCCCTCAACCCTTCCATACTTCAGGCTGAACAGCCCCAGCTATTGCACCCTCTCCTCATATGAAAGATGCTTTAGTCCTTTAATCAGCTTCATGGCCTTCATCCAAGTGGCTAATTTTTTGTCCACATTTATGACCCCTGCCTGAAAAAGAAACTATTTGTTTGCTTTCCAGAATCAAAACTTAAATGAACTTTTTTTTTCTTCCCCTGCAGTTAGTTCCTTGTTTTGGGTTTGGTTTTTTTTTTTTTTTGTTAGAAAATTTGTACAAAAACCCCATGAAGCATGGACAGCTATTTGCATGAAAGAATATTAACAGCAGCATAAGCAAAACAGTGTCCAGAGATACCCAGTGCATGATCAGAAGCTACCACATTTTCATTTTTCAAGCAAAAGCATGAAATTATATTTTCTTTTCATTAACCATTTGATCACAATCTCCCTGTATCAAATGCCACGTGTTATTTTCAATGGCAAATAACTAGAAGTTTTTAGATTGGCAATTTTATGACCTAGATGAGTTAGGATGTAGTACAGCTAAATGCATTCTTCAGGAAAAAGCCTCAAACGGTGCTTTATATTTCCTGAAACAGAACAATCTTAATTAAACTCAATTTAATTAAAATTATTGTTTAAAGGTGTTATTCTGACGTGGAGTAAAGAAGACAAAATGTACCTCCCTTTTCCCCCCTCTGCTCTTTCCTTCTAAATTATCTGTTATGCTTAGATTATGCTGATCTGATACCTGAGCACTATGCCCAGTTCTTGTGAGATCTGCACTGTGGGATTCATTAGGGATGTACTGGATTTCTGCTGGAAAAGATATTATCGAGTATCTTGAAACAGTGACATTCAGAATAAATGCTTGCACAGCCTACTCCCACAGATTTTGAGAACCATATAAGTTTTAAGTTGGTCATGTTCTTCTCAGACAGGTCCCTTGAGAATAGCCTTTTCCACACTGCCCATGACTATCATTTAGAAATATTTAACAATGGGCTCATGCCAAGATAGTATAATCAGTCAGGAACATCTGCAGGGCTCTGCTGGCAGTTTCTACATATCGTTCTCATTTCTTCATCAGGTTTTGGGTATCAAGAATTGTGTTCAGGCAAGAGGTTAGCACAGGAAATTGCACATTGACATTTAAGTTTACTTGTCAGAGATGGGTGATTTTGCTTTGCCAAAACAGGAGCATGTGCAATAATCATTAGCATGAAATATCTATTCTACAGCTTAGCAGGCTTCTGAAAGCACGTTCTGCTGTACGAAGGGTAACTACTGCAAACCCCATCTGAAACACACTGCCTTTGCTGGAGTAAGTCATTGTAACTGGAGACGTATGTGAGTATCTGGTAACTCTCAGTGATTTCCTGGGGTCTTGGGAAAGAATTCAAGCAGTGAGATTTTAATGCCCTTTTTTAATTTTTTTTTTAGAATATAGACACAGACTTTTAGGATCTCTGCTTCCTACTGCACTTAGTATGATATCTGATCTACCTGGGAATTAATAAATAAAATTACTCATTATTTGATAGCTTTACAATCTGTGCCAGCATGGGCTCAGTAAAAAAAACCCTTCACTCTACTCCCTAGTTTCTAGTTTTTTATCTGTTATTCCTGAATTCCTCTAAAGATACAATATTTCTTCCTGAAAGTGTTTCTTCTCTCTGTTGTGCAATTCCTCAGGTGCATATACTGACCAGATACATTTTAGCCTAAGACAATCTCAATAATTGCAATTATTCTAAGCTATAGATTCTTGTGAATCTTAACAGAGATATAAATAAAATGCATCAGCATTACTCTCCATCGGTCACTGCTTCTTTTCTACTCTACTGCATGCTTTGAATTTCTTCATGCTTTTCCTTGCTATGGCTCCATTGGGAAGGTTCAGAACCTGTCACTACCAGTTCACAATGCAATAGAGGTTAAAGAAACTATTTAGCATTTATATTGCTTTATTCAAAATTGTGATGCTGTTTTAGATCATCTGATGGGAAAAATAAAAGCCATCCCCCTAAAACCCAAACCTAAACAAAAATATTCCCAGGAAAAATGAAGTCCTAGTAACTATTATTACCTGTAAGAAATTGGCATTTTGCATTGCTAACAGTTTTGGGAAAATTGATACAGGAATTGACACAATCTTCCTTCTGAAGGTGATCCTGAGTACTTTAATCAGGATTAGACACATGAACTTGCTCTCTCATACCAATAGAAATATACTTGCAGTCAGACACAAATTCACCTTTGATGAATTATGAACCATTTAAAATGAAACTTGTCTAACAAGTGAAAATAAACTGAGAGGAAAAAGCAGCTGTAATGTATTTCTCTCTATTAATAACAACAAAGCAAGACCATGCTCAGAAATTTGGAAAACACTTAGGTCTCTCGAAATAGGAGATTGCTTAATTGAATCAACACATTTATCTCACTTTCTAAGAACCCCAGTGGAGAATATTTACATCAAAGAAGATCCAAAGGCTGTTTGTATGCTTTTCAAATGCCTATTACGATGTAATCCACAAAGGTTGTGCCAGACCTTAATGGCTCCTTTTTCTCAGACAGACTGAAATGATGACTTCACACCCAATTTTGGTTGTACAAAAAATGGAAAACTGGGAATTGATTATTCTACATGTCTTCTGATTCTCAGGCATCCAATTTTAAGACACATGGAATAAGAGTTTCTATTGACATTGCCAATAAATCTAGACAGCCACTTCCAGAGTTACACTTAGAAAGACTTTGCCCTAACCCATGAGGTGTTCAAGGCCAAGCTGGATGGGGTCCTGGGCAACTTTGTCTAGATCTAGAGATCTCCAGTAGGCCTGGAGGTTGGTGACCCTGCCTATGGAAGGGGTGTTGGAACTTGATGAACCTTGGGGTCCATTCCAACCCAGACTTTTTTGTGATTCTGTGGCTTCTATAAGGTAAAACTTCCTTCTTGGCTTCTGTTACTTTATTAAGCAGTTACCCTATTGTTCCTCTTGCATGGAAAGCAATTGTTTGATATTCTGTTAGTAAAAGATTTTAATAATAAATGGAAAATTGACGAATCATTTTTCTAGATGAAATACACTCAATTATCTCAACAGCTTTGCTGTCTTGCACATTTATGAGGTCTTTTTAGCATTCTTTCTCTTTCAGACTCTCCTTTATTTTCAGATATTTCTTATGTGCTGAGATAATGAAAATTAAATAAAAAAGTTTTTTTTCTGAAATGTCACTAGTACGGGATAAGCAATTTTGGTATTTTAAAGCATTTTTCAAAGAGTTCTGACTTTTTATTCTGGACAGCACCACAAGTTGATAATTTGCTTTTCATCCAATATACACCTCAGATCATTTCCTGCAGCACTGTTTCTTAAATAAGTGAATGTACTCTACATTCAGTTTCCCTTATTACCTCAATGAAAATTATTTTGTCACTTTCAGACTCCCCAATTTGTCAGGATCCTCTGGTATTCTTAGAACATCTTTGCAGTCTTTCACATTTTTATGACATTTGCATATTTTGTAAATATATTTCCTAGTTCTTCCTCCAAACCATTTCTAAAAATAGTGGCTTTGGGCCCTGGCAGAAGTCGAGTCTGGATCGATCCATGAAGAATTCTACTTTGATAAACCCCTAATTTGATAGTCAAATACCAACAGCATTTTTGAGAGCAATCTTCCAATCAGTTGTGCTCCTATTAAGGGAAATAACACCTGAAAAAAAAATCCTCATCTTGCTTAAAAAATATTATATGAGAATACTATGTACCAAAAGCCCTTCTTAAGCATTTTCTGCTTGTTGCTACACACTAGGCCATTTATCCCGTCAAGGAAGGCATTTAGATTAGTATGACATGACAAAGCCATATTAGCTTTTTATATTGCTTTACTATCTTCTAGATATCTACTTTTAAATATTTGTTCAGAATTATTTCAGGGGACCAGTTAGGTTGACTGATCTATAATTCCCTGAGATCTCCTTTTCCCTTTTCAAAGATAGATTCTACATTTCTCTTTCTCCTCTGGGGCCTTATAGGTATTCCACGAATTTTCAGATATAATTGATTATGGTTTAGAAATTGCTTTGGCTAGTTCTAAGACGGATTCCATCAGGCCTTGCTGACTTGAACACATCTATCTTATTTGAATGTTATTTAACTTGTCCTTCTCTTCTTCTAGCTTGAATGTCTACCCCTTCATTAAAATTAATTTTTGAAATTCTGCTCACAGCTCACCTTTCTAGTGAAAACTGAGGAAAGAAACTCTTCAGCCTTCTTGTGACATTTGCTCTCCTTTTCTGTGGGTTAATGAACCTAGAAGTCCCTTTTTCATATGCTTCAGACATTTCTAAAACATTAGTTTGCTGATTTTTCACTCCCACTTTCTTCTGCTTTAACTTGATCTTTATTTAAGTTTTATTTTCAGGTTCTCCCAAAGATCATGTTTTTATATTCCTACAGAGCATTTCTGAGGAAACACGTGAATGACCAGAAGATACAGAATGCTTCTGTAAAAAAAATATAGGCTACTTTTTGCTGACTGTCTAAACAACGTCCACCTGCCTCAGGGTTGAAAATCAGCAGTCTAAAATTACTGTGTCTATGTACCCCCGGTTCTTCTGACCTTCAGTTCCAGTGACACCTGAGTACATAGCACTGTCTGAATCTGAACAGAATTTTTCTAACTTCCTATATGGGGAAAATTCCTGTTTGATATTCTCTATCCCATATATTGCAGTCCAGTTCAAGCCAGAATAGGAGTGAATTAATTTTGCCACAGTCCTCAAGTTGCAAATGTTGTTCTACAAATATTTCTAGTAATTTCAACTCTGTCTTTGGGTAGTGTCATAATGAATTAATTTACTTTGCCTTTCAAAATGCTACTACTTGCTCTAAGTTAGAATAAGAGATCCTGGATGTTACTCAGATTCGTTCTTTGAGTTTTTCTTAAAGAGAAGACTAAAGCATTTTCCAGAGATATTCCACAAAAAGAAAACTTGATTGTTATGCTTCAGTGAAAATTTTCATGATCAATAGGCAGATGGATTATCCTTTGTTGATAAGGTCTGCTCTCTACTCAGAATGGATCTTTGCAAAAAATTATGTTTTGTATGGGATTTGAGCACCTGTCTGCATTTCCAAGCTGTCAGAAGGGTTTTCTCCTCACAAAATCAGCTCTTGTGTTCTGATTATCTGAGAGCTTCTGGAGAAGGTCATGGCCTATTCAAAACTCTTTCCTTCTCCATTAAAGAAAGCATACTAGGCACTAAGAGACATTAAAGATGGAAAATGGAGGCAACGCATACTGGGAGTTTTACTCCAAGGTGTGAAAGAAATCCATTTTACTTGGAGGAATCTTACAGGTATCCTTCTTTAAGATATACTTACCACCTACCTGGATATAGCAGTAAAAGAGCCCTGTTGACAAAGGATACTTGCCCTAAGAAATGCTATGAAGAGGGTCCCATTACTGTATGAGCAATTTTAATGTTAGCAAAAATTTATAAAAGAAATGGCTATACATTATATGCCGAACCTTGGAAAAATTCTGAAATGCAGCAGGAAAGTTGAAAAAGTAGCTAGTGTTCTTAGGTGGTAAGATTTCCTAAGTACGCTATTTATCAAGTGGCTCAAGGCATTAAAGAAGAAAGATTATGTCAATTCCCAGGAAATTGTGCCTAAGCAAAAATACAAATATAACATAGACCCTTATGAGTAACAGAGAAACACACATTCAATTCAAAGAAATTTAGCACTTCACTAGAAATGGGGAAAAAGTAAAGAAGGTTTTGGGTGAAGTTATACAGTTGTATATAGATGGGCCTCACATGTTGCAAAGAGGCAACTGATTTCAGGAGAGACTAAAAATGTAGAAAGTTTTGTACTCTGAATTGATTCAACTGTTCTTGAGAGAGAAATTTTTTTTAAAAAATATTGTATGCATGACTTGGACCTTTTGTATCTACCTACATCAGTGCATACTATAATAAATTGATTATAAGTAACTTTTTTTGTAATTACCTTATAAAAGCAAGTGTGTTATTTTACAGTTTATATGATTTGGTTGGGATAGAAACAATATAAATAAGATGCCGTAGATATCATCCCAGTTACAGCATGGTGCTAGACTCCAGTGATCCAGACTGACAACATAAACAGTTCTCTGCATCCACTCAGAATCCATCAACATCCCATGCACAGAAATCAGAATTATAAAAACATGCCTCCAAGGAAGCTCTGATTAATCTTTACATAACTGAGATATGTGTGACTGATTTTGGAAACTTGTTGCAAACTTCCTTGGAGAGACAGCAACATTTATTATCCTTATGGATGAGCAGGAAGGAAAGCGTTTGGTTGTTTCCAAATGCAATGCTGTAAAGGCTGCGTGCAAACTGGAGGAAATATCTTTGGTTAGTAGCAGACTGAAAATAGCACATAAGCTGCAATTACGTAGGAACAGATCCACCTCACTGTGTTAAGTTTAAGACTATAGCCAGTTTGCACATATTCTAATTTTGGTATTTTGCTTTTTCAAATTTATTCTGTGATGATTGGTAATTACAGCTCTGGTATATGCAATAGCAGCTGGAAATTCTTCTCAGGCTTGTTGAGTCTAAAAGGTAGTTTTCTCCAGCTGCATATTAACATATGATCTGTCATTAAATTATACCAAAAAGGATAAACACTGATCAAAAACATCTGCCGACACTTAGAAAGTCCTATCTTTCCAACTTCATTTAGTATTCAGTGTAATAACAGTAATCCAAATGAATTTGTGTGGTATTCATCATCTTTTATATAGGTGCTGTATTGTAATTTAGTGTTAATTAATGGACAAGCTGTTATAAAAGTTCCGTATTGCACTGGCATTCTATATGCAAGAAACAGCCACGAGACATTTGGTCCTTTGAGCTGGATACTTATTACAGGAGCTGTTGCAATGTAAATAAATTCTTTTGGGGCTATAAAAAACCTGAGTCTTTGAATATGAATAACAGATGATTCAACTACCATATCATTTGGGATACTGCTAAAGAATATGAATTCACTGCTTGGTTAATTCAGATTAGTTTTAACTAAAGATCATAAAACCCAGTGAATTCAGGACCAATGCATATGAATCAGGACAGCTAATAAGAGGAAATGGAAAAGAACCTAGGACAATTTACGGAAGGGTCTTCAGACCCTTATAGCGTTGAATATAGCTTATAGTGTTGAATGTTTAGCCTTCCAAGAAGGAAAAATGCCTGAGAAATTGCACACTACCATGTTCCACTAAGGTGTCTTGGGCATGATGGTACCTGTCTGATGTGTTTGGAGCTTCCAAAGTCCAAATGAGATTAATCTAATTTTTCTGACCGCATCTGTTTTATTCAGTCTTATGCAAGTTTTCACCTGGCTTCAGATATCTGCTGGGAATTGTGAAGATTGTTTATAGAAGAGAGGAAAAAGATAAAAGTAGGATTAGCCCTAACCCTAAAGTAATTGGAGGAGATGAATTGCTGTAGCGTACTCCTTAAGTGAAGTGGCCAACCATGCTGCACACATCTGCAGGCTGAACCTGAGGCACCATTTTCATGTAGTCAGTAGGAATTTTCTTTTCCCACATACCAGGGTTTGTGTAACATTAGTTAAAGCCTCATCCTATGCTTCTCTTTCCTTTTTTTATCTTTCTTAAATATGTGCTGTTGCTTTTACAAGTTCGATGTTTCCAAATGCACATAATTATAATACACATGGTGACAGAGTTTGTGCCTTCCTTTGCTACCTCTGAAAAATCTGTTTGCAAACAACTGTCAGAGGCATAGACATATGTCTAGCAGAGACCTGAGCTTGACAAAAGAATCTGATTTTCAATCAATATAGAATACATAAGAGGTCTCCGTATGGATTGGGCCTCAGCAGTTAGCTTTCCAAAACTGTGCTGGATTATTAAGACAAAGGACACTAAATTTACAATCTAATGGTATTTTTTTTCTGCTTAATTCCTATAGTATTGTAGGTAATGTCTCCATTGTGATTTAGGCTAAATCCTGTTTGTCTACCTACTCCCTTCTCTATTGAGGAAATAAGACTTTATTAACTTTCTAGCTCTTTATACTGCTTAACCGAGTATTCCTGCGTTATCCACCCAGTACTCAAAGAGACATAATTGGTCATGCATTTGCAGATTATAAATACATAATAATCTGAATATTTTTTCCCTTTTCAAAAATATTTATAGTAATACATATGAAAAAAATACTTAAGGCCAGCCACTTTCCAGTTATCAGTACAGACAGAAAGATTAGATAGTACAACATTAATATTATAAAAAATCCAAGATCTATTCCGATTTAGTAATTAGCTGAATTGGAGCTCTGTGGTTTACTATATATATTCAATCTCTAATCTGATTTACATCCTCTTATTCCACTGTGTACTGAGTAAAACAGTTGTCATTATTCCTGAGGAACAATTAAAAAACCTCCCTGGCTATATCCAAGTATATTAAATCTTTGTTTCAGATAACTTTAGCACTTACATCAAATAAAAAACTATGTTTCAACGTGTTCTGTATGGCTCTGTCAGCTGTTATCATACTGCCCGTGAAGATGTTGTGGAGCTCAGTTGGATGTCACATTGTCTGGCCAAGTGCCTTTCCTGAACCCTTTTCTCCCCACAGACTTACTCCACTCTCTGTGATCTGGTCTTAAAGACCTATAACAACAACAGACCAGAAGAGTAGGCCCATACAAGCAGAATTATCTACGTGGATAATTATGATATAAATTAATTCAAGAAGGCTAAACCAGGTTATATTTCAAGACAATTTTTATAACTAAAAAAATTTAAGCAGAATTTTTTGGTGCACAATATAAACTTGCTGTAAGATTCTGAGTTTTTATCAGTTACCTGGAAAATTCTAAGCAATATTTTTTACAAATATTTTTCTTTTATTATTAAATTAAAAAAAGAAGTTTAACCTGAAGGGAAAAATACAACAGTATGTGAACTATAAAAGATTCAGCTCTGACTAGCTATTTAAAATCTAGTATTTTTGAAATTCCTTTTAGAATCTAGGGAAATGGAAAATCTTTAAACTAAGAACTTGATCCAAGGAAGGAAAGCAGATTCTAAAACATCAGAGTAATGACTGTTGTGTGAGACACTTGCTTCAGTGGAGTAAGGGGGGAGAAACATAACGTGGTGTGAAAGTTGCTCTGTCTCTTTTGCGGATCCCATGGCAAGTGGAATTTATTAGCATGAAGATTAGTGTTCTATTGCATTCTTCCAGGGCTAGGTATTACAGCTTTTTGGGAAGGATTTTTTTATGATTTAGCAATTGGCTAGATATTGGCTTAGATGCTAATCCTGTATACAGTGACTGGGCCAAGCTTGGATTGAGGAAGAGAGATAGAGAGACTGTAAAATGCTGGATCTGCAAAAAGCAGTAGAAATCATTACAGGCAGGCTTTTTGACTGCTGTAGAAACTTGCAGACCACAGTTCTTTCTTTTAATACTAAAAGCATTTATACTAGGTCTAAATTTTGCCTGAAGTATTAGCACATGTCATTCAGGGCATATTGTCCATATACGTTCATGAAAAAACAATGTACCTTCTGGTTCTTTATATCTCTGCTCGTCTCTTTCGCTTCTGGAAAATTAGACTTTATTTTCCTGACAGGTAAAAAACACATATTGCAAACAGGGTGAATTTTTAGCTTTCACAGAGTCACAGAATGGTCTGGGTTGGAAGGGACACCAAGAATCATCGAGTTCCAATCCCCCTGCCACAGGCAGGGCCACCAACCTCCAGGCCTGGATCTAGACAAGGTTGTCCAGGGCCCCATCCAACCTGGTCTTTGTCTGAAGTTGCTGACAGGTACTTCTGGGACGTATATACTGCTCTCTAGAAATTAGTTTCAGCATAACTGGATGAATAATTAAACTACTGTGAGTTTTCTACATGTGAAATTTTCAGTTTATGTGTCTGCTCTACAAATGACTTGCTCCTTTGTTGTCATACAGTGTGCTTGTGTGAAAGATTTTTGTTTTTGTAGACCTCAAAATTGCCACCAAGGAGCAGTATTTAAAAAAACATCAATATTATATCAGATGAAGCAGCTGTTTGTATTAGCCACGGTACAGGATCTAAGAGCTTTGGGTTGTCATATAGCTAATTTATGAGTTCCACTGTATAAAAATGCATGACTCACAGTGTCTTATGCTGTATGCCAGTAAATATAATGGCTCTGTAGTGTACGTGATACTTGTAAGGAGAGTTCAAAAGTATTGTATTTCAGTGAGCTGCTGAGCAGATATATTATTGTGAATACCTTTGGTGAAATGTTATAACACAGAAGATCTAATTTCTTTGTCTTACAGATACCACAGTTCTTCATAGTTTGGGCAACTGCAATGATATTAGAGTGGGGGCTTGGTATCAACAGGAGGAAGTATCTTCTTTCTTTTTGCAGGCTCCAGCTTCTACAATGATTATATGCAGCTCTATTTCACCCTCTTTTCTCATAGCTAATTACTAGTCTTAACTCCNAGCTGATTTTATCCACTGAGAGCCAGTGTCTTTGTTATTATAATCTAGTATGTCTGTAGCTGAAATAAATAAGAGGGTCATTTATCGATGGCACATAAACATTAAAAATGGTAAAACAATTGTTTTAAAATTTAAAGGAGTAATGATTCCCTGAGATGAATTATTAATAAGCATAAATTATTGAGTTGGCTCAGTAGTGGAGCTACAGTTTAGAGATGGACTCATGGTCCCTGGAGGGGCTGTGGTCCCGTGTAAAAGTGTGCTCTGCCAGCTGGCAAAGCAGTGGTATTGTGTCAGCTGTGAGAGCAAAGTCACCTGTGCCAGGTTGTAGGAGAGTGAGCAGGAGGCTGTGGACTATGTGAGCTTGTGAATGCATGATGTACATAGAGAGAAAAACACACATAAAAAAGCTGACGTTTACTTTAAAATACTTAGAAGAAGACAACTCAGTGATAGTAACTCCTTTTTAATGGAAGTGGAATGGACATAAAGCAATTTTTCCATGTCTGTGCCTATTTTGCCCTCTTTTCTTCTAAACAGTTATGTGTTATTTACTTACCCAACTACCCTCATTTTGTCAATGCAATTAGGCACACTGAGAAATGTGTTTTCTTGTACTTCTACATTGTTCTATGCATGAAACTGGTCTAAATTGTGTATTTCACAGGTACTTTCTCCTAAAAATAGTTTAAACTCTAAGATTACTGGATTACTAGTTCTAGTCCTGTTGAAGGTGATACTATACCAAGAATTATTTCCTTTCTGTAGCAACAATTCTTGAAAAGGAACTCACAGATTCATGAGATGAATGTGCCTGATTTAAATGTCATATTTAGATATAATGTCTGTAGATACAGGGGAGTATAGGGGTTATATTCAGCAATGGGATAGTCATTTATTATTTAAAGGCATATTTTTTAAGTATTAGATACATAATATCGGTACATAGATTATCGTGCAGATTAGACCAAAGATACCCACTTATTTTCACTCAAATATTAAGTCCTTTTACTTTTAAAGAGAAATGGTAATTATGGGATGAGGGGTAATAGTTTTACAATAAAAAAGGGTAATATTTAGATTAGATAATAGGAATAATCTAACTGCCAAACCCTGGAATACAGAAAAGCAAACCTTTTTCTGTGTTATGGGTTCCAATACCCTCTGGAACTGCTGCTACAGCCTCTTTACGAGTCTTAATGAAAGAAATCTAGTTTAATGAGCAGAATCCCATTCTCATTTGCAAACAATATAAATTCCACTATCTCCTAATGAATCATTCTAAGTTTACATTGATGCAACTGAATTTGGCCTAAAAATATACACCAAGTTTGTTGTAGTAAAACAGACAGATGCTTTGGTTTACCCTTTGAAAGATTGCCTGAGAAGCTGGAGTAGTTTTGATGATGGCAAGATTATTGTGATGATGCATTTTGCTGAAACTCCTACACATTAAAGCAGAATATAAGGTGCAATAGGCTATAAATCTCTTCTTTCTATTGCTTAGCTATGCATCTAGTTGTATTGAAAGCAGCAAATATTGATTATAGGTTAAAGGCAATTAAAATAATGGACCTGTAGCTAGCAGAAACTGCCAAGGGTTCTTGGCACTGACAACATTTACCACATAAGCAATGACTGTCAAATTTAATGAGCAAACATATTTTCCAGGAATAAGCATTTAATATTCACTCAACTCTATTTTACAGAACACCATTTTTATTAAATTTGTGAGCAGATTATTTTTTAAAAGGGCAAAAAGAAAGGATAGCAAGGCTCTAATTTTAGTTGAGAGTGATTCAGTGTAAAGGAATCATATAGCCACCAGATTACAGTGAAGAGCATGAGAGAAGAGAGATTGTCTTGGGCTACTTGTAATGGAAAGCCCTTGCTTTCTGCAGAAGTTTCAGTATATCAGTGTATACAGCCAAAGCAGCTTTTTTTATTTTTGTTGTGTCTGTACTTAGGCTTGTCCTATCAAACTTGATCCAAGGCTTTTAGCTGAGCTTGCTGACAGCACAGCTAATTGCACAGTTATAAGTGGCTTTGTCACAAGCCTTTGGGTAGCACATAGCTGAACTGTCTTGGCACAAGCTGGGAAGAAAGTTTTGGTTCCAAGAACCACAAATTTTTTCCTGCTTTTCCTCTGATGCAAAAGCAAACCCTCTGCCAGCTCCATGTGTTACTCCCTCTGCATTTCCAGGTGCCAATGAGGCCACACTGCCTGTGCTAGCTAAGAAAGTGAAACCAAGTCTTGGGTCATTTTTTAGTCTTCCTCCACCTACAGTAAAGGTTTGTGGCACAGAGTAAATTGGTTTGCCCTTGGTGATTCTTTTTTTTTTTTTTATCCTGAGTTGCTGCCATACTATAGCCAGTCAAGAGGGAGAAGGAAAGGAACAAACTGTACCTCTCTGCACCTCCCGAACATTGTTAGAAGCTTACACAATGGGCCACCAACAGGTCTTTACAGAACTGTCCTTCTTAGATGATGACCTGCTGTTACAGCTCAAAAGCAAGTTCAAAGAGAGTTAAGCAGATATTCAGGAAGTCTTGATTTTGCACTTTTGAAGATATCACTCTTGTAGGGAAAAGAGAAAGAATAGGGGTTTGTGGAAAGCACTTCACTGTCACAGAGGGAGAAGAAAAACAGTGACAATGAAAAATGTACTCTTTGGGAGAGGTGTTTAAATGCATGTTCTCTCATAATCAATTCTCTTTTGAGAGGGCTAGAGGATCATAAAGTCTTTTTTCCTTGTATTATGGTAGTGCATGAATAGTATCAGTTGTAACTGATGAATATGGCCCCAAGATTTTACAACTCCCATTTAAGTATCTCAGAGGATGCATTTTTTACAAAACTTCATGAGGATGTCAACTTCTTACAGGTCCTATATCCCTGGATTTTCGAAGACCAGTAACTCACATGCAGATTCCTCTTCAAGACCAACAGCTGTGGTGCTTCGTCAAATGAAGGTGGTCAACATATGCACCCTCCATGATTGTTTACCCTCTTAGAGATTTCAGCTTCTTCATCCCTCTTCAATGCCTGGAACGTATTTAATCTGAATAGTGTGTGCTCTAAGAAACCATAAAATGATACTGTTTCCAGTGTAATGTTGATGTTATCAAGGTGTAATGGTGTTAACATAGGTCTCTGAACTGGCTACTGTGATTAGACTGGAGTTAAATCCAACTGGCAGCAGGTCACAAGTGGTGTTCCCCAGGACTCATGCTGGGGATGGTCCTACTTAACATCTTTATCCAGTGATCTGGATGAGGGGATTGAGTACGCTCTCAGTAAGTTTGCAGATGACACCAAATTGTGTGGGAGTGTTGATCTGCTGGAAGGCAGGAAGGTTCTGTAGAGGGACCTGGACAGGCTGGATCGATAGGCAGAGGCCAAACTTATGGGGTTCAACAAGGTCAAGTGCCCGGACCTCCATTTTGGTCACAATATCACAATAACCCCAGGCAGGGCTACGGGCTTGGGGCAGAGTGTCTGGAGAGCTCCATGGAGGAGAAGGACCTGGGGGTGTTAGTTGACAGCTGGTTAAACAGGAGCCATCAGTGTGCCCAGGTGGCCAACAAGGCCCAGGGCATTCTGGCCTGTATCAGGAATAGTGTGACCAGCAAGAGTAGGTAAGTGATTGTCCCATTGTACTCAGCTCTGGTGAGGCCCCACCTTGAGTACTGTGTGTGGGTTTGGGCCCCTCACTACAGAAAGGACTCTGAGTTTCTGGATCATGTCCAGAGAAGGGCGATGAAGCTGGTGAAGGGTCTGGAGCACAAGTCCTATGAGGAGCGGCTGAGGGAGCTGGGGCTTTTTAGTCTTGAGAAAAGAAGGCTGAGGGGAGACCTTATATCTCTCTACAAATACCTCCAAGGAGGGTGTAGAGACGTGGGGGTTGGTCTCTTCTCTTAGGTAACAAGTGATAGGGAACCACCAGGGGAGATTTAAGTTAGATATCAGGAAGGATTTCTTTACTGAAATGGTACTCAGGGATTGGAACAGGCTGCCCAGGGAAGCGGTAGAGTCACCATCCCTAGAGGTATTTAAAAGGCAAAGAGATGTTGTGCTTGAGGGCATGATCTAGAGGTGGACTAGGTAGGGTTAGGCTGTAGTTAGATTTTATGATCTTAAAGGTCTCTTCCAACCCAAGTGATTCTATGATTTAGTAACAAATGAGTTCACATCTTACTCCATAACTGACCTGGCCAAGCTATGTGAGCAAAATGACTTTATGTCTTTGGGTAAAAACCAGGAGACTTTTTACTAAATCAACAAAATTTGTATCATTCGTCATTGCTTATTTTATTTATTGAAGAAACAATTATAGTGAGCTGAACTCTGGAGAATCTACCAAAGTTAAATTAAGATTACTGTCTAAGAGAAACAGAAAGATGAAGGCATTTTGAATTTTTAGACATAAATGTTGATGCTTGTCTAAGGTAGCATCATTGAAAACTATTTAAATAATCTACCTCGAGGTTTATTTTCATGAAAAAATATACTAAGCATACAAAATATTAAATTGCATTTTCAGAGTGAGAGATCCTGAAACATGATCTATTAATAAAGTCAACACATTGATTATTTGTATTTATTTGAAAATATGGAAATATCTTTCATATAAAATAAATAATTCTATTCAAAACACTACTGTCTCACATAATTTTAGCATCCTAAATTACACTCTAAACAGCCAGTTTGAGTGGAACAAATGAATCCTGGGTAAAACTCCACTGACCTCAATAACTTTACACTAGGGAGAAATTTTGACTTACATGTTTTTGAGATATATGCTATATAGATATCAAAACATGAATGAGAAAACAATGCTGTGTTGAAATGTAGAAGGAATCTTGTAATGAACCTTAACATACCATATATTATGTTATTAATAAAATATTGTTCATCTGCAATTTTCTGTACTGTGCTATTTAGACTTTATTTAAACTATAATTTTATGTGTCTGTGTAATAAAAATTATTGAATCATAAGATGCCTTGTGAGGATTACAGTTGACAGGTAAATGAGAGCAAAGAAAATCTAAGCATACTAAATCAGATGATCTGTAATTCAGTTATAGATTCCTCCCCAAACCCTATAATAAAAATACAATAAAAGACAGATTTTATTCCAAGTAAAAATGCATTTGGTTTTCTAAGATAAAGAGACAAGAATTGGTATAATGTACTTTACATTTTATGCTGCCTTATAAAATGTGAGCAGTTGCACGAGTTCAGAGCAGGGAATAGCTGACTTTTACACCTGTAAACTCAAGTTCAAGCAGCTACTTACAAATGGCTGTAATTTAAGCACTTGGACAAAATAACTTCTCTAACTGCACTCTTGCCAATCTCTGTTGCATTATCACATGTCTTTGTAGCTGGTGTCCTCCTAAGGCCACAAAACTTCTAGTTTTATTTGATTGCCTAACAACCTTAACCTTCGTATGAAACAACAAAAGAAGCTGCTGGCCTGCATGCTTTGATAGAAAAATCAAACCAATTAAGATAAATGTCAGTTGTATATTTTTACCTGGGATTTTTTAAGCTCAATTTTTTTTTTTATAAGACTGACACTTGTTTTTTTTTAAAACAAAGTAGGACACTGATATACTACACCAGGTGCTTTTGAAAATTATGTTGATCAGTTCTCAGGTGACACTTTCCAATCAGCTCACTATCTTTAAAACGAGACTGAGGTTTTTAACCTTAGCTCCTGCAGTGTTACATAAAGAAAAACTTTCCACATTAAAAGACCACCAATAACAACAACAAACAACAAATTTAAAATTCAGTAATGCACAGTCTCTGTCATGAACAATATAAATCTAGGAAGAAGGTAGAAGGAGGTTTATATGGAGAAAATTTCATCAAATGTCACACATAACTCACTAGTCTACTGTTACATGATCTGCTTTTCTGCCCACAACGCTTCCAATAATTCCATTAGAAATATCAGGTTATCTCATTTATTTATTTGTTTGTTTGTTTATATTAAGTCAGAATGCTAAATGAAGAAAAATTTCATCTTCACAGCTTTGTGGTTTAATCACTGGTTACAAACATAGACCCAAAGAAAACTTGTGCAGAGACAGAAGATCACATCAAACTCCTACTCCTCCTTCCATTCTGATCCTGACCCTGAAAGGGCCATAAAGTATTCCCAAAAGACAGCACCCACTGGGAGTAACAGCCTCATGCTGGTGTCTGTCATCGCAGGACTCCTGAAGCCATGTGACAATGCAGAAGCCTCTGTTCGAAGCCATTTGTGTCATACCATCTTGAGGCTGATGTGGATGTGGAGAGATGCTGCCACTGCCACTTGTCTGCAGCTCTAATGTAGGCTCCTGAAATGCCATGGCAGGAAAATGCATGATTTGGAGGTGGATGAAAATAGACTTGAAACTACAAATCCCTAATAAATCCAGGTCTATTAAGTATCCTGTGGAGAAGTTGGAGGAACACTCACATACTTTTAGGAGTTTAGGAAGAGGAAACTGAGGGGTGATCTCATTAATGTTTATAAACATGTAAAGGGTGAGTGTCAGAAGAATGGAGCCGGGTTCTTCTCAGTGATGGTGAGTGATAGAACAAGGGGCAGTGGGTTCAAGATGAGGCATAGGAAATTCCAAGCAAATGTAAGGAAAAACATCTTCACTCTGAGGGTGGAAGAGTACTGGCACAGGCTGCCCAGAGAGGTTGTGGAGTCTCTGTCTCTGGAGATATTCAAGACCAATCTGGATGTGTTCCTGTGTGACCTAATCTAGGTGATCCTGCTCTGGCAGGGGTGCTGGACTAGATGACCTTTCGAGGTGTCTTCCAACTCCTAATGTTCTGTGTTTCTGTGTGATTCTGTGACTTAAGGAATATCAGAGGACAGTTTATAACACAGTGTCTTCGTTAAGTATTGCTTCAACAGCTTTTTAAATTTTCTGTTAAAAAAAAAGGCTTTGAAAGAATTATCTCCTCTAAACCAACCAACATTTAGCTTCTGTTTCCTGTTTCTCTTGCATCAACTTGAAAAGGACCTAAGTAGGGAAACCCTTTACATATTAACTCATGAGTGAAATGGAGTATTTTAGGGTCTTTCCTAAAAATATTTGAAATCCTGCATAGTTTTACATGAAGTTTTTTTTCTGAAGTCTGTTTATCGATGCAGATAATGTTTGTGGCTAAGTTACAGGCAGGTGTGTCCAAAGCGTGACTATATTTTTTAGGCAGACCTCCAAAGTCTTTGGTTTTGATGGTTGTACTTGTAACCAGCCTATAATAAAATGAATGGCATTTTTGCCATTTAATGTCTGTGGAAGTTTGGTCAGGGTCCAAATTCCAGTTTTCCAGCAGAACTTTATGATTCTGAGCAAAGAGTATGCCAAAATTTCTGAGAATATCTTGACTGGATTTTCCCTGGTCCCTTCAGCTTGGGCAGTGAATTTTCTCTCCATAGATGGAAAAATATCTCATAGTTTTCATTTCAATGAACAACACTGAAATGAGTTGAACCCTTCATTCCATTTCAATACAAAAATGTGCACTTTGAAAATTTTAACTACAGCATGTTGTGTTTATTGGGGAGGAAAAGGAATATTCTACTTGTGTAACATTTGTATGATTCCAAAGACTTTGCCAGATGTGGTTAAAATTTTGTAGCATTTCTGCTACAATCAGATAGTGTTGAATCAGATTAAATATGTTTAGCAACAAATTCGTATCAAGTTTCTTATTTATTCTTTACACAGTCTGAAGAAAACTCAGTTTATAGTTTGTAAGGAGCAAATCTACTGAAGTCATATGCAGGTGAGTCCTGCATATGATGACAGGGTTTAGTCTCTGCTCTGACAGTATATGAAGGGGATTAAGGTGATATTGCTGCTACAGCTAGGATTTCCAAAATGTCATTTTAACACAAAGGAAACTTCTTTCATGCACTGAAACACTTCCAAGACAGGAAACTCCTCTCTCCTATTCCTATTTCAAACAGTGTGGAAGGAGAGTACCAGTCTCCACCAGTGTCACAAGTTTCTGTTTTCTTTGTCTTCCTGCAGTAATGATGCAAATTTAGGAAGATAACTGACATTTCACCAGTAATTTTGGTGCTTATTTGATTTAGCAATTAGTCCTTAGCTACTTACAGGTCAGGTGTGGATCTCATCTGCGTAATTTTTCACACTGTCACTGTTAAAGTAAACAGATTTCCTTCAGGTATGCCTTGGTAGAAATCAAATGTGAAACATGATTTCTTGTAGAGGCCAATCACGTTATATTCATCCATGCTGCAGTTCGAGAGAGTTATACCACTGCTGAACTGTGCTCAAGGGAACAAAATTCAATTGTAAAGAGATCAGATTAACAGACTACTCTGATTCCACCTGTCCTTAAAGTTTATGAATCTATGAATGGATGGGCACAGACTTATTAGAGACCTTTTTAATATTCACAATGCAACATTAGGTATTACAGCAACCAAATCTCTTCTAAACCTTGTAGTGTATTGTTTTATAACCATATTCTAAAACCTTTGCACCTTTTGTGTCAGCTGGGAAAAAAATGATTCAGAAGTGTCAGCAACAAACTTTCTCTCCATCTTCTTTTTATGGCACTGGGCATGTGGTGTTTAGAAGCATACAGTGCCTGTTTGTCAGGCATTAAAATATAGTAACATAAAATGAGTTTATATTGCTGTGAACATGTATTCTTCACTGACATCATCTCCAACACTAGATTATAATAGCTAGGGGAGAAAAATTCCTTTTTTTCCCAGAAATAGGGTTGGTTTCAAGCTAATATAAACATTTGAAATGGTGAGCTTGAACTATAGAGTTTGCACAGATGCACTGTATCATTAAAAGTCATGAAAATCTGCATTTTTATCAGAGATTTGACTTTGTAGGTCAGATTTACTCCTCTTCCAGGTAATAAGAGTAGAGAGAACAACTGAATTGTCTAAAGCTTTGGAATTTTATTCTTGACCATATCACTTTTTATTACAGATTTTGTGGTCCTTGTTTCATATGAGGTGTCACATGTTTTATAAGGTTATGTCCTGAGACTACCATGCATCTTCAGTAACACTTTAATATCCAGTTGGACCTAGGATTTTATTTGTCCATAATATATATTCAAGTCACAATTTGATAGAAGTCATGGAAGCATGGAAAAGTCTAGGTTGGAAGTTACCCTTGGAGATCATCTTGTAAAACCTTGTGTTGAAGGTCTGACTTCAAACGAGGTTTCTTAGAGCCCTGTCAGAGTCTTGAAAATATCTAGGGAGAGACAATCACTTCTTTGGACACCTATTTCAAAGTGCACTTGTTTTCACAGTGAACACTTTTAAATACTGATACAAAGGAGAAATTCCTTTGAAACAAATTCTGCCTGTTGCTTATTGTTCTGCTAGTGTGCATCCTTGTTAAGAGAGTACAATGGTCTTCACAGATCACAGATTCTCAGAATATTAGGAGGTTGAAGGGACCTCAAAAGATCATCTAGTCGAACCCTCTTGCCTTAGAAGGAAGACCTATATTAAATCACACAGGAATGTGTCCAGATTGGTCTTGAATGTCTCCAGAGAAAGAGATTCCACAAACTCTCTAGGCAGCCTGTTCCAGTGCTCCATCACCCTCACAGTGAAACAGTTTTTCCTGCTTTCTCTACAACTAAATATAAAGTGATAAAAGACTGCAATTATATTTCCCCTGAGATGTATCTTCTCTATGGTGAATAAACCAGATTTCTTACACCTTTCTTCATATGTCATGTCCTCCAACTTTTTCATTGTGCTGATAAATCTCTGCTGAACCCAATCCAACTTTTCAGTTTCTCTCTTCAACTCTGCAATCAAAAATGGACACAGAATTCCAGATCTGGCCTAAAAATTGTTAATTTATTTGAAATAATCACATTTCTTGATCTGTAGTTTAATCCCTCTTGCTGTTGCAACCCTGAGCAAGTTCTTTGATGTTGTCATAGAACTTCGATTGAACAACACCTTGTTGAGCACATATGTACATGAGATTTGTATTAATTTGAGGTCAGGAAATTAAATGGAGTCTGTATCAAATCATTAGGTATTACCGCTTGCTGACTAATGTGCAGCACTGTTTCCTTATCTCCCCCTTGGTGACAAGTTGTTCGCTTTTCTAGCAGCATTCAAAAACTTTACCTTGACCGTCATCTTGGCATTGGAACTAGATGATCTTTAAGGTCTCTTCCAACCCAAACCATTTCATGATTCTAAGATTATCCAGAAAAGAGAGGGAATTAAGAACCAATAAATGTCTGTGCACATGTGTCTACATGGTATTTGTGAGTAGCAAAAACACCTGATAGTTCCTATTTGAATCATTTAGTTTGCATATTTGTAGAAGAATTTTGTGTTCAACCACAGAGAAAAATGAAAACAGAATGGAAAACAATTCACTGGATCATTTAAAATAATTAATATTTTCAAGAAAATACTCATGTGCTTAGAACTGCACTGAGAGCAGAAATAGTGTACTTTATGTATATTGAGTAAATTATTCACTTAAAACTATTTACTGAGCTCTAAAAGTATAATTTTGAAAAGCCACAAGGGCTCTGAAAAACAAAAAAAATCTATTCAGCCTTCTCTGAGACATGGCTCCTGAACTACATCCCCAAAACAATACAATTTGCTTTCCTATGTAGGGAAAGTGACTGAAACAAGTTGCAATATGAATTTACATTGTACAATCTATATTGTCCTATATTCACTGCTGTGTTGATCCTGTTGCAAGAGCAAAGTGGATTACTCCATTCCAGAGCTCACATTAGTTTTTCCAGGGTGAATCTAGCTAATTCCCAAATTGTAGGTCAAACACGTGCCCACAGGCTTTTAATATCTTGTAGATAATGTACCATCTCATTCACAGCTGTCTAGTGATACAGGTGATTCATGTATGACAGTTTCATCTTTTCAGGAGGAAGCTTGACTTTATGGATTGTTGTCATACATCGATTCCTTTTATTCTTCTCTGACCTGGAAGGTGTCTGGGAATTCACTGTCCTTTTTTTTACTGTGGTACTTACTCATTAGGCTTTCAATGTTTTTGAGGAGCATTCCACCATGCTGCTCAGGCTGTGCTCCCACCAAGCTCTTAAAGAATGAAACCCTTAGTTTGGTAACATCATCCATTTAAAACATTAAATCATGAATGTCTATAAAATCACAAATACATTACCAGTAAAAAAATCAGAGCAGAGGAAATCTTTCAAAACTCTTCTTATCCAGGAGCCAAATAGGGCACAATTGCCTTCATATCTGTCCTTCCTCTATGAGCCATAGATGATGTAAAACATACTATTTATTTACAGGATTATTAGAGAAGGATTGAGTCCTGCGTTCTTGCATTTTCCTGGAGAATTATGAGTTTGATTTCTTGTGACTCATCCACCATCTCCCATTTTCTTTTATTGATATTAACTGCATTATTTATGTCAGAAAAGCCAGGAAATTTTTAAGTTCTCTGTGTTCTTCACAAAGAGTTAGATAAACTTTTGTGTCTGTATGTCACTTCACAGTTTTTTGGAGGGAGACTCCATGATTTTAGAAAGAAGGTGCAACATCAAAAAAAAAGCAAGATGTAACAGGCCTCCCAGGGAACTGGTTGTCACCATCCCTGGAGGTATTTAAAGGGCATGTAGGTGTGGTGCCTAGGGACATGATTTAATGGTGAACTTGGCCCTGCTAGATTTACTGCTGGACTCGTTCTTAAGGCTCTTTTACAAACTAAATGATTCTATGATTTATGGAGGATTCTTTTACAATTGAGAAGTAATAATCCTTACCATCTCAAAGCTTCCAAAACTTCCAAAACTTTACAAAACTACCATTTTATTCGAAAATTTGCCATTGTATTCGAAAAGTCGTGGCAATCTGGTGAGGTCCTCGATGACTGAAAGAAAGGGAACATAACCCCCATTTTTAAAAAGAGGAACAAGGAGGACCCTGTCGGAAAAGAAGACGCTGGGAGACCGAAGGTAGTGACTACCTTTTATTATCTCAACTACTTGCAAGAACTACATATAATTTTATACTTTTTAGTTACATTACAGCAATTTGAGTGTCAGTACACGATTGGATAACATCTTGTTTTTGCAAGTAGTGATTGATTAGGCATTACGTAGGTTAGTATCTTCTGTTATGGCTTGGTTACAACCTATCTGAGGGTCCAGGCACAAATGTTCAGCCTCCTGTTTTCATCTAGTGTTCAGCCACAAGGTCACGCAGACCTGATAACATACATACTGTTCCGCTCACACAGAACTTTGCTTCAGGCCAGAGGTACTCTGCAGCATCATGGCCTTGCACTGCTAGC
>VXBZ01002989.1:321400-361872 GCA_013399135.1 Heliornis fulica
GTGAGTCTCTGTTACCTCTTAAAAGCCTCCGTCTTCAGCCTCCATAAATACCTTCCTATCTTCCATTCGGCTTCTTGCTCTACACTGAAATCATGTCACTCTCATTTCCACTGTGCAGGAACTAGGCACTTGGGTGCAAGGTCCCAGGGACAGGGCAAGGAAGTGGATGACACCAAGCTGAGTGGTGCAGTCAACACGCCCGAGGGATGGGATGTCATCCAGAGGGACTTGGACCAGCTACAGAGGTGCATTAGTATTGTTTATCCAGTGTGGAGCTGGGGAAGCATTTATCTTTCTATGCAACAGATTTGGCCCTCAGTATTAGGTTAGCTTGCATAATAACTTTATTTCACCAGGAAAAATCAACATCCGAAGCACTAATTACATTATTGTTCTTTAAGAAAATTTGTCCCTGTATTATTTGTGAAAACCGTGAAGGTGCAGTGTTTCTCTTACGTGCTATGGGAGCTTGGATATTCTGGACAATGTTGTTATCAAAGTACCTGTAGAGACCATGAATACGCTGTACCCTTTCAGAGCAGGTTGGTGTGTCCACATGACCTTGTGGAAACGCCAACTTTAACGCCGTTATACATCAGAGTTTGTCTGTTTGGAAGATCAGTATAATAAAAAAATACCTCCCTGCTGGGTGGTGAGACTGAGTCCACACTTGTAAAATAAATTATGCTAAAAATAATAATAATAACTGTAAAAGGAAACTGAACTCAATATAATAATTTCCTCTGTAACTCCTCTGCATTTCAGAAATAAATCACAATTATTACCTGCTTTTTGTCTCAGAAAAACTTAGACACAGGGAACATATCTGACATGTCATAAACCGAGTAGTAGGATCAAGAATTGAACTGTGAGACCAAAGTTCAACTTAGTCTAGTCAAAGTATTATTCTTATACAGCTTTGTTTTACTGTTTTTATACAAGCAATCTTCAATGATAATTAAAGCAGAATCTCAGCCAAAGGAATAGCTGCAGAGCTCCCTCCTCTCTCTTTTAGGGTGGTGGTAGCGCTGGGGAGGTAAATGTGTTAATTATACCAACACCTAATGCTCATTCAATTTTAAATTGCCAGTGCAGTCATACTCTTACAAATTTGAAAGTGGTATCCAAATCAAATATTATTTTATAAGAAACAGTGGCAAACTCTCTAAAGCCCTTAGGGAGAAAGATGAACTTTTTTTTCTTTTTTTTCTTTTTTTTTTTTGTGTGTGTCTGTGTGTGTGGTTTTTTCTCTGAAAAAAAAAGGCTAAGGGAAAAATTGATTTTTTTTTAATATTTTTTTTTCCTCTGAAAGAAGGTTTAAACAAAATCACTATTGCACATCATTTTCACATAAATAACCAGACAGACTCTGATTTCATGCCATGTTCTCATGCTGGTGCTACTTTTTCCACTTCTGAGGTGGATTCATCCATATTGCAGATTCCAGTACACAGGTAATTATCATGACTTAAAATTTAATGCAATTATTTGCATTTCCTTCTGTGCATATATAATAAATGTAACAGTTTCAGCATAAACCGGGTGAGAACTATCCTGAAGTTTCCAAGAGTTTCCAACTGCATATTTCTAAGTATTTAAATGATAATATGGTTATCATAATTTCCATTGTATTAAAATGTTGGTAAATGTCAAGAATATTGGGAGTAGCAAAAGAAATTTTGTACCACAGAAAATAGGAACCCCATAATAGCCAACAAATGACATAAAGTTCCTCATAGTAACCCAAGTATTCATATTATATTAATGTGAAGAAAAGCGAGTAGATTTTAAATCCTTATTTTGTCATAATTGTATTTCAGTGCCCTGCTGAATGAAACTGTTAAGAATTATACAACAGAAAACTGAAGAATAATTTTGGATGATGAGATTTGGGACAATGAAAATACTTGCTGTGATGCAGGATTGGTAACACTTGGTATGGTGTGGTGTAATTCCTTTTCATGGCTCACAGCAGAGTCCAATGCTGTTATGAGGAACAGTTTCTTCTTCATGATTTCTTTCTCCTACTTGTTAAAGGAAGATTTATCTGCAAGCATTTACTGTTATTTAGCTCATTTAATCAATCTAAAAATATTTTAGGTCATTTTATTGTTTTGGAATACAAAACATTATGCTTGCATATCAGTTTTCTGCTATTTAAAAAAAAAAAAAACCTTCACCGTAAGTTGAACGATCTGCAAACTGCAAAACAATAAGGAACTTGATATGTTATTTTGGTGGCAAATTTATGAGAAGCACAGTGGGAGTTAGTGAGTAAAATGTCAAATATAGTATTTTTCAGCTTAACACTTATGAAAAACACATTTCCTTAGTATTCTTTTTTCTCATCATTATAAACCATCTGCTTTCAGGTTTGTCTCTGAATGTGGTGGAAATGAGATTAAACCTGGAAGAGTGATAGTATGGTGTTTGCCTTTTAGTGGCTGTGGTACTAACCTGGAATGCTTGCAGTAAGTCTGAGAAAGCTTCTTTAAATGCTGAGTAGGTTGTGTCCGTGGTTACGTGCAAGGTGAAGTAAATAAAATATGCCAATCAAAACATAAGATCTTGTCACAATTTTAAAGACAGAGTGATAATTAGGGAAATAAAGCTGGTTGGTGAAATTGTCACAGAGGTCTATTGTCTCTGAAATGTTCTTATTTTACAGATCAAACGTTATGGAGAAACAGAATAATGGAATCATGGCAGTTCACAATCACAAGGCAGTTTAATTTGAAGGGACCTCTGCAGAACATTTAGTTCAACCTCCCTCTCAAAGCAGGGGTAGCTTTTGTTAGATATGGCTGCTGAACATCATATTCAGATGACTTCTGGAAGTCTCCAGAGATGCAGACTCTGAAGCCTCCTTAGACAACCTGTTGTATCTGATTGTGCTGGTTTAGAGGTAAACCGGCAGGAGAAATGGACCCACCACAAGAGAGATTATAAGTCAGAGTTACAATTTAATGAAAGATATTACCATACAAACACTGACACAAAGAGAACAACCTGCTTTCAACTCACCAAAACCCAGCAGTAAACCCAGTGTCCCAGGCCACAAGCCCAAAGGGGTTTGTTAGCCCCGGTGCTGAGATCCACGTGGCTCTCCCAAGTCCAAAGCAAAAAGAAGTGAAGAGTCCGTTGCTGCAGATGACGGCTGTGGCCCGGCCAGAAGCGATGGTTGTAGTCCGGTCGAGAGCGATGGCTTCCTCTTGTCAAGGTTCCGCTTCTCCTCCAGATCCAATGAAGAGAGAGCCCTGTTTGTATATCCTCAGGGAGCACCCAGTCCCTCCCCCAGGGTGGGGACTCACACAATGGGTAATTAACTGTGAGTCATGGGGTATGGTTGGACCATTGATGGCCCATTAGCACCCACGCCCCCCTCAGGCTGAGTGTGAAGGGGCTAACGACTTCCTGGACAACTGTTGCAAATGGTCCATTATTCTTGAGGAATGAATAGAGGGTGTAGAATACACAGCCTTGATCACCCCCACCCAGTGATAACCGGTGTCTCTTGCTGAACTAGGGCACTGATCATGTCAAGAACTTTTTCCATATATCCACCTGGATTTTTCTTTTTTACAATTTTTTTTCTGTTCCCTCTTGCCTTACTTATGTGTACCTCAAATAAGTGTCTGGCTCCACTTCCTATAAACCCCTTCTAAGCAGAGGAATTCTGGAATTGGGTTTCTTCTTAACTTTCTTTTCTGCAGGCTAAGTAAACCCAGTTTCATTGGTCTCACCAAAGTTCCAGCTCCCTGCTGATCATATCTAATGATTTCTCTTGTGTTTATTGACACAGTTCTGGCACTAGAGGACAAAATTGGATGCTGTATTCCATATGTGCTGCTCCCCCCACCCCACCAAGTGCTGAGTAATAATCACTTTCCTTGACCTTATGACTGATTTTTCTAATTTAGCCTAATATACAGTCAGGAAAATCTGTACAAACATGCATTTCTAACTCATGCTCAACAGCAAACTGAGACCAAGTCCATCAGGACCCTCAGATACTTTTTTGTGAGCTCTTAACCAGTCAGTCAGTTTTTCAGGATGCCAAAAGCATTCTCACCTCAGTGTCTCATGGTGTACTTCCCATGACTTCTAGACCTTGAGACAGACAACTCACACACTGATTCATTTCTGTCTCTCAAAGATGCACATAAAATATCATTATCACTTTATTCCATTTGTGTTTGGAAGACACATTTCTGAAAAACAGGAAGGAGATAGAGAAGTGAAATATATATGGAACATATAAAACAGATATCACAGCAAGCCATTATTACTCCATGAAGAATGCTTTTATGTGTTTTGGAAGGACATTGCCAAGTAATTTTCCCAAATATACTTCATGTTTTATTGTTATTTTAGGCAACATAAAAAATTAACAGATACACACAAGCTCTTAGATTCTAAATTGCAAGCATTAAATTGCAAATGATAAATGAAAGAACTTTGCTTTCCTTTAAATTGCTTGTAATACTTTCTTAAAGCCTGAACTTCACTGTCAGCTTAAGACTCTCTTTGTCCCAAGTGAGCCTCATTTGTAGGTTTGTTTGCTGGGTTTTTGGTTTGGTTTCTTTTTTTGTTTTTTTTTTGTTTGTTTGTTTTTGTTTGGGTTTTTTTGTTTTTGTTTTGGTTTTTGGTTTTTCTTTGTCCCTAGTGAGCCTCATTTGTAGGTTTTTTTGCTGGGTTTTTTGTTTGTTTTTTTTTTTTTTTTTTTTTTTTTTTTTTGTTTGTTTGTTTGTTTGTTTGTTTTTTGTTTTTGTTTTTGTTTTGTTTTTTGGTTTTTCTTTGTCCCTAGTGAACCTCATTTGTAGGTTTGTTTGCTGGGTTTTTGGTTGTGGTACTCATTTTTCTGAAGAATGTGAACACAGTGTTGTTGCCCACCCTCCTGAAACATGTCATCAATTAGAACAACTGTGGTCTAACTTACAGATCTCACTTCCTCTTTTTTTTAATCACTGAATACCTACAATACAACCATAAACAAGTTCACTGCTGAAATAGACCACATGCGAACTTGCTTGTGTTTTCCCAACTTCCCATTCAATGTCTTAAGATATTGACATATTTTTATTCCAGAAGATTGATGTTTGTGTCTTATACTGTTGTTCAATGCCAAAAGGCCTTGAGAGGGAGCATTATCATATGCATTTATTGACCCATGATATTTATATTACTTCAGTCTGCTAAACTCCCTTGTAATGGTCATTTTTATGATGAACTGACTCATCTCTTAATTGGCATTGCTTTAGCCTTGCAATGATAACAGAGTAAACAAGCATGTCTGAGCACTGAAACCTGAATGTCTCAAATTGTTTAGCTTCTTAGCATGCTCATTGGAGCTTACTAGCTCTAAGACAAGTCCCAGGAACAGGCAATTGATTCCTGAAACATGGCATATGGAAAAAACTGCACCAAGGCTGGGTCTCCTTGCTGTGCACAGTCCTCCAACACAACCTCAGCAAGGTTTGCAACTTTATGCACCTTGACAGATGCCCAAGCCATATAGGTATACATTATGTACCTTCCATTTCATATTATCAGACAAATACTCTGGTGGGTTGCAACACAGTTGTCAGGTGTTTGGAACTAAAAATCCCTTGACACCCAGAGCCAAATGAGCTGTGAGCAGTGCAGTGAGTATGGTTATAGTGGGTTTAGCTTCTAGCAGTATGGACTAGAGACAGACCGTGCCATGTGACATGTGGCCAAAATCCTTTCTTTTGTCTAATAGTCTAGAGTCACAACTAAAGTACCTACTTAGGATTCATAGATGACTATCAGGTTATCACAGTTTTACACATCACAAAATCACTAATTAATGACAATAATCCACTTTGAACAACATGGTTTATTACATCCATTGTAACTGCCTATAGGAAAGGATTGTTTGCAAGACAGAGTTTATGGGGAATCACCTATTGATCACAGAATAACAGAATGTTAGGAGTTGTAAAACACCTCGGAAGATCATCTAGCCTAATCTCCCTCCCTGAGCAGGATCACTCAGACTAAATCGCACCAGAACGTGTCCAGATTGGTCTTGAATGTCTCCAGAAAAGGAGACTCCACAACCTCTCTGGGCAGCCTGTTCCAGCTGATGATAATGATGACTTATTTTTCTTCAGTTGTAGAGATAAATTTTCTATAACCTGAAGTAAAATATATATTTTAGCATTTCTTTTAATCGTAGGCTTTAGCAAATTGCTTTACTCTGCAGTTGTATGCTTTTTTCCAGATCTTAACTTCTAACTGCTTTTTCCTTTTTTGGGTTTTTTTTTTTGTTTGTTTGTTTGTTTTTCTTTTTTTTTCAGTAAGAAAAGCAGAATGAAAGCATGTAGTATAGTTATTCTTCATGATGTCGAGCTATGCTTCAAATATAGCTCGATATCATGAAGATATTTCAATTTTCAAGCTTTGCTTTGCAGTGGTCTTATCTCTGAATTTGGAGGCATAATACAACGCTTTAATAGAACATAGCTATCAAAGACTGTAAATTATTTTTTAAAAAGATTAGAACTCAGTATCACAAATTTCCTTTTTCTAGTATAATACATGCTCACTGAACAGAGTTGGTAGGTTTTTTTTCGTTTTCCTAAAGTGTTCTAAAACTTCTTTCACCTACAGGTTTTTTCAATTGTCTATATTAAGATACCCTCCTTGTATAATATCAACTTTTCTAATGCAAAACCATTCATATCCAACATATTTTATTCTCTTTCTTTACAGACTCGGTACACCTCATTCTCTTGAACTCTAAGTCAGTTATGAAGTTTGTTTGTCATTGACTTTTAACCTCACACTGCTTTTTAATTTCTTTTTTTGTCCTTGCGCCTTACACTTACTAGTCTTGTAATGGTTCATATCTTACTTCACTGCTTTTTTCATTTGAGAATACATTACCAGGTTCCCTGACTGATTCAGTTATATCTAACTCAGCATTCATTTGGTTTCTTCTAGGATGTAGAGAGTCTCTTTTAGTATAAGTGATTTAAAAAAAAAACTTAATTCTTTTTTTTCTTATGGACACCTCCATACATCACATATTCAGTGACTACATATTCAGAAGCTGTGAATTGCTTCCGGTTTGAGGGTTGTTTCATAAACACCTCTAAATTTTTATTCTTAACACCCTCAAAAATGTTACTTTGCAAATCTAAACCTTTATTGGGTTTTAGATTCATGGATTTCACTCTGGTTAAATAGAGGGAGGAAAGGAAAAAAAGTCAAGAGAAGTAGGCACACATTGTAAATGTAATTTCAACAAACAGAACTGCAAACACTAAATATATTGCAGACTACCTAACCAAATTACTGTAATTTACCAATGCTCATAAAAATTATTAATTTAACAGTTTAAAAGCATATTTAGAAAGAGGAATAACTATTTTTCCAGTCATAACTTAGGCACACAGTACATTTACTATATTTAATTCTGTTTGTTAAAGTAATATTTACCTTATAGTTTCACCAAAGAAAGTGTTGTTAAAGATTAACGCTTTTGGTGTTACTGTTGTTTAAGACCAATGTACGTGTTGTGCTAAAAATCTGAGACTTACAGTCAATACCAGAAGTGAAAACATCACCACTTACATATTTAGAAATTACTTTAAATAATCTGTAGCTAAAAAAAAGTAATTGCTGTTATTGCATCATTAGTATAAATCATTGGATCATAGAACTGAGGTTGGAAGGTTCCTCAGCAAGTCAAGCCCCTGTATGATCCTGAATTATTCATAGAATTTCTACATTAAATTATTATATGATTACATCCCCTATCTGCCCAAGGTCCAGATACTCACCTGTTTGTTATAGAAATGAATATACATTTCTACATTTTTTATGAATGCTACTAATACTCTGAGTTGGGTTTTTTTTCAAAGGCAGGCCTTTTGAAAGTATTTTATGTTGAAAGTATAGTATTCATCTTGTGAAGCTGCTAAAAGTCTTAGCATGAGCAAAAGCATAATGATAGAATCAAAGAGTACTTATTGCTAACAGACCAGAAGTAGGACTGAAATTTGGACCCTGTGGCATCTACCTGTCATCAGGAATAACTCTTACACTGCTGTCTCACAGAATTAGAAGATTTCCTTTAGTGCGTCACTCTTGAAAATATGAGATTATGCAAAAACATCTTTATTTTTACTTTTGAATGTTGAATATATCTGACTGTCAAAATCCTACTGAGTAATTTGAAAATAAATTTTGGTTTTTTTACTGATTTCTTAATGCCATTATCTTTTCAAGATTTAATTCATGACATAAATGCTTGACATTACATGGCACAGAAAACAGATTAACAATGCATTCTTACTCTGGTTTGGTATTTCTTTATTTTTTTCTTTCACTGACAAAAACAGTCTCAGGGAAATTTCTCAGGTAAATTAAAACCTACCAAAAATTTATTTTTAGTCTGAAACTTTTTTTGAACCTGAATATTTTAAACCATTTTTTTGACAAGTCCTTGAATTTTCTGGCACGATCTGAAAAGCAGTATTTGTCATGAATTTTCCAGTTAAATTTAATTATTAGAGCAATTTTCCACAACAGTAACTGAAGTTATGGAAGTTTTCTCATTCCATGATAGACAAGGTCAGGATCAGATCATTCATCAGTATGTGACATAATCTAAAGCTAGAAATGCTCTGAGAGTCTGTGAGAGGCAGGGATAAGGATGAGTCTTGTAGTTTGAGCTAACAGGGATTTGAAAAAAATCATCTCCTATAGTAAGGAATGTGGATTCAGGTGACACACTCAGTAACAAAATATTGTGTAAGTCATGACAAAGAAAGTAAAAGAAGTTGTTGTCCCTTGAGTACTTTCATATTTGAAATGTGTTTGTACAATTTTTAATTAAGATTTGAAATGATCTTCCTAAAACAACAAGGATTGCCTTGATTGTATTCTGTATACTCATATCTAATATTTCTTTAAGGCTTTATGCAATGCTATTGCAAACCCATGGAGATATTTCAACAGATGACAATGGCCTCATGTGGAAAGTAATGCATTGCCTTTTATTTTTTAATTATTTAGTCTGACATAGTGCTGTTAGTATGAACAAAAACTCTAGAATTGGATATTTTTTTTCAGTCTTTTATTGTCTACTTAAATTAAAAAAAAAAATTAATAGCCAGGAATGTCCACTAGGCAAAATACATATAAAGCTGCAATAGAAGGGAATTCATCAATAACTTAAACCAAGAAATAACATCATGAAGATTGCTCAAAGAATGATGAAAATTAGCATTATGTAATGCCACCTTGTGGATGCTTCATAGACCTCTTAGGGTGGGGATAAAGAGACCAGCAACAGCCTCCAGGTTGCTAGTTTGCCAATCTTTTAAAGTTTTCCAAAGAAGAAAAATAGTACATTTCAATAAATTTGAGCTTGGTTTTCCCCAAGGCAGACCTCTCCAATAATTCACCAACACCATGGAGATTTTGAAAATCAAGAAACTGAGATGGAAAGATTTACAGCATGACTCAGTGTTTTGGTGTGGCTGCATTAAAAAAACTACTGTTGAAAACATTAATATTTGAAAATTTGTGTTTTTCTGTTTCACCTAAAGGGTCTGCCAAAAGCTTCGATTACAACCTTGAAGTCCTTTTCTTTACTTGCAAAAAAAAAGAGAGGATGCAGTTGCAGGAAACAGGACAAAAACAGTTTTTGAGTGCTTTATGAGACATGTAAACTAAACCAATGATTTTCAGATATATTATTGAAAAAGAATGCTTTTTCTTGAAATTTATTTAAGCATTTTGTGTTTGTGCAAAGAAAAATATCACTTTCAACAAATGTTGAACTAAAAAAAAATTGCTTTTCAAAGATAATGACAAAATACTTGCATCTATATTTTCTACATGAAATATATTTTCCCAAAACATATATTTGAATGTAATTGAATATTAATCAATAATGTAATCACAATTAAGTTTTCATATGGTTTTTCAATTTGAAAAGCTTGTTGCTGTTTAGATTCTATAATTATTTTTTTTTAACTCAGAAAAAATGATTTGTCACTTATACGTATCCTGTGGCAACACTGTCAAGAGTGCTGATTGGTTTAAGGATTTTTCACTAACCCACTGCACTGTGAACTCAAAGTTCTTACAGGATGAGTCTTGGCTGACTGGTACAAAACTGCTCACCTCTCTACTGCCTTCTGGAAGCAGATCTTAGAGCAGAGTTCTTTGTGTCTACTCAAGTTTTCTTGCTAAGGAAATGAGTTGGTCTAGCTGAGACTGATGTCTGCATATGAAGCTACTTTTGCCATGTGTAGATGGCAGGGAGGTGTGTATTTTGGAATTAAACAAGAAATGACTCAAACTCATAGCATAAATACACCCTCCCACTCTTTGTATGAGCTTTCTATGAACTTTGGGTCCCAAATCAGGCCTAGGCAAACTCTCAGTGATGACAAAACATACAGAATAAACAAGAATAATAAATTAAATTCGCTGTATCCTATTTTATTTGCATTCTTGATGTCCTTTTGACTTATAACAGTTGTCTAGAATAACAGGAGCAAATAGTTGGCCAAACTTGTTTTAAACAAGCCTGAAAATGAATGGAGGTTAATTCAGCGGAAAACTACACACAATGTCTGTAGGATTTTTAAGCTAAGGACTTGTTGACTGCTTCCCAAAGTACAGTTAACTCTAAGCTATGAGAGTCTGTGGTTGGTTCACAAACTAAAATAAATGCTGTGCATTACACTCTGAAAAATATACATGAAGTCAGGTATGTGGAGTTTTTTACATGAATTAAGAATGTATCCATTTTTGAATGCACTAGAAATTTGTAAGATGCCGTGCAGAAGTAATTTGTAATCACAGAAAATCAGTTTACATGTCTGTGAAATGATATTACTGGGAAAAAGCAATATGTTTTGACATCTCTGGTTGAAAGATATTATTTCAGTAACAAATAAATGATATACAGTACCTAGGTACTGCTAGGTATTACAGTCTTTTTCTCAGGGATGAATTCACTCAAGGCCATGCACAGATCAAAAGAAGAGAATCTCAATTTTACAATAGGCATTTGGATAAAAACTGATAAATGTGTATCTGTGTGTGTGTATATATATATTTACATATATATTTAACCTTACAGATGTCAAAAAAATGGACCTATAAAACCCTTAAAAAAGGGTTTTCTGTATTACTCTTTTTAGCAGGATGGAAACTTATATTAGTATCAAGTTCACAAACATGTGGGATTTCTGTACCCCATTTTATTATGTTATATGACTGCGCAGTAACCCAGGAAATACCGTACACACTTTTAAGATATCTTAATAGAAAAGTCAAGGAATTAACATTAATGGGTTAAATATGATCTGACTTGGAAGAAGTCATACGTACTAATGACCTCCTCTGTGGCTAATCAGATAGATAAGTTTTGTGATGAAAGGTTTTATTTTTATGAATGATATTTCTGATAAAATTATTTGCAAAATTATATGTATTAATCCATAAGGTTGTGTCTTTCACATTCAGATAAATGACTTGTCATTTCTGTCTGTCAGGGAATCTCAGAACAAGGCTATTTTAGCTGTAAGCACCAGTGACATGGTAAAATCGTAATATCAAACATAGGCAACCTTCCTATATGGATCTAGAGTTCTGTGCTTGTTAAAAGCCGAAAGGTTCTCATAATTTCCAGTATTTAGCTGGTACTCCTTCATCCATAACTAGTGACAAGGAATGACAACACTGGCTCAATACTCAAATTGCTGACATGGATATGAAGAGTTGGCTTGAGAGTACTGATGTGCTCTACAAATGCAGATACTTCTCTTTGATGGCTGTTTATGTTTCAAACACTCAGACACGATTTACACTTTTGTCAACTTCTCAGTTGTCTTTGAAGTAGACAGATTTTTATCTGAAAGGGAAGCATGACGTACCTGGAGAATAAGGAAAATTGCCTGTGGTCAAACAGAATTTTAAAAGAAAGACAGAAATAATGTTTGAATTTTGAGTATTTCAGTTTTTCACTCCAAGAACTCAGTGCCATCTACACTGTCCTGTAAAACTTTGGAAGAATCATTCTAAATTATATATATGTGTACACTCTTGCAGCTGTATACAACTGTAATCCTAATGATCTGCAACCATAAAAGGAAGCACAAAATACATTTATTTGTATGACATAAGTGAATATGGTTGAAGGTGTCTACACAGCCTTGATGGTATGTGGGAATTACTTGGGGGGAAATTAATGTTTTTCTTAAGAGTGACAGGATTATCAAAGTCTTATGTACTGGCGAACTACTGTTCCATGTATATGGACAAGCACATATAAAACACTCACATGATTTTTACCAGTCCACATTTGCCCATACGTTATTGGACTTTGGTTTTTGTCTTTTCTTTCACATGAGAGAGTTATGGAGCCAGTTTAATGAACTCAACTTTGAAAACAACACAGTCATGTGATCTGTCTCTATAAATATACAATAAGCTTGCAAAGGAGTTCACATAGACCACAGCCCTAGCAAAATTATTTCTATATATATCATCCCTCATGTTTTCCAAGACCTCCTCCACCATCTGTGTTGACAGCACAATCCAGGTCTTCTTTGTCCTTACGGTTAGACTGCTTTTCCTAACATTTAATTAATTAATTAATTTCCTAACATTTAAGAATTAAAAGTTTAATTCTTTATTACTTTAGCTTTCTTTTTTCCGGTTGCTGATGGATGAAAACACTATTAACTCTGCAACAGTCTTCTATTGCCACCTTTTACCCTAACCAAACAAGTCATATTCTTTCAAACTTTTCTGACGTATCACATCTTCTAAACTTCTTCTAAACTTGTTGTTTCCCCATGTCACTCCTTGATTTTCAACCTTCTGGAAGTTGAATTTCTACATAAATAACGTCTTACTTGCATTATCCACAGAAGGAGATGAACTCACTTGTCCTTGTGTGAATTCACACAATGTTTTGGATATTATCAGTCAAAATGAATTGTTGACTTAGTTTTTGCTGGACAAACAAAAAGAAAAAAAAATCATAGCAAACTAAAGACAAACTTTAGACTAACACTTTGAAGAACTGTTATAGTCTAGGAAGTCCATGGATAAATAGAGAATTTGGTAGAGAATTCTGAGACAGAAGGTCAGGTATAAGGTATGACAATTACTACTTATGGAAGAAAGGGAAAATAAGTATAAAGAAAAATATATTGTAAATCTCCAAAGCAACAATAAAAGCAGTTTTCTCCTCTTCCATTCACCAAAATTAATCGATGTTTTCCTTTAAGTAGAAATATACTGTATTTGTAAAACACAATGCCTAAAGGAATCAACAGTATTATACAAGAATATTGCAGGATTAGAGGAATCTACAAATTATTGAAAACACATTTTTTTCCTATTCGCTACAACATTTTATACAACATAATAATATTAATATTAAAATGAGGTAATTAAAAATAATTACATCATTAACTAATACTGTGGGATTAAATAAATCACATTGCTACTCCTTTGCTTTGTCATCTCCAGAGTTTACTTCCAAGGCTTTCCAAAGCTCCTCTGTAGCAATGGCAAAGTGAGTTGGAAGGACTCAAAAGCGTGAAAGCTTGAAAACATGAATGGTTCTACTGTTTCTGATGCAGCAAAAAAACCCCAAACCCTAATTCTTTATTTGTTTGTTTGTTTGTTTGTTTGTTTGTTTGTTTATTGATCCATCTATCTAGTCATCCATCTATCTATCTATCTATCTATCTATCTATCTATCTATCTATCTATCTATCTATTGGCAGTTGGCAGTTTCAAGTTCTACTAACCTAATGTGAAGAGGAAAAAAAGACTGGTTGAGTACAAGAGATCATATGTCATTTGCCCCCTTCTTATCATTGTAACACTTTAATGACTTCTTTTTACTAAAGAAGCTCCACCTTTCTTCCTTTCTACCTGAAATAGTTAATACCGATAGTAAAGAAAATTATCCTTAACAGGGAGTTTTCCAGGGTCTGTGATTTCCATTTTTTTTCTTGAACTTTATCAGCTCTTTTTGAGAAACAATTTTTCATCCTTTGCTATCATTCAGTGTATGAGTATGAAAGGATTATTTCACTTTTTTCATACATTTTTAATCGTATCGGAATTTAAACATACAGTAAAAGTCTGCATCTGTACTTTCATTAAGAAAATTCAAGAAGTAAAAATATGTTTCACCTTAATAATTCAAATAGAATTTTGACCAAGTTTAAGGAAAACTTTTATTGGGTGATAAAAATTATGCAAATAAGATATGAAAATATACTCGGACCAGAACCATGTCCAATACACTTGAACAAATAATAATGTTAAGTCAAAGTCAATATTAAGAATGAAACAGTGATAAAGCAATACTTTGCTGCTTTTTATTAGTAAAATATATGACTTTCAATTCCCTGTGAACTCTTAGCATTGGTGATGAAGTGTTATTTCTCAAGGACATAAGCTCTTCCTTTACTTCATTAACATAGGTAAGGCAATATGTAGCACTCATATTTATCAAAAATGAATTAACATTTTATCTAATAAAATAATCTTAAAATATACTTTATTCATAGATAAGCATTTCAATTTTTCTGTAGCTTTTAGAAATTTATTTGGAACACACTGCAGTGTATGATGCTTACCATGAAAAATCTATGCTTTCGATATTTTTATTCCCCCGGGCTTGAGGAACAGAAGGAAACACTTCCTAAAAAACTTGTGAAATTACTGGAATGGCCACCTTGCTTCTGCTTGATCTGATGGCTAACTCATATGAAACAATATGCAAAGGAAAATTTTGTTTTAGAGGAGTCTCTAAACACCATGATATCAAAATATAATGATCTGTGAAGCTTGTGTTCACTCATTTGGGTATTTTTAGTATGACAACTTCCTATCTATCATTTCATCTAAAGGAAGAGAGGTTAAAGAGGTATCAAACTGGCCCAAAATTACTAAAGCAGCCATATAACTTTATTTTGGTTTTTTACTACCATTGTCTCCAGTCCTTACAACTGAAAAGTCATCTTCTGAGGTGCCACATGGGAACTGTTGCACCACATATTGATTCTCTGAGGAGTTTTTTAGTTCTGCAGTTGACTGTGTTGGTTTCTCAGGGCTGAAAAGTACTACCATCTGCTTTCAGATGGCATTCAGAAGCTCTATACAGTCCCTGTTTTGATGGTATTATAAGCTGTTCCAGAGCACCACAAGAGACAGAATGACTCTCAGAGGTCTTCTCTGCAGGGACCTAAATCCCTTCAAGAAGTAAAGCATGCTCACTGATCCATGTCCAAGAATATATGCTCTGCTAAATGTAGTGGAGAGAGGATGTATGCTTTCGTATCTTTGCCTGCATTCTCTCAAAACTGTGAACTCTCCTGTGAACTAATATGAAGGACAGTTGATTCCAGTGCCACTAAAGTATCGGACATGTGTGAAAAATAGGCATTGCAGGAAAACTGGAGTCAAAGTGCTGTAAAATTGATCAAACCAAGAGAACAGTATATATCTTAAATTATCTGGGTTTGTTTTGGTTTTTTGTTTTGGGCTGAGGTTTTTTTGTAGGATAATCCAGTGAAAATCCTGACAAAAAAAGAAGGTCCCAGGTACATATTGCATTCTCAGGACAAAAAACTTGCAATAATATGAATGGTAAAACCCTGACCAATATTATATCTCAATTTTGAAATGCACTTACTGCTTATTATTCACAGAGATAACACAAGATGGGCTTTATTAAACCCCAAAACTCAGCCAGTGTCTGCAGATGACTGAGCAAGTCTTGCATGAATACTAAAAGTGAATGTCAAGTAAATGTTTTTTTATTGAGATTTAATGTTTCCAGCTCTGATCATATAATAATATTAAATAATGATAAAAATATTGCTCAAATGAATGTTTTTTAGAAGTATATATGGGGATTATATATAGTTCAAATATCATCTGTTTGAGGCCTGAAGGCCCTATTTTTTGTGAAATGCTTAACATTTTCAAAATCTAACTTTGCTCTGAAGGCTGGCCAATCTCACCAGTTTGGGTTATGGCATAGGTGAATTTTACCCTGGAAGGCAACAGAGGTGTGTGCCTCTGTATGACTGTATTGGAGGACGCAATACATGTTCCACCACATAGCGATGCATCATTCAGTCTCCCAAAGGTCATTTCCAAAAGAGCACTGGGGACTGACTTCTCAAAACCAGTGCCTGAGTGACCATGAAAACTAAAACGTGTCATAATTCTGCTTGTAACATTTCTGTTTTTGTCAGAAAAAAAAACCCAAACAGACCCAGTTCCTTTGCAATTTTAACTCAAAATTGCTCAGTTGATTTCCTACCTATATAATCTCTGGAAATAGAAGCACAGAGGCCTCCAGTGATAGGATGGACTCAGTCCTGTTTGCTGCCCATCCATGTGGCATGTTGGTGCCTAGACCTGTTGTGTGTCAGCACCAGGGAACATCTCGTCTCTCTGCAGTGTTATTTGCTGACCTCACATATACAGCCTTCTTCCTTCATACAGATAAATTGCTGACTAGTTTCATGGGTCCCTCACACTCCCTTCCTTAAGCTCTGATTATACACAGGAATATCACAGAATACCCTGAGCTGGAAGGGATATGTTAGTGTTAGGCACATTTTAAGAAAATGAGGGAATATAACTATAACATTGTGCTATTTTCTGTTGTAGTGGAATTCACATATGTAACAATCCTTAGTGAACTGGGGGTTTGAGTACAAGGGAAGTTAACAAAGAATACAGACAGACAGCAGAAAAGTCCTGGGAAACTGTCTGGGCAGACAAGTGAGTAGGAGTTTCCTGTATGATTATGGTAATTAACAGGGGACAGGCTTTATTGCCAGCTCTTATCTTATCCAGACATCCTCCTTTATACACTATACCTCCATCAGGCAGAGTTCAGACTGCAGATTTTCTGAAGATCCCTTGACTCAGATTGCTTTCTAGTAAACCACAAATTAAATTAGAAGCAGCAGCTACCTTTGTAATGGAATATCAATGTAGTGTGCAGCACTATTCTCTCTGCTGCCTTCCCTACTCCTCCCCCACGAAAAGCAACTTATTTCTTTGTTCTGTTTGACAAGAGAAGGGAATTGGTTTATGGTTTCTGTCTCTCATTGCCCAAGGGACAAAGGTTATAAAGGTACATCCACTATGAAGGTATCATAGTATCATATCATCTAGCCTGCCTGATGGCAACATACATATAGCCATTCTATGGATGTGGGGCTAAACTACCTTTTTTTTTTTTTTTTTTTTTACATTCTGTGAAAATTGTGACAGATCCTTGTTGATTGCAGAGGATACAATACTGGCCAGTGCTTATTTTGGCAACAAGATGTGGGACAGAGAGAAAGCACAGAGAGTCGAATAGGAAAAAGCGTCATTCCTAAGACACAGGAGAAGCTTTCTTTTTCACTGCTGTAGTTTTGTTGAACTGAAATAATGACAAACAGATACAACACATTGGTGCTTAGAAAAAAACCTTTCAAATTTTGTGATGCATGTCAATTTTTTTGAGGCATGTGTGTGTATTCGTGCATTTACAGAAGTCTCTTGCACATTTCTTTATGTGTGTGCTTTTGTTGAACTCTGTGCAATCTTAGAAGAGACTTTCAAAACCATACAATCCTTTGCTGTTTCCTTTTCAGAAAGTCTGTTCTAGACAATCGCATGTCAACTGATGAGTTACTGCACAAAATTTAAAGTCTAAATTCAATCATTAAAGCATGAAATAGAAACTATAAACCTACTTTTTGTACTATTCTCAATGCAAGTCTTCTGATGGAAAGATGTATTCATAATTACTATGTTATGCAACTGCAATCTGTTTTATGCATTTAGCACAGATAGGTGAAATAAATCTAGAGAGAGGCTTTTTCCTTGTTAAATCTCTTTTTTCAGCTCATCTGTCTTTCTCACCAGTCATTTAAAGAACCCTACGAAACCTCAAATCACAAGAAAAGTTTGTGAAACTCACAGGTCACAATTGATAGTCAACTTTGGGAGGTAATCATAATTCCCAATGTGGCTAAGTAAGCCTATTCCTTGAGCACAGGCAGAAACAAAATTGAGCATTTGGATTTCTTCACAACGGAGACCACTGTCTGTATCGAGCTTTCCAGAGCAGTTGTGCATAAAGCTATTCACACCTGCAACACAAGGAAAAAGTTCATCACTGAAACTTTGTCTAACAAATTAAACTCTCTCAGGCATAGTGCAACCACCTGGAATTATTCTCAATGCGAAAACTGTATACAGCAATTAAATTCTTTTTCTAGGATATCACCAGCTTGCAAGAGGGAACTAGCAATTTTTCTTTACCGTGGTCTTGATAAGAGTTATTTACATTTTGATATTACAGGATTTAGAGAGACAAGTACTAGATTATAATTTAGCTATCTTTTTGTAGCTCTTTAATTATGTTTGACGTTTAAATTTTTTCTCAGATGTTTGAAATTTGAAAAATTTGTGCATCAACATGCAAGATTGCCTTTGTATTACCTTTGTAACTCTATAGCAGAAGTAGAGAGACCTTTCCCCACAGTGTTTAGCTATAGCCTGTCTTATGAATCCATATTTTGGCAATAAATAAATAAAGGTTATTCACCTACAGCCAGAATTCCCAGAAATGTCTTGTTTGTTGCAATTCTTTAGCCAAGAAACTCCATGAAGGAATTTGAATTGATGTGAAGTTTAGGAAGAAGTACCCAGGAAAGTGGCCATAGGAATTACTTTGGTCACAAAGGGAGTAAGCCTTACTGTTTTCTTTTCAGAAACTTCCTAAATATTCTTATTCACTGAAATTTTATAAGCAATTCTACTCCAAGGAAGACTCAAAAAAAGAATTCTTTAAAGAGAAGTTGGACTAATGTTCTTCCATATGCACCTCAAATTTAGGAGGAGAGATTCAGGGAATGTGGATCTGAGAACTCAGAGATCTCCCAGGAGCTGCTCTGCATATTTCTGCAGGGGGGGGCTAGTCTGCAGGCAAGTCATGGATACTTCTACTCCTGACATTTCCCCCAGATCATCTGGGAGGGTTATACACTGGGTTTATCATTACATTTCTCAATACAAGAAAATCCGGCTGGATTATTAATCTATAAATCAAAAGTAGAGATTTCCCAAAAGAAAAGAAAGTTACAGATTGCTTAACCATTTTTGCTCTTTGAAGATATTTACCATTTGCATGAGTTTACTTAGGCTGCCAGATTTGCTGGTTGGTTTTACTAGGACAGCAAAGGTTGGCAGGATTTTTATGAAAAATATTTTAAATAATAATATAGTGTGCAAATCTGCATTCTACACACTTCAATCTTGTCCTAAAGTAAGTTTTACTTCACATATTCTTTATACACATAATACTGATGGCATTAGGCTTACAGGAAAAATATATCTCAAAATATTTTATTATATGTCTTAACATGTACCTATACCTAAAGCATCTAAAATAAAGTTTTGATTTTACTCTCTTGCTCTGATTCCCAAAGCAATTAATTTTGTTATTACTATTTTTTTTACTTTTAGAAAAATTATCTGTTAACATAAAACATTGCCTCATCAAGGAATGTCTTTTTACAGAATTATAGGGGTTGGAAAGGACCTTGAGACATCATTGAATCCAACACCTGTGCCAAAACAGGTTCCCTAGAGGAGATTGCACAGGTAAGTGTCCAGACAGGACTTGAATATCTTCAGAGAAGGAGACTACAACCCCCCTGGGCAGCCTGTTCCAGTCCTCCATCACAATCAGCGTGAAGACATTCTTTCTCACCCGAGTGCAGAACCTCTTGTGGTCCAACTTGTGACCATTGCTCCTTGTCCTGTCCCCACAGGCCACTGAGAAGAGGTTGGTCATCTACCTTTGCCTCCCACACTTCAAATATTTATTTGAGGTGTTTTTATTTATTTTATTTATTGACGAGATCCCCTTTTGGCCAAGTATTTTCTATCATGCCAAGATCCACTGCAATGAGAGTTCAGTTACTTTGGAAATAAAAATATCTCTTTGCACCTTGGGAAGACTAAACAGAAGGAAGTGCTGCATTGTACCTTGCTTTCAATAACATTTTAAATTTTTTTTTGTTTTTTTTTTCCTCCTGAACAATGAGTGCACGAAGGCCAACATGTTCTACAAGTGATATGGAATTGTTCTCTAAAAATAATTTCACTGTTTTAATGAGTCCACAAGAGACTGAAGAGAAAGTGGAACATTTCATTTTAGGCCAACAGTGATTTAGAGTACTCATTACAGAGCTGCCCAACACAAAATTATTTTTCATGTAAGGCTACTGTATTTTGGACTAAAATCTATTGAAGTTTTCTGTCACTGTTTTATGTTGTGAAAATAGGAAGAAGGAAAAGAATATTCAACTACTGTTTGGAAAAATCTTTGTTATCCTAAAGAACCCTGAACAGTTCAGTTTCCTGTCTGTATCATACAATCACAGAATGTCAGGAGTTGGAAGGGACCTCAACTAGTCCAATCCCCCTGCCCGAGCAGGATGACCTAGATTAAATCACACAGGAACGTGTCCAGATTGGTCTTGAATGTCTCCAGAGAAGGAAACTCCACAACCTCTCTGTGCAGCCTGTTCCAGTACTCTGTCACCCTCACAGTGGAAAAGTTTTTTCCTTACATTCATATGGAACTTCCTTTGCTCCAGCTTGGACCCACTGCCCCTTGTCCTACCTCTGTCCTCCTGAACTTGTGTTTCTGAAATTCGATATGCTCTGAATTAACAAAAACCCTGTGCATTTCCAATATATTTGTATATTATTATAGTATATATTACAGAAACTGAGCAACAATTCTCCAACTATTTCCTGACAAGTCAGTATTCATCCACTGTGGTATTTGTTTATTAAAGGAAGAGGTCTCCCACTCAGAATTTTTGTTTCCAGTGGTATCCCAAGAATAGCAACACCTCTGATGCAAAGACAGCTGAGAAAGCTTCATTATACTCCAGAGCTTTGTCACAAATTTTGGTAGCTAGCACAAAAGAAAATTATCCTACACAATTGTTATTACTGCAGCTTTTTCATTAATGTTACAGAATTTTTCCTATTTGCAAAAGCACAGTTTGTAAGAACTTCATCCTGCCATCTGATGCATGTGGAGCTCTTTGTAGGGGAAGAGCTGTTGGCTCAAATGCTATGCAGACCTAGCACTCCCCTGCACGTGGTTTTGGAAGCTGTGACCCCCCTCTCAGCTGAGGCAATAGCAAGTCAGCTGCCAGTCTGAAGGGAGCAATCCTACTCACAAGATAATGAAGCCGCTTAGCACGCACACGGGTAAGGCATATTTCCCTCAGAATATATTCCTCTTTAGTTTTCATGCAAAAATAGCATAGCCAAATTTTATTTTTTTATTTTTGTTAGCTTAGTTGGGTTTTAAGATGGAATCTGAAGACACAGTCTGTGGGATGGCTGAGTGACATCGCTGTATTGTATTCTCCTTATGAAGGAGCTTTTACAAAATTTCTAGTCCATGTAATACATTTACCATTTCTGCTAGATCTGGATACCTGCAATGTGTCGGCTCCTGACAACCCCATGATTTCCTTTCCATAGCCAGGTGACGCTGCTGGCAGAGGGAGCAGACCTGTCACAATGATGAACAGCATCCTTTTACTTAACGCAGCAGTCACGGCCATTACACAGCCAGCAGGCACCAAAGGTCTTCCTCAGGAAAACGTGAACTGCTGGAGCAGATCTGCATTGCACGGCTCCGCACCTCACCTGTAGACGTGTGTGAGCTGGGATGGATGCACTTGACTCATTGTAATTACAGGGCACTAGGCTGCAGAGTGCAAAAAGACTAATATAACAAATGAATTAACTAGTATAACAGATAAATTTATAAAAACAAGCAACAAGGAAGCGGGTGGGAAGGAACACTAAAGATGTAGAAGATCTCACTTTTGGTCGAAAGAAAAAAAGATTACTTAAGGTGGAAATCACGTTGCACAGATGTGAGTGAGAAGCTCTCACCAGTCCCCTTCTGGAACTATTTTTTGGGCTGATTATCTCAGTCTGACTCTGCTGGGTTCTGCTACAATTTCTGAAAATAATAAACCATACTATGAGGGCACTTAAAACCTTGAGGAAGAGATAAAGCTGGACTTTGATGGGGTATAAGGTCAGGCTAACAGAGGTTGCGAGTATTGCAGCTGAGCTGTTCGAAAAGCTAATTTAAAAAGATCACTTTAAAAGTGATATTTTGTGACAGCTTGTTTAGTTGTGAGGTCAAGAGAAAGAAAAGTGAAATCCTGGAAATCAGAATTGAGAAATGATAAGGTGAAGAGCTATGAAGGCATGGGATGTTGCAGATGAGGAAGGAAAAGATATATAAGCAAATTGCAGAGACATTGCCTACCTAATGCTTGACCACTGATGACTGACATATTACAGTTAAAAAGACATTCATTAAAGAAGACCAGGAAAAAATTCCCACCAAATTTCAAAATTATTTTTCAGTATGGTTTCCGTTGTTAAATTAGGACGTGAAGGCAAGATCCTTATTTATTAATTCTTATTTTGGTACAATATGAAGAATATGTACTGCAACAGTTTACCTCCACTGAAGAACCATGGAAACCCAGGATCAGAACAAGTGTGTTCTTGTGATTTGTAAGTTTTATTTTAGGACTATGTTCCCTGAACATCTGTATCATAATTCAATCAAGCTTTGCACATTTGCTACTGATAGGGAGGCAGAAATGCACTGGCATTTCACTGGCAGACTAGTTAGCTGGGGAGAAATAAAATTATGTTTCAGCTGAAGGCATAACTCTTCTCTGCCTTCCCCCACCACCGCCACTTTAAATTCCTTGATGTTTATTAATGTCCTCTGCTTTGAAGTAAGCCGTTTCAAAAATATACTAAATAATATATTGCTTTTTTTATATGAAGTAATTTACATTCATGATTTCCAACAGGGCTGTAATGCCACAGAATTTTTCAAAAATATAGAGATACAAGAGTCTAAAGTATTTGCAGAGGTTATCTGAAGTAGCCTATGTTGTCCCTCAGTTTCTCTGCTGAATGCCAGTACTCAGAAAGACAAGCTTTCTCATTAAGGGGTATGACAGAAAGCTCAGGGATTTAAACATAACTTAAGACTTTAAGGAAAACTTCAGTTCAATATCCAGGGAATACTTTTTTTCAAACCAAGACAAAATTTCACATACATATAATAAGTACTAAGGAAGTAAGCAAGAAAAAAACCCAACTTGCTCATGCCAAGAAAAAAAAAAACCCACAGGCCAGAGATTCAAATAAATGCAATTCCATATCTGTGGAACCATCTTTCAATGTATTTCAAATGTCTTTTTTGACAGCTTAACTAACATTAAATAAGATGTAATTTTTTACCATTTTACAGACCATCAATGTGATCAGCAACATCAAAAAAATAGTTAAATATAATCCTCTGCATTCTGTCCTATAGTTTTGTAAGCACTTAGTACCCCAGATCAATAAAACATTAAATACTTTGCAGACTAATGCCCAGTTTTTCCTTTCTGTGAAATTTAATTGCCTTTCTCTGCTTCTGCTATTGCACAGAGGCATTAAAACAGAAAAGATACTACTAATACCATGCTGTTTCTGTGGTCTGAACATTAATCTCTCTGTTCTGCTACTTATCAGGTTAAATTCTCCAGTAGAATGGTCACTGAATTGACAGCCATTATGTGTTTCACCTGCCCAAGACATACCAACTCTTAACAGTTCTAAAAAAATTTAAGATACAGTTTTTAAATTCCTGTTCTTGCCTTGGATTGAAGTTTTTACCCATTTAGATTCAGAAAGTAACATTTTTTCATTAAAAAAATGGAGATTTGAAAAATGAGTTCTGGACTTGCCCAGCTATCTGCTTCATCTCCTGCACGTATACATAGGTATCTTTATCACAGGTAAAATGTGCCAGGATGTTCATTCGTTATCTTTCATACCTACAGAAGCAATCTGTCAGAAACACACAGCAGACAACAGGAATATTGCAACCCTAACAAACTGTGACAGAGAAAAATGTGGTATTTGTGCCCTTTCACACCTTCTCTACCTTTTCCTTCCTAGTTTTATCACTTAACTGAGAAGTTAGGCATGACTCCAAGCTGTAAAAGAACGCAGATTTAAATATTTCCAGTGTCACTGATTCATCGGGGGTAGGTACCCTAGAACTGTTTATAAAAACAAGGAGAACCACTGTAACACACTTCATTAATAAATCCAGTGAGTAATACAAACATTGACACTTATGGGTCATTGTAATGTTCTTTCTGTCTTCACATATTTCTGCCCATTCCATATTTTGTATGCATAACCATGAAAAATAATTTCTAAATTTGTTTGATCTGTATTAAGACTGTAAGGTCATGCTTGATTCAACACAATTTTTTGTGACTTTTCCTTCTGAGTTTATCATAGCAAGATGCAGATTTCTTTCTGCTGGTGGTAAAATGTGGCAGAGATTTGTCCCAGGCTCTACACACAGGCTCTGCTGAGTGACAAATACGTCATGTTCATCATACCTTTTACTAGCTCCAATGACCATACTTCATACACCTGAAGTACTGATCAACAAACAAAAGTCAAGTGAGTTTTTAAAGGCTAAGATGGTATCAGTTCTCTGATAATTTTTATGCTAATGATTACTAGCTTGAGAAGACTTGAGAGGAGGTGGACAGATTTATCTGGGTCCCCACAGAATAAGACACAAGGACAGATCCTTGCTCCAGTTGTATTTTACTTCTCTGGCAGCGTTAAAAAGGCTGTTAAGTCAGATTGGTTACTATTATGGTGAGAAATGTATTGACCCTTGAGCTAAACTTCTCTGTAACACTTTGCAAAAACATGGGATTTTGTTTAAATTTTGATACTGATCAGACTTAGATGGAAAGTGGCAGGAATCTTACAGTTGCAGGGTATTCAGAACAGGATGCGTCTTGTCCACTACGTGATCCAAAAAGGCCTCCTGTAAGTTTTCTCCATGGATTTGTTTCATGTCTAGTAAACATCCTACTTGTAACATTCAGAGTTATAGATAGCTCCATGCTTCAGCTTCAGATTGAATAAAATATTAAATGGGATAAAGCAGATATGCTACATCATTAGAACTGTGAAAAATATCTGATCTGTGAGCAAAACAACCACTACCATATATAAATGTATATGTAAAAATATATGCACAACCCAAATATTAAAAAAAAGCCTAGAAAAAAATCATTTTATCATTTCTTCTATTTTTTCTTTGATATTTGCTTGCTTATTTCCTGCATTATTATTCTTTACAAGACTTGGTTGTTCATTTGAAAAGGTCAGTTTTATCATGATGTCAATCACTGAGATTGTAGTTTTTATTAAAAACTAGATTTGTGATCTGGAATTGTTCTTAAGAATTACTTCAGACTAAGCATATGTCCCATTTCTTCAACAGAAAGCCACTGAAGATAACAAGGGTAAAGGAATCATTATTGAAGCCTTTTTATAGTTTGGAATATCTGTTATTACCATTCTGTATCACTCTAAAATATGCAACAGTACCAGCTAAATAAAACAGAATTATTTAGTTTAATTTATGAAATCTCTGCACAATTTATACTGTTAACGAACACAGAGGACAACTTATACATCCTTCTTGTTTCCACCTACCTCTTTGTTAATCCTCTTTACATCCACAGTAGGTTTTATGGGCCTGAGGCTTTGTCAGATTAAAGATTAGCGGGTGTTTTATCTACAGGTTTTCTGTCAATGAATAATTAAAAACAATACGCTCACATGAATGCAGAGTTCAATTATTCCTTCATGCACACTAATCTTTCTTCTGTTTATCCCATGCAATCTGCTTCTATCTGTTTTCTATGTAAGCCTGAGGGTACCAAGTAACAATTTGTGTGCCTTTTCTCTCTTGTATTACCATCTCCCATTAATTATCTACACACTTGGGTTACACATGGTGTCCTCTCCTCCCACATGTACGCAGAGACACATGCTAAACTTCTTAAAACATCTTGTTTCAACATTTAAATGACAGATGCTTCTACATAACACCCTGTGATCAGTATCTTCTTTACAGTTATAAAACTGTTGCATTCTATGGCAAAAATAAATTATATAGCACCTACAGTGTAAAAAAGGTTTCTTTTAAAGTATTATTACTTTTAATATAAAGGTAAATGGAACTAAAATACCAGCATTGGAAATGTATCCACTAAATAGAGGGTATAGTGCCTCCAGTATGACTAGTATGTCTGTGAGCAAGTAAAGGGAAGGTGATGAAAGTAGTCTATGGGCCATCTGGAAGATAGGAAATGGAAAAGAAAATCTTGATTAATTTTTTCTTTTTTTGTCAAATTAGCTAAAACCAATATAGGAATTTACTTTTCAACATTGCCTAAAGGCTCTTTCCACAGAGTTCAGAATTACCTCAGGCAATTAATGATTTTGCCCACATTATTCCTTGTTGAAAAAATAAAATACCACATTGGAGGATGTTTAGACTCAAAGAAAACAATTTATTAAACCAAATCACAACATCCTTTCAGAGTTCTCACAGAATTTCTTCTCAGCTGAACTGCGGTTTGGTTGGCTCATCTTCCTGCTACATTACTGGCCACATTCTTTGCCAGTTGACAACCTCTTCCTTGTACTCAACTGATGTGATGCGTCATGGATAATGAGTTTGGCTGAGACACCTAGCCCAGAGGCAGTGTTACACACTGTAGACTTCATGGGAGAAACAACATAGGGGTAAAAAACAATTCATTGGAGAAAAAGAGTTTAATGATAAGTGAAGATAAAACCATTTTTTCTTAAGTTTATGCAGCCAATGGAACAACTAAAATTATCATTTCAGTTTGGAAACAGCTGTAGTCGAAGTTTTAGCTTTCATTGGAAGCAATGAAATGAAATGTTTCAGAGAATAATTTTTGGGAAACTTCTATGTTTTCCATCATTATTTAGAATGGAAACAAATGTCAACATTTCCATGCAGTAAGGATTCTCCTTTTCTGTATTCTTCATACATTAATACTTTCAGATATTTTAAAGAACTATTCAAATGAAAACATAAAAATAGGTCTATTTTTAAAACAAATTTTTGGTTATCTTTAATATGAAAAAATATTTGTACTTCCTAATAAAATACTTTCCTGCAGCTTTTAAGAAAAAAAGAAATATAAAATATATATGCAGATGCATGTATGTATATATATGGCCTGCATCAAAGCCAGCATGATCAGTAGGTCAAGGGAGATGATTATGCTCCTTTGATCTGATAAGACCCTGACTGGAATACTACATTGAGCTCTGGGGTCTCAATAAGGTATTAAGGTTTAATAAGTCCACATGTATAGTACTGCACTTGGGACATAACAACCCCATGCAGCACTACAGGCTTGGGGAAGAGTGGCTGAGCAGATATCAGGTAGAGAAAACCTGGATGTGTTGGTTGACTGCAGATTAAATATGAATCAGGAGTGTGCCCAGGTGGCCAAGAAGGCCAACAGCACCCTGTATCAGAAACAGCAAGGCCAGCAGGTCTAGGGACGTTAACTGTGCCCCTATACTTGGCATTGGTGAGGCTGCACCTTGAGTACTGTGTCCAGTTCTAGGACCCAAACTACAAGAAAGACATCAAGGTTCTGGAACGTGTCCAGAGAACGACAACCAGGCTGGTGAAGGGTCTGGAAGGCAAACCTTATGAGGAGCAGCTGAGAGAAGAGATGTTGTTTAGTCTGAAGAAGAGGAGGCTGAGGGAAGACCTTATCACTACCTATAATTACCTGAAAAGAGGTTATAGAGAGTGGGGCAATGCTGTCTTCTGCCAAGTGACAGGTGATAGGAAAAGGGGAAATGGTCTTAAGCTGTTCCAGGGCAGGTTCATATTAGATGTTAGGAAAAAGGTTTTCACCAGAAGAGCTGTTCGGATGTGGAACAGGCTGCCCATCCACCAGCCATAGATGTGGAACAGGCTGCCCAAGGAGGTGGTTGAGTCATCATCTGTGGATGTATTTAGAAGACAGGTAGAAGAGAAGGCTCTGGGAAGACCTTATTGCAGCCTTACAGTAGCTAAAAGACCCTATAGGAAGCCTGGGAGGGAGTCCTTAACAGGGAGTGTAGCAGTAAGACAAGGGGTAATGAGCTTAACTTGAAAGAGGGAAGATTTAAATCAGGCATATGAAAGAATTCTTAACTGTGAGGCTGGTATGTCCCTGGCCCAGGTTGCCCAGAGAAGCTGTGGCTGCCCTCTCCCTGGCAGTGTCCAAGGCCAAGTTGGATGGGGCTTTGGGCAACATGGTCTAGTGGTGGTGTCCGTGCCCATGTCCAGGCAGTTTGAACTTGGTGGTCTTTGAGGTCTCTTCTAATCCAAACTATTGTATGATTCTATGATTCTATGATATTCAAATGTAATGTAAATGTAAACGTTGAAAATGAACACGCATAGGTATAACATACATGTAACAGCCATGTGTGGAATATTTCTGTGGATTGCATTTAAATCAACCAGAACTCTGGGGAAAAAAAAGAACCACATGTATATAATAATCTTGAGTCAGATAGGATCATGTTTCAGGGTTTTTTTAAATATATACACAATTCATCATTTTATTTATTATATTCATCTTCATATTCAAAGAATTATATTCATGTATTGTAAATTTACTGTTAAATTATTGAAGTTAAAAATAAAAAAATCCCTACCAAAATTCAGTTCTGACTCCTCTTGAATAATCTAACTTAGGTTAAATCTTTGCTTAAAGTCTTCTAAAAAACTGCTGTCATAATTAGTGTTAGTCAAAGCTTATAACAGCTAAGATTTAGTTCCATTTGACTAAACATCTAAACTACTTTGTACTTTCCTGTATGAAAAAGTCAAGAAGAAGATCTTGCAAGTAATATTTTGTGTTTTTTTGTCCCCTCCCGAGGGATATTGAATGATTCCTATTTTTGTCTCTTTTAGAAATAACACAATAATCTTTTAATCTGTAATAAAAACGAACAAAAGGGGGGAAAACCAAAAGAAAGAAACCATCACTGATTTTCATGTCTCTCGGTTCATGTTTGTTTGTTTGTTTATTTGGTTTTGTTAGCTATATTGTTGTGAATTTGAAAAAGCTTTGAAATTTGTTTCAAGTTTGCATTTTGGGTACTGCTCTGAGTCATTTTTATTGTCTCAAAAAACAGTCATTTTGCTGTTAGGAAATACTGTAGAAGATGTTCTGGAGCGTGTCCAAAGAAGGGCAACAAGGATGGAGAAGGGTCTAGAGAACAGGCCCTACGAGGAGCGGCTGAGGGAGCTGGGGTTGTTTAGTTTGGAAAAGAGGAGACTGAGGGGAGACCTTATTGCTCTCTACAACTACCTGAAAGGAGGTTGCAGTGAGGTGGGTGTTGGTCTCTTCTCCCCAGTAACAGGTGACAGAACTAGAGGTAATGTCTTCAAGTTGCGCCAGGGAAAATTTAGGTTAGATATTAGGAAGAACTTCTTTACTGAAAGAGTCATCAAGCACTGGAACAGTCTACCCAGGGAGGTGGTTGAGTCCCCATCTCTTGAGGTGTTTAAAAGACGGGTAGATGCAGTGCTGGAGGACATGGTCTAAGGGTAGACTTGGTGGCGGTAGGTTAATAGTTGGACTGGATGATCTTAGGGGTCATTTCCAGCCTTAACAATTCTATGATTCTATGATTCTATGTTGTACTCCAATTCTGAGCACCACGATTTGGGAAAAGGCTTTTTTGTCTTAGCACTGAAATAAATGCTTTGGGTTTGTCACAGTAGTATCCATGGATTCACGTGGAATAACAGCACAGTGAATTCTCACCAGCTTAAGTGAGAGCTGTAATTTACACAATTCATTGTACAAGTTTATTTTACTTGGACACTAGCTTTTACATCTAAAGCCTACAAAATTCCTTGCTTGCTAAGTTGTACAAAGAAGAAATAAATTTCATCTATCCCACCCATCTCACAGTTGAACAAATTTGGGCTCACCCTTCCTAGGAGGTCCCAGTGAAATCCTGGCTATAAGGATGCTGAGAGTTAAATTTGTTTGAACTATGTAAAAAATAAATCTCTTCTTTCATACATGTCTCTCAAATAACATGGGAAACGTCCTGGGTTTTGGCTGGGATAAAGTTAATTTTCACGGGAAGCTGGGAGAGTACACAACCAGAACAGATGATCCAAACTAGCCAATGAGCTATTCAATACTGTATGACATCATGCTCAGTTTATAAAGGGAGCTGGCTGGGGATGAGGGTCTGCTGGTCATACAGGCTCAGCATTAGGCTCCTATCAGTAAGCAAGCTGTGTTGCATATCATCAGCTTTGTATATTGTGTTATAAGTAATGTGGCTGGTATTTTCCTCTTCCTTTTCTTTCCTAGTAAACCTTTTTTTCTCCAAATCTGCTTCTTTTCCTACAAGGGTGATGGAGGAAGGCTAAGAGATCTGCTATGTGCTGCTTGGTTGCCAGATGGGCTAAGTCACAACAGAATACCAGACTTGGACAATCTTTCCAGAGAAACCTCTTCTGTGAATGGTATTTCTGTAATTATATGTCAACTTGATTTCCTTGAAATTTTGGAATTTTGAGAGTAACCACCAGCCTCTTTGCTTCTGGCCTGACAAATTTTGAATCCCAAGCACCAAATAAAATGTGAATTAGGCCACATAATCATAGAATCATAGTATACTGAGTTGGAAGGGACCCATAAGGGTCATTGAGTCCAACTCCTGGCTCCATGCTGGGCCAGACAAGTCAGACCATGGGACTGAGTGCATTGTCCAGATGATTCTGGAACTCAGTCAAGCTCAGTGCTGTGACCGCTCCTCTGGTGACCATGTTCCAGTGTTTGACCACACTTACCCATATATGAACAATAGGAGTCCTTCCTATCTAGATGGATCATGAAGGATTTGTATCTAAATGTGAATTCTCTATCAGGAGGAATCTAATATTTTGTAGATTATTGTGGTGGTTTGACCATGGCTGGAGGCCAGACTCCCAACAAAGTCACTCTATTACTCCCCTCTTAGCTGAACAGGGGAGAAAATACATGTTGAGTATTTGGAGTTGAGATAAGGACAGGGAGAGATCATTTTGCAATTAGCATTATGGGCAAAACAGACTCAACACAGAAGAAAGGCAAGAAATCTCTCTAATTTATTACACTACACACACAGAGAAACCAGAGTCGGATAATGAGAAGTACAAACAGCTCTTAAAACACCACCGCCCGCCCCTCCCTTCTTTGTAGACTTAATTTTATTAATGATTTCCNAGGGCCTCTTCTCTTCACTGACTGCTCCAGTGTATGTCAGTTCTATTAGAGTACAGTCATATAATCATAGAATTTCTTCCAGGACCAGACCAATCCAGCCTTGTGCCCCTCGAAGTCGCAAGACCCCCAGCAAAGCTGCTCTGGCATGGGTCTCTCTCTCAGTCTTTCTCTCACTCTCGCTCTCTGTCTGTCTCTATCTGACCACAGGCTGCAAGTGCTGACAGGGGCTTGCTGGAATGCAGGTCACAGCATCTTCCATGTCTCCACCTGCTCTGTGGTACCTCTTCACAGGCTGCAGGTGGGGTCTCAGCATCTTCCATGGGCTGCAGGGGCACGCCCACTCCACAGGCTGCAGGGAATCTTCTCTCAAAAGCCTCCTCCTCCCCCCCTTCACTGACCTTGGTGTCTGCAGAGTTGGTTACATCTTCTCACTCCCTTTTCAGTGGCCAAATGTGGCTGTTTGCATTTTTCCTATCTCTAAAACGTGATTCACAGAGGTGCTATGACTATCAATGATTGGCTCAGCCAATCATAGTTGTTGACATACTTGAGTGAGGAGAACTCTATACCAGAACAGACTTGCCCTAATGCTCTTTTTCAAGTACTGTCCCCTATGCAAGCATATGATCCTGCCCTGATAAATCTGTTAATGCAGCATGACTTGAAATTAATTGGAAAATAAAACCACTGTAAGTTCTTATTTTTGAAGTGGAGATGAAATGGAAATACAGTCAGCAGCTTATTAGTGATCAGGAGTATTTACATGAGGAATTTGCTTGAAGCTAGCAGTAGTTTCACAATATGGTAGTGATTAGTGCTGTTGCTTGCTAATGTTTTGCTGCTTTGTATTAAAACTGTCCATTTTTACAGTAGCACCAGAACATGTTTCTACAAAACAATTTTATTTCAAAGCTGTGAGATATGACTGAAGGAAATACTAATACTTCACTGCCTGAAGAAATAGAAGAATATTTGTTTTGCCCTGCACTGATGTTTTAATACATGAAAACATATGTATTTAAGAATAGGCTTGTTCTGAATGAAGTTCACAAGGTAGTTTGTAGGCCTTGCATGACTATCTAAGGTAAAAGAATGGTTTGTCATGGACAGAAAGAGCAGTCCTAGCAAAGCTTGATGTACCCATAGATAGCAAGACAGAGAGGTAGGTGTTTAATGTTGTGGAAGTATCTTCATAGAATCATATGAATGGTTTGGGTTGGAAGGAACCTTGAAAGATTGTTGTAGATTAAGATATTAAATAGTATTTGTCCCAGTTACAGACTTTTAAGTGACACCACACTTTACTAGTTTCAATGTGACATTTTGCTACTGACTATAACTATTCAAAAATCACCAACCAGCCAGTTCCTTTTCCATCTAAGTCCATATGTCAAACACATTTCTTTCCAGTTTAGTGTCCAGAGTACTCTGAAGGACTATATCAATGGTCTTACAGAGGACTAGGTAGATGACATCTGTAACTCTGTGCACTCCATTATAGAAGTCCATTAGGCTGGTCAGTCATGATTTTCCCCTTGTGAAGCCAAGTAGACTGTCTCTAATCCTCACCTCTCTGGCTTTTGTATGTTTAGACATGTCTTCTAGGAGGATCTGCTTCATGATTTTACCAGACATGGAAGTAAGAATGGTTAATTTCCATTTTCATCCTTTTTACCTATTTGTCCCATTCTGTGATCACCTTGAAAACTAAGTGACAAAGTATTTCATGTCTCATCAAAATATTATTTGCAGAAGATGCAATGGAGAGAATTGTTGACAGCTGAACTGAAAAAATTTGTTTAGTGTTAACTGACACCTTTATACCCACTGAGGATGATGTACTTACTAAAATTGTTAAATTTTACAAGAAACACAACACATTCTCTAATAATGGAAACCACTATTAAGCCCCCTCCTGGCAGAGACAGAAAAAGGGATCATAGAATCATCAAATATGTTAGGTTGGAAGGGACCTTTAGAGGTCATCTAGTCCAAACCCCCTACAGTATGCAGAGACACCTTCACTAGATCAGCCCCATCAAGCCTGATGTTGAATATTTCCAGGGATGGGACCACCTGCTGGGCAACCTGGTCAGTGATCCACCACCCTCATATTGAAGAACTTTTTCCCAATATCCAACCTGAATCTCCCCTTTTCTAGATCTGAGAGCTGAAGTTATTGTTTGACTGATCAGGACTTGTTCGTTTGTATATTTCTTATCTAAGGAGAGAGAAAATGTGCATATTTATTCTTCACATGAACTTGCTCACACACCTGCACTCATTTGCTGTTTAAAAGCCTTGGTTTCACAAGACTGAGAACAATTATGAGAGAGAACAGGGACATAAAAAGACTGCAGTAAATGTCTGCCTGGCAGAGGTTTGTTGCATATTGTAACTTCAGTCCTGAAATGGACAAAAGGACGTTACATTGAGCAGAAAATTCCATTCTTTTGACAAGAAAGAAGTTTAAGTAGCTGTAATAAGAACTAAACTAGGCAACAAATGGTGACATGGGTAATATGAGAAATTTTAAAATGTGTATCTGTTTTGGGTTTTGTGGCCAGGTTTTGGTCATGGGGCTGGGGGTGGGGAAGGTGGCACTGCAGGGGTGTCTTCTTCGAGAAGCTGCTAGAAGCTTTGACCAGATCTGACAGCATAAATACCAGCTGTCTCAAAGACAGACCTGCTGCTCTCTAAGGCCCAGACAATCATTATTGGTGGTAGCGTCTCTGTGATAACAGATTTAAGAAGAAAAAGAACCCCAAACCCCAGACAGCATTTTTTTTCTGACATAGTAATGTGTCAGAAGATGTGGGAAACTTTGCAGACATCGAGGTCAGTAAGGAAGTAGTGGGATGAGGTGCTCCAGGTGCTGGAGCAGAGTCCCCTGCAGCTTGTGCAGAAGACCCAGGCTGTCCCCCTGCAGCCCATGGAAGATGGAAATAGACATTACACCTACAGTCCATGGAGAGACCCCATGCTGGAGNAAAAAGAACCCCAAACCCCAGACAGCATTTTTTTTCTGACATAGTAATGTGTCAGAAGATGTGGGAAACTTTGCAGACATCGAGGTCAGTAAGGAAGTAGTGGGATGAGGTGCTCCAGGTGCTGGAGCAGAGTCCCCTGCAGCTTGTGCAGAAGACCCAGGCTGTCCCCCTGCAGCCCATGGAAGATGGAAATAGACATTACACCTACAGTCCATGGAGAGACCCCATGCTGGAGTAGGTAGAGACATAATGGATTCTGTGACCACATGGGAAGCCTGCACTGGAACAAGTTCATGGCAGGACTTGCAGCCCATGAAGAAAGAGGTCCACACTGGAGCTGGTTTGCTGGTAGGACTTGTGACCCCCATGGGGAACTACGCCGGAGCAGTCTGTTCCTGAAGGTTTGCACCCCATGGAAGGGACCCATGCTGGAGTAGTTTGTGAAGAACTGCATCATGTGGGAAGGGGTCACATTGAACGATTTCATGGAAAACAATTTCCCTGAAAGGAACCCCAGAATGGAGTGTAAAGAGCCCTTCCCTGAGGAAAAAGGAGTGGCTGAGACAAAATATGATGAACAGATTGCAACTCTTATTCCCTGTGTCACTTGGGGGAGGAAAGAGAGAATTCAGGAATGAAGTTGAGCCAGAGACAAAGGGAAGGTTGGGGGACGTGTTTTAAGATCATTATTTATTTATTTATTTATTATTTCTCAATTTTGATTTGGTAATAAATAAAATACATTTTATTCTATACTGAGTCTGTTTTGCCCATGATGTTAATTGATTAATTAACTGCATAGTCACCCACTATGTTCAGAAAACTGATCCAATGAAGTTGGATCAATGAAGTGCAATGAAGTGCAGTGCAAATCTTTAAGCACAAATCGGTGCTTTTCAAAACTGCATCTTGTATCAAATAAGAATTAATTTGAATATGTGGTATGGTTTGAGTTATACAGGAAGTTGAAACAACAATTCTTTCTGACTTTATATTATGTGAATCTCTCTTACCCAGCAAAATGCAAGAGTAAATTCTTTCATAGTGAGTTGAGTTTATTCTACTTCCTCCAGTTTTAAAAAAATTCTGTGCTGCTAAATAAAACAAACAAAACCAACAAATGGTCTGAAAATTGGATTGCTTGCCATTTATAAGGAGACAGAATCTGAGAACACAGCTTTGTAGGACTTTTTGTTTCATTTTATGATTTCAAGCAGTAATTTTGGACACTGAGAAGGTATGATGCAGAGAGTTCTGATTAGCCTAAAGTACATCATATTCATTATTCCATTTCATCCATTTAGCCTAAATCTTATGCATGCCAGTATATGTTGTTATGTTTCTATATTTTGCTGCATTTTTTCTGAAGATATAATTTAAAAATTATATTTTAATAATAAAAATATAATTTGAAAATTAAGAATATGTCAGTCTGTGGGGATTGATACTAAACTCCCATGTAAACATGGGAGGTACTAAAGTTGGTACTAAACTCCCAAACAAACATCCAGCTCTGACACAGCTTCATTTGCTGCCCTAAATTTTCCCAGGCTAAAAATTTAACAGTTGTGGGTAGCACGTCATGAAATATGTCTTTATGAGTACTACATATGCAGAATAAAATTGCATTTGCTTTGGTCAGTGTTTATGCTCAGATTAAATCCTTCCATCACAGCCTTTTGTCTTTTTAATCTATAGAATACACTTTCCTAAGCAATATAGATTGTAGGCTTTCTTGGATATCTCTCATTTGTGCATTTGTAGACAGTCAATAATGTAACCCAGAGTGGGCTTCATGCTGGCACTTCTTCCAGAAGATGCCACCTGTAAACAAAGACCAGATTCAAATTTCCCGGGTGTCCGTTAACATATCTGCTGTTCTTCTCCAAAGTACCCTCTGCCTAATGGACTCATAGCATCTTGAATTCAGCTGAATACTCTGTAAATACACAGCTTTATAGATTCTATCTCAATCAGATGTAAAAAAGATTTTTGTATCTGCCTTGTCCATGCCCAGAAGGACCTGTTAGCTTGCTGTGACATGCTTGTTTTAAGGTTTATCGCAGACAGAATGTCTGCTCTCGCAGAGCTAACATACTTTTTATTACATTACATTTAAGCAGATTTTCTCTGCACGGGAACTAAATACCTCCATGAATTCCCACTAAAGAATATCATCCCTTTCACGGAAAGCAAAGGCATGTGCCTGCTCCTTAGAAGGGACAGCTGCTTTACCATTTACAACTGTTTGGATGGTGAGGGATTGAAATGTTTTAGTTCTCTGCACGTGTGGAAAAGCAGAGATAACCATCACTGTGGAGGTCTCCGTAGCTTTGTTACTCCTAAACAGTGTGATTTGTATCAAAAGCCACATTAAGCTTGATGCAGGAAGGAATAAAAGCACAACTTCTCACCTTTCCCACAGTTGATTTCTCCAGAGGCACAAAGCTCTGATCTTACAGGAGTCACTGTGGCATCTAGGGGCAGGGAAAAACTACACTAGATTTTTGCTTTTCTTTTCTAATAATTTTGTCTTTATATTGCTGTCTTTTCAGCAACATTAAATGACACATCAGGGTAATTTTAAAGCATAGGTTCATAGAGTAAGAGTTTGGTGTGGCACCTTAAAAAATTACTGTTAGCCAATTACTGCAGTGGTGAAGCAGTTTTATGCATGTCTTGCCTTACTCTGTATCTTTTGTAGTGTGCTTGCATGCAAAAGCTGATTTCTGTTATGAGACCACGCTGTGCCTGAGGCTCCCCCAGGAATTAAGTCTCTAACACATGATGAAATTACAATGAACCAGTGACGAATTGTCTAGGCAGGCTCGGTTCATGAAAACAATGTTTCATATACCGCTATCATCTAAGCAGCAGGTCATAAGAGGCCTATTATTGTTTCTTAAGATTTTAATTTTTAGGCAATTAAAGACAGAAATTTCAGCAGATCTTTCTGTTTGTTTGTTTCGTGTTTTTTTTTTGTTTGAAAAATAAGTTCTCATTTGATTTGTTTAATTATTCTTTTAAAATAAAAAAAAAAAGAAAGAATGCCATTTTTCAGGGAAAATAACTTTTTCTGTTCTTTGTAATTTTTTTTTTATCTTCCTCTAATTAACCTCCTTCAAGATTATGAAGTTGGTCAACAGTGTATCTATGGTAACCAAATTACTTGCAGGAGCTGTATGTTAAAAGAAAGAAAAATTAATATGAACTGCCATTTTCAAAAGTATTTCTCTTAAGAGAAGTGAATTGAGCCCTCAGAGAAATCAACTTTCTGTTCCTTTTATTGCAGCTCACTCTACTCTCCTTGCTACCCTATAGGTCTCTTTTTTTTTTTTTGTCTAACCTGACATCATTCCAGTATCCCTTAAAATCATTCCATCAGCTCATGAAGCCAAAGGCAGATGTAATAAAAAGTGTAATAAAGAGCGTGGTAAAACCTGTGGGGAAGTGTGGGACAGGAACCTTAAACAAAAGAAGCAACACACAATAAAAAAGAAATTAAATGAACGGAACAAAGGAGAAATGGTACTGAGCAGAGAAGGCACAGAAGTGGGTGGCTGCCTCTATTTCTGCCAGTAATTTAAAACTGAACTGCAGAAAGACTTACTTCAAGATTAGTGGCTATAATTTCAGTGCCTTCTCAAGTAGTACACAAAACTAGTACACAAAAACACTGGAGGAAAAATCATGACTATCATACCTCCTGTTTCTGATCTGTTCCACCTTAAAATAAACTCAAGTGTTATCATACAAGAAGATCTTTAACCTCAGTTGACCATGCTTCATGTGGAGCTGCAGCAGGGCTGAGCCCTTTGAAAATCTCCTCTATCTGGAGCGTCATCAATGGAGCCCATTTTTTTCCTCTCCATTCTGAGGCAGTGGTGTGGGGAGGGAATTGCAGGGAAGTACAGTGAAATGGAGAGTGGCTTTTTATTATTGCTGGTTTTACCATGCTGTGACAAATGAGTAGCTGAAGAAAAAGATTTTTTTGGCTGTGTTACTCTCAAACCAGTGTAAAATTTTACTGGGGAGAATATAAATACATGTATATATATATATATATATATATATATGTATGTATGTATATGTATTTCTAAACCTTACATTATTAATATTAATAATTTGCTGTGCACAATTATGTCAAGGTCATCTTCTGATTCAGAAACAAAACATATTTACTCAATAATATATTTGAAGAAATTTAGCATCAGCTATTTTTATTTGACAGACCTTGCTAAGCATGATTTTATGGTGGCACTATACTACAATGATGAGAAATGACCTCTCAAATGAAGTAAAAAAAACGTAGACAAAAAGTATCCTACGAGTTTTCTGGGGGTGGCAGAGAGGGACAGCTGGCCTGCCATGTACTATACATGGACAGTGACAGTGGCCAAAGGTAAAAAGAAATTTGCAGTAAAACTCCAACCAAAAAAAGGCTTCAGGAATAAGCATCTATATACGTATCCCTTGATGGCTAGAATGAAATTCATGCAAGATGAGGTATGTGGAAAGGAGGTTATATTATCACTGCTGTGGGAAATAAACAGCTAGAGTAAATAGTTTATAATAATATATTTTAATATTTCCTGGCAGAAGGATAAAGCAACAGACAGAACTTCAAAAATTCTTATACAACAGGACTCTTCTGATTCTCAGGTGAGGTTAAGAAATTTGAACGCCACTGGGAGTTTTGGCTACTTGGCTTGCTGCTTCAAGCTGTATCACATAGCCATGTCTTAAATTTACCTGTGAGAGGGCTATGCAAAAGCTCTTTAGTGTCTACCAAGATCAGAGATTTTACTCTGCACTGTACTAAAAATGTTCCACTAAATGGCCAAAAATCCACTCTGTGTCCATAGGGTCCAGCATATGAAGTCAATACAATACTTTGAAAGCAATAACGGTTTGAATCAAGGTGCATTGGTTCAGTATATACTCCACTTGTTTGCACAGCTGATTATAATATGGTCTGTCTTGTTTGAGCCAAGCCTATAAAATACATATACTAGGAAAGGTGTTAGACTGTAGCCTGGTATTCAATGCACAGATCTTGCTCTTACAGCTGTTCTTGAAAAAGATCATTCAGACACACTGCTGCTCACTGTGACTTTTTTCTATTTCTCCCACAGACAGATCTTGTTCAAGACAGGCCTTCCAAATAAGTCCAGTACTATAGAGGAATAATTGAATGTCATTTTCAGAAAAAAAATCAATAATACTGTCCATCATAGAAATATTCTTCCCTTAAAGCACAAAAATAGTTTTAAAGAGTACAAAATATTGACATATATGACTGTTTGGTATAAGCCAGCTGCCTTGAGTGACACAAATTTAGTTATAAGCTGTTTTTTGGATTTCTTAATACTCGTAAAATCAGGTTGCAGTCAAAGTGTTACCTCTGCAGTTCAGTGTTACCTCAAAAATGGTTAACACCCTCCCCTTATCACATTCTTTCAAGATAAATACAGATTTAAAACAAATATATTTTGAATGGTTTGAATTACAGATAATGAAGAAGGAGAAGCATAGTCACATTATTATCCATATCGGTATCAAATACCATAGACATTCATCTCTCGTTTACTGCAATCATATGTCAGACTAAATTGAAGGACAAACAACAGCACTGTTTTTAAGGGTAAAGGCTTTACTAAAACATTAGCAAAACTAATGGCAGACATGCTACATTGGTTTAGCTCCAGTAAGGTGCTGCCAAAGTCCCAGAAGTGTTCAGGGTCAGACATTTCTGATTAAAATGTTTATTAAAGTTCATCCAGATGTGCAAAAATTGGTGAGGAGCCAAGCAAGGCAGACTGCAAGGTGCAGGTCTCAGAAGATGTCTCACACACTATGCAAAATGCTACAGGCTTGTCTCTTGGGAAATGAATAATTAAAATGGAAAACTTTATGAAGTTAACACCATCAAGAGACAAAACTGTTAAATAACTATATCTGCTCTCAGTTCTTCAGAGGAAAAGGATTGGTAAAACATCTTAGTCTTCATGTTGATGGCAGGGTAGTTCAGGTATCTTCATATACAGTATATGACATATAATTAACATTTTTAGCCTGAAGCAAATAAAACACCCAGGATGGCAATTCCATTATTTTACTGCCTTAAATTAGCGGCCATCATAATTACTATTTTTAAAAA
>VXBZ01002989.1:362129-468959 GCA_013399135.1 Heliornis fulica
TATTTTATTTTATTTTATTTTATTTTATTTTTTAATTATTATTATTGTGGTCTGTACCACTGCTCTTCTTTCCAGGTTCAAATATGTCACTTCTATTGGTTTGACTCTATGATATTAAAGGTCTTTTCCAACCTAAACATTTCTGTAACTCTGTGATTCTGTCAACTCTGACTAACATGTAGAATTAGCTACTCAACTGAGTCTTTAGAATTTTTTCCATATAATTGTTTTGTTCAAATAATCTTAATTGTTTCGCTCTTCCTTGTGCATCTGAGTGACAGAGCATGTAGAGTTTTGCCATTAGCTAATGATTCTCAGAAAAAGTAAAAATTGCTTAAAAGAAATAAAAAAACAGCATGAAATTAAACAGAATTCGAGATCTTTGTGAAATGCAGTTTCTGAATCAGCTAATTACACTTTCAAAGACTGCCATTAATCCCTGCTGAAGGATCTTTATTACCTCAATAGTCCATCTCCTCGAGGAGCGTTTCTCAACCTNGGAAAAGGATTGGTAAAACATCTTAGTCTTCATGTTGATGGCAGGGTAGTTCAGGTATCTTCATATACAGTATATGACATATAATTAACATTTTTAGCCTGAAGCAAATAAAACACCCAGGATGGCAATTCCATTATTTTACTGCCTTAAATTAGCGGCCATCATAATTACTATTTTTAAAAATAGTGAAATTTACCAACAATTGCTTTACCACAGTATTTGTGATACCACAGTTTCCTGTTCTAATGTGGGGGAGAAACATAGTTTCCCAAATATCGTGACTTACTAAATGTTTGTAATAGCTGACTTTTTGATAGTGAATAAAAATTGTAAATAGCTATTACAGCCAACAATTTGAACCATATAACAAATTGGGGCCTGCAAAATAAATTGGTTTAATCTTTTCCAGCTTGTAATGCCAAATAAACTGCTAACCACGGTCCTTTGGAAGCCACTACTTCTGAAAGCTCCCAGCTGAATATGTGCTGCTGACTGACTTTGGGGTTGAGCTGCATTTAGGAATTACTCATCACAAGCAGCCAAAGTATTTTATTTTATTTTATTTTATTTTATTTTATTTTATTTTATTTTATTTTATTTTATTTTATTTTATTTTATTTTATTTTATTTTTTAATTATTATTATTGTGGTCTGTACCACTGCTCTTCTTTCCAGGTTCAAATATGTCACTTCTATTGGTTTGACTCTATGATATTAAAGGTCTTTTCCAACCTAAACATTTCTGTAACTCTGTGATTCTGTCAACTCTGACTAACATGTAGAATTAGCTACTCAATTGAGTCTTTAGAATTTTTTCCATATAATTGTTTTGTTCAAATAATCTTAATTGTTTCGCTCTTCCTTGTGCATCTGAGTGACAGAGCATGTAGAGTTTTGCCATTAGCTAATGATTCTCAGAAAAAGTAAAAATTGCTTAAAAGAAATAAAAAAACAGCATGAAATTAAACAGAATTCGAGATCTTTGTGAAATGCAGTTTCTGAATCAGCTAATTACACTTTCAAAGACTGCCATTAATCCCTGCTGAAGGATCTTTATTACCTCAATAGTCCATCTCCTCGAGGAGCGTTTCTCAACCTTTTGAAATTCATTGGACATTTAACAGTTCGTCATTGCTTTTTAGACTGTTTCTACAAACTAATAAAGTCATTTACAACCAGTTAAATGCTGGTCATGTATTTTTTTAGCATTTGCCTTCCCTGGTTGTCAGTCTCTTATGATAACTAGTTTATGGTTCCTCTGATTATTCTTTTAATCTTTTAATCTTCTTTGTAGGAGATCTTTTACTAACATGCAGAACTGCAAAAGATCTTGAGAATATGGCCTATTCCAAAAAAGAAAGGAACGAATTTTATTTAATTCTATTTTTTTAATTTCAGGCAACAAAATAAAACGTTTTGCAGAAAGCTTGCAACATTTTCTATAGAAAATAATTTATTTGGCTTTTTTTTCTTTTTTAAAGGATTAAAAACGTCACGTTTTACAAGTTCTACATTATATTGGAGAAAGGAAGAAATTAATAGGGGGGTTTTGGTGAGGTTTTTCTTTTTTTCTTTTACAGTGGATGATCTTTAAATTGTTTTATAATTTCATTTCTGAGCAGATAAATTAGCCAAGTTGGAGTTCTAGATAGCTTATGGTATTCAAAATTTCTTGTCTAAAACGGGCCTATTAGCTGTATACAGGACTGTAGCTTGTTCAACTATGCATGAGGAGGTGTTCAATCATACAACTGCTCATGCAATCAAGCTACCAAATAGCAAGAAGCCAAAAGACTATGAAAATTGTTAATGGGAGATGGCAATCCACTGCATTGTTCAGATTAATTAGTTAAAAAAATATAAAATAAAAAAAGACAATTGGCAAAAGTGGAAAGTTGCAATGTTTCAAATATCTTTAGACTGTTGTGGTGGGTTAACCTTAGCTAGCTCCCAAGTGTCCACCAAGCTGCTCTATCTTTCCCCCTTCTTGATAGGATACATACAGAAAATATAATGGAAAAATCATTGGTCTAGATAAGGGCAGGAAGTTGACTCACAAATTACTATCATGGGTAACTCAACTTGGGGGAATTAATTTAATTTATTGCAAGTTAATCAGAATAAGATAGTGACAAATAAGAACAAATCTAAAAGCACGTTGTCCTTCCCCCTCACCCCCCTTCTTTATTCTCAGGATCAACTTCACTTAACTCTTTTAACTCCTCTCCCTGAGTGGCACAGTGGTGTGGGGAATGGAGGTTGCTGTCAGTCCACAAATGTTCAATCTGCCCGTTCTCTCTCCTCACATTCTTTCCCTGCTCCTGTGCAGGATCCCACCCACATGAGACAGTCCTCTGTGACATTCTCTGCAGTACTTTGCAAACGGATCCAGCATGAGTCTTTTCCATGGGGGACAGTCCTTCAGGAAAAGACTAGTCTAACATGGGTCACCCCCAGGCCACAGATTCTGCCAGAAGATATATTTCTGAATGGGCTTCTCTCCACAGAGTCACAGTTTCCTGCCAGGAGCCTGCACATGGACAATATGCTTCACCATGGTCTTCACCACAGGCTTCAGGGGATTCTCTGCTTCAGGGCCTGGAGCACCTTTTCCTTCTTCACTGGCCTCAGTGTCTGCAGAGTTGTTCCTCTCACTCTGTTTTTCTCACTGCTGCTGTGCAAAAGCTTTTTCCATTTCTTAAATATGTTATCACAGAGGTGCTACCACCGCTATGATTGGCTCAGATTTTGCCTGCAGTGAGTGGATCATCTTGGAGCCACCTGGAACAAGTTCTATTGGACATGGGAGAGCCTTCTGTAACATTCTCACAGAAGCCACCCTGGCAGCTCTCCCATTTTCCCCACTACAAAATCCTTGCCACATAAACCAAATGCAACTCTTATCAGGTCTTGACAAAGATATGGAAAATCAAGCTTCAAATGTTGAGGGGAAATATATCTGTGCTCCATAAAACTGCCAACAACTTGGTAAAAGAATCAGTTACACATGCAAATAGCACCTGTATAAACACCACTGTGTTACTAATAGCCATTAATTTACTGCATTAGGACACAAGTGAGATTAGGGCCCCATTGAGCAAAATTCAGAGACATTGCTGCTCTGACAGAGATTAATTCTAACCTGATATAACAGAAAAATATTTTGCTAGAGGAAGAGTGTTATTACCATGATTTTACACAGGAATTAAAGACTGTTCCCAACATTTTGGCAGATTTATAAAGCTACTTTTGGAGTGGAGGGAAGAGCATATGTCCCATAAACTGGGGCAGTGTTCCTGAAGAAGATGAAGGATGTTGAACCCCTGCCTGTTTCCACATGAGGTAAACCCCTATGCTAGATGACAAATCCATTCTCTTTGACAACCGGTACATTTAATCTACCTAAAATGCTTCTTCCCAAAAGAGGATGGCCTAATCAGAACAACATGAGGATTTTTCTGTGATCCAGACCATGCTCCCTTGTTGTGTTGGACCCTATTAGCTGCTTTGGGCCAAAACACTAGCAAGGTACATGCCAACATTTGAACAGTAAAGGTGATGCAGAAATCCATGTTCTCATCTTGTGTAGTTTGCAAGGATGGATATAACCACAAAATCTGTGACGGACCTTGTGAATTAAGAAGGTCTCATAAGGTCCTTACACCCACATTTGTTAATGAGTAGGTAGTGGTGACTGCCATGTCCGCATCTATTTCATGGTCCATTTTCCAGTGAATTTCAGTTCTGCTGGTGATGATATACAGACTGATGAGTTCCTGCCCAAAACAGTTAACCCCAAACCTTGACCCCAATCTCTTTGTGCAGCAAACCCATGAACTAGAGGAAAGGATTACTTTGGTTCTAAACAACAATAAAAATATAAAATATGGGAAATATCATGAGAGTTTCAGGAAATGTCTGTAGTTCCAGAGAACTCTGACAAACAACAAACTGAACTATTACAATCCCCAGAATCAGAAGGCAAAATTGTCAAGTGTCGCATTTCACAAGTCTTGTGGGAAAATTAACTCCAGGGTGAAATGACCTGTTCAAAGCAATTATTTTGCACTTAATCCCTAGAAATCATTTGGGGGCTGAGAATAATGATTACCAAGCCCTCTGGCATGTGGCCACAATCCATGAAAATATAACATAACTCTACAGAAGGAGCCTCTCCCCCTCATTATACAACTTCAGAGTTGTTAAAAACCTTTTGAAATCCCCTTCCTGGAGCACAAACCATTTGCAAAAAGGACCTTCCAAACACAGAAATTAATTTTGCAGGCCCGAAAAGAAATGACATCCCTATGTGTCCAGTGTCTGCATTTCATATTTATATCTGCAAAGAAAAAGTAGTGCTTCTGGCAGGATTTCCTGACAAATAACAGATACATTATTGGATAGCTGACATCCAAGCCCAGGTTTTGATGGGCAACAGAAGGATTGATTGTCCTAGAGAATAAGTAATTTTATTACCATCAGATGGTTTGGTACAACTCACTTTACAACCCATGCATCCCTAATTGTGGCAGGTTTCATCCCTAAATGTATTTGTCAAACAATTTAAAATGAGGTTAATGTGGGATTTTTCTCCCTAGTGTCTTGAAGCAGAAAGCCAGACCTGAAAATAGTTTAGGACAGAGTGATATGTTCATGATGCATCCAGGGAAAGCTAACGAAGAATTAAATATTCTGGGACTGATCCCTATCTTATTAAATCAGTGTTTCTTCTTATATATTGAAGTCAATTAAACTGACAAGTCAAAACAGTGAAAGTTTATTTTAAATATAAAGCGGGAACAAAGTTATTTATAGTAGGACCAAGAGGGAAGTATGGTTGATAAAAAACCCTCTAGTTTTCTTAGTTCTTTGATCCACTGATTGCCTTCCAGACAGATCTGACATGCTTTTTGATTAACATTTCATAAAAGTGCATACTTTTATTGAGTATGATGAATACTTAATTTCACAAATACAAATTTTTGCTCTATGTCAAAAATAGGCATTTACAACTAAATATGAATTTTTAAACACTGTAATGCTCCATCTACTGAAAAAAATAATTAAATCCATGCTCACATAAAAATCAGACCTCAGCCAATATCTAAACCTCACTACAATATATTAATAGGCAAATAAGAATGTCTTAAAGTAAAACAGCATAAAGTCTGAAACAACTAAATTGGAGTGCACTGGATGACAATGTAAGGACTGAAGATGTTTTTTGAGCCATAAATTGTTTCTCCAAGCATTCAGAATTAATGGAGATGTAGGGCAAATAGGGTAAAATTGGTAAAATACCAATGCCATTGACTCCAGTAAAGCAGTTGGTTTGGCTTACAGGACAGACTATAGTGTACTTAAAAAACAAAACAAAACAAAACCAAAAAGTCTTTTCCTCAGAGAAGAAAAAGTTGCTGTTTACACTTTGCTCTGGAAAAAAAAGGAAATGTTAACTCACTAAATTTTTCAATCTTTTAAAAGGCTTTTTAACATTCCTTAAATTATTTAGATATTTAGATTTTTAAATATAGATTCATAATATTTTTTTGACCCTTCCACCTAAGATATCTGCAGAGTTTTTCAGACACTTTTTCCACAATTGCTTTCATTAGAAGCAAATAAAATAATGTTAAACTTCGTAAAGTCACATTACTGAATCAGAGAATCACAGAGTGGTTTGGGTTGGAAGGGACCCCAAGGATAATCGAGTTCCAAATCCCCTGCCCCAGGCAGGGCCACCAACTTCCAGGCCTGCATCTAGACAAGGTTGCCCAAGGCCCCATCCAACCTGACCTTGAACATCTCCAGGGCTGGGGCATTCACCACCTCTCTGAGCAGCCCATTCCAGCACCTCATCACTCTTTCCATGAAGAACTTCCTCTTGATATAAAATCTAAACCTCCTCTCTGCTACTTTAAATACATTCCCCCTTGTCCTACCACTATCTACCCTTGTAAAAATCTGACTCCCCTCCTGTTTCTACACTCCCTTTAAATACTGGAAGGCTGCAATGAGGTCCCCTCACAGCCATCTCTTCTCCAGGCTGTGTCCAGCTCCCTCAGCCTGTCCTCACAGGGGAGGTGGTTACCATTATTTTCACACTGAGACACCATTATTAGTTTTGTTTATACAGGTAGAACTATGCCTAAATGTTCATTTTGCGGGAAAGCATCTTGGCCATGCACAGGAGCACACTCCTGTGTGTCATGACAGAATGATCTTCAGACTTGTACTGGTTTTGCCTGGGATAGTTAATTTTCTTCACAGTAGCTGCTATGGGATTATGTTTTGGATTTGTGCTGACGGCAGTGAGATAAGGCAGAGATTTTTTTTTTTCCTACTACTGCTGAGCAGTTTTTACACAGAGGTAAGGCTTTTTCTGCTTCTCACTCCACCCCACCAGTGAGGAGGCTGGGGATGCAGGAGGAGTTGGGAGGGGACACAGGGACACAGCCAGGACAGCTGACCCCAACTGACCAAAGGGAAATTCCATAACATATGATGTCATGCTCAGCATATAAGGGAAGAAGGAAGGGGAAGATGTTTGGAATGAGGGCATTTGTCTTCTCTGAATCGCCATTATGTGAGCCCTGCTTTCCTGGGAAAGGCTGAATACCTGCTGACTGATGGGAAGTGAGGGATTAAATCCTTGTTTTGCTTTGCTTGCATATGAAGCCTTTGCTTTACTCTTTTTAGTTTGTGCAGCAAAGTTTGGTAGGGGTGGTGGGGCTGCAAGGGTGGCTTCTGTGAGAAGCTCTTAGAAGCTTTCTCTAGGTCTGACAGTGTCAATACCAGCTAGCTGCAAGATGGACCCACTTCTGGCCAATGCCAAACCAATCAATGACAGTGGTATCACCTCTGTGGTTATGTATTTAAGAAGGAAAAAACTACCCTCAAGTATCAGCTTTTGACCACGAGAGAAAGGAGTGAGAAGATGTGAGAAACCGCAGACACCAAGGTCAGTGAAGAAGTAGTGGGAGGATTGGTCCCAGAACAGATTCCTCTGAAGCCCATGGAGAAGCCCATGGTGAAGCAGGTTGTCCCCCTGTAGCCCATGGAAGAAGATGCAGAGTAGAGATTCCACCTGGAGCCTGTTGAGGATCCCATGTTGGAGCAGGTGAATATACACAAAGGACACTGTGACCCTGTGAGATGTCCGCATTGTAGCAAGCTCCTGGCAGGACCTGCTGCCCATGGAGAGAGGGCTTGACAGTGGAGCGATTTTGCTCACAGGACTTGTGACCCTGTGGAAGATGAGGTAGCCTGCATGAAAAACTCATGTTAGAGTTCATAGAGGACTGTCTCCCACGAGAGGGACACCCATGCTGGAGCAAGGGAAGAGTATGAAGAGTCCTCTTCCCAAGGAGGAAGGAGTGGGAGAGACAAGATGTAATGAATTGACCAAAACCCACATTCTACATCTCCTGGAGGTGCTTGGGGAGAGGAGGGGAAGAAATAATGAATAAATTTGAGCCCAGGAAGAAGGGATGGGTAGGGGGAGTTGTATTAAGGTTTGGTTTTGTTTATCGTTCCTCTGTTGTGATTGGATAATAAATGAACCAATTTTTGTTGTTGAGTCTCTTTTGCCTGTAATGGTAATTGCTGAATGATCTCTCCCTGTCCTTATTTCTACCTGCTAGCCATCCATTGTATTTTCTCCCCATTTCCAGCTGAGAATAGAGAGTGACAGAGTAGCTTTGGTGGTCACCTGGCCTCCAGACAGGATCAAGCCACCACATTTACATATTAAACGACTTTTGTCTGAAATCCATGATTTTTCTCACTTTTACCCTTCCAGTTATCTGCCCAACGTGCCATGGGGGAGTGAGCGAATGTGGTTGTGTAGTGCTGAGTTGCCAGGCAGGGTTAAACCATGCAAGACTCCACAGGTTAATAAATATTTGTTTAGCAAGTCCAGCTTGCAGGCAAGGTGTGTGAAGCACTGACACTGAATCACAAAGGAATGCTAGCCTGCTTGGTGAAGTAAAGGCAGTAAAGATTGGCTTTCTTGACAGGCAGGGAGCTGAACTCGAGCTGTCCAGAGGGGAGTGAGGTGAAAAACATAGGCGCTTCCTCAAGGACTTGGATGAATCTGAAAGAGGCTTTTCAAGCTCTGAAATGTAGACACATTATTTGTGTGGCAGTTAGACAATTAAATCCCATTTGTCTACAACATTTGAGATAGTGTTTTCTATTCCATACTAGAAATTCCTTTCTTATGGAAAAACAGACTTAAATAGAAAACTTTGAGTAGGAATATTCTTTTCATGTGGAGCATGACAAGTTTATGTTCCTATGGGACAATCTGTCTGTGGTTCTCAAATCTCATTCTTTCTATATGAAAAAATATCTAACTGAACAAAAGTTAATTTACGGATTTTTTTTTACATAAATATTAAATATATAAAATTCAAAATTTTCTCATTAAATATTATTTATCTGAAAACTCATGCTTATTCACACAAGATGCCATTGTTAAAGAGTAAGTTTATTATTTTCTTGCTAGGTCACTTGTGTAGTTCTTTCCATAGTTTATTGTGTATGTTTATGGAAAACCATAAAATATTTCTTGTAACTTGCTTTTGAAAGCAAGACGTATTTTATAATAGTCCTATTTTACTTCATAGATGAAACAACTCTATTGTGGAATATCATCATTCAGAGGGAGGGTTTGAACAGAGTTTTTAATAAAAAAACATTATTTTGTTTATTTCAGTATTTGCTGAAGTAAAGCTTCTGCATTTTGGTCCTCATAAGGCTAAGTTGGGAGCCTTATAACCCGATATCTTTATGAAAGTTTGCCATGAGTTGACCTGTTAGGCTTCTAAAACAACCCACATATGCTCACACACAGTGGGTTGGGGGAGAGAATCTAAAAGAAAAAGGTAAAAGTCATGGTTTGGGTTTTTTCCTTCTTTTGAATTTTTTTTTTTTTCAGGAAACTAAAATTTTATTTTCCTTCCCCAGTGTTTCTTACTGGCAGCAGCAACCTACCTGGCAATGTGATCCAGGTCCTGATGCCTCTCTGGAGTCTGTTTATATTTTTGTCCAGCATCTCAAGCCCCTCCAGTACCTGCAGGACTTGACAGGTGATGCTGCTAGAGCTGCAGCTGAAGTGGCTGAACAGGACCTTGCAGTGTTGCCACCAACCACACCATGATGACCTGAAGGAAGACATGTCAGTTTGTTGATGCTACCCACATGTAGAACTAGTTCCAATTGTAGGGCATCAGCTTCTTGTGATTGGCCAGTTTCACCATGTCCACCCACTTAGGAACTGTCTACTTCCCTAATTTCTTGAGGAAGGTGGTCAGAGCCCACATAAACTCCTGCTGGTTCACATCCTTCATCCTCCAGGCATTTACCAGGACAAACTGACTGGCCAAAACCTGTCATGGTTATTTGTTCCTGGTGTCTTGCTGTTCTGTACTTCCCTTTCCACCCTGGTTCCAGAGCAGTTGAGATAAGACAGTTTAATAGGACAGATAAGGAAGATGATGATGATGATGATGATGATGATATACAAAGTCATGTACAGCACAATTTATCACCACCCATACTCAGCTACTTACCTCCTGGACAACTCCCCCAGTTACATACTGAACATCATATGGTATGAAATATGCATTCGACCAGTTTGGGTCAGCTGCCCTGCCTGTGCCTCCTCACAGATTCTTGGGTGCCCCCACCTTCTTACTAGCAGGTCTGAATGAGCAGGTCTGAGCAACTAAAGTATAAGTGTGTTACCCATGTTATTCTTATCCTAAATCAAAACACCACCACCAAATCAACCTCTAGAGACAAAATTAACTCTATGCAGATGAAACCAAGAATAAATAAATAAATAAATTTATGATTTCATGTCAAATCATAGCTGTAATGACATTTTTTTAATTAATATAAGTGTTGGCTTGTGCTATTGAGTCTGTAAACCCAACATACAGTTATAGGTAAAAATGTGGAAAGAATTCTCCAAGAAGGCTCAGAGAATGAACTGTAAACAAAGAGGATATATATGATAGTATGTAAATATATACAAGAAAAAACATTGCCTTTCTGAGATCACCTAGATTTCTATCAGGCAAATAGATTTGAAATGTACATTTCAAGGTTACTCACTTGGGAATCAGTCATTGCCATAGTCCAGACTACCTAATAGACACTGTCCACTGATGGAGCTTTATCTCTGAAGTTTTCCAGCCCCCTTTCAAGGTTAAAAAGCTCTCTATTATTTATCAAACACTGGAAGAACAGTCATATGGAGCACAGGTATCAAGTGAGGCCTATCAATACGGGTTTTTTTCTATGTAAGCATACAATGTTCATTTGGGGTGGGATTTTAAATCAAAACCTGAACTAAACCCTGCTAAATTCAATCAGGATGCTTCTACTAATTTGAACAGGCTTTGGAGATCTTCTGAAGTGCTTTACCCTTTCCCTGTTCAGTTTCTGAAGAACTTCATAGTGTGTGTATGCATTTGTGTTGGGATAATGCCATTTTTCATCTTTATCTATCTGACAAAGCACAATTAGAACAGCAGACACGAATCCACGAGTCAGGAGATGTCACCTGTTTCTTATTGTCTCTCTTCACCTGCTCTGTCCTTTTGCCTCAATCAAACCATAACTAGGGCCCAATGGGTAATTAGTTTATTAGAATCTCAAGGTTATTGGCAGTAAAGTAAAACACAATACACAGTAGGAACAAGACCTGCAATCAATTTTACTCAGTCTTCTCTTGATTTTATTTTCATCTTCAGAATTCCAATGACAGAAGTAACTAAAAGCCATAGAAAGGAATATTGCCTTTGAAAGAAATTGTGAACTGTTTCCTTCAGGATTAAAGTATCTCTAGAAAATGTCTTTTTCAGTAGTGACCCACCGAGAGACGCCTATACCTAATGTGATGGTTTTAGGTTATGCCAAGAATTTTATTTTGCTGTAAACAGAAACAGAATATTGTTGTGTTCATCCTAGGAAATCTACAGAAAACACTTTCAAACAATATAGTCCAATTGTTTTAGCAAATTTTTGGAATATTATATTAAAAAAAACCCAAAACAGTACAATGATTAGCCTAAATTTCTAATTATTTATAGAGTTTTGTACTCTGAATCTAAACAATGCTTAACTATAATGATTGTAATAAGTTAGAGGACTGGCTATACAAAGAAACAGACTAACCCATTGTGGTGGGTTTGCAATGTGGCTTCTTTAAGAAGCATCTAGAAATTTTAAGGGTCCGACAAAGCAAATCCCAGCTGTGCTCCCAAGGCCAGACTCCCAAACCCTGTTGCCAACAAGGCCAGCTGGGCCAATCAGCGCTGGTCACAGCACCTCTGGGAATCACATTTTAGAGAGAGAAAAACGCAAACAGCTGCATTTTGCCACCAGAGAAGGGAGTGAGAAGATGTAAGAAACTTTGCAGACACCAAGGTCAGTGAATGGGGGAAGAGGCGCTGAGAGAAGATTCCCTGTGGCCTGTGGAGAATACCATGATGAAGTGGGTGCTTCCCCCAACAGCCAATGGAGAGGATGAAGAGACCCCACCTGTAGCCCATGAAGAGGTACCTGGGCCAGGCAGGAGCCCACCATGGAGCAGGTGAAGGAATATGGAAGAATCTGTGACCTACAGTGGAGCAAGCCCTTGACAGAACCTGCAGCACATGAAGAGAGATAAGAGGCAGAGAGAGAGATGGAGGCCCACACTGGAGCTGTTTTTCTGGGGTGCTTGTGACTCTGGCGAGGATCAGGCTGAGGCCAGCAGCCTGGGACTGAGAGACATTCTATGAGTTTATAGAAGTGACCCACTCTGAGGCAGTTGGTGAAGAGCCGAGGCTCTGTGGGAGAAGATTCATGTGGAGAGGGTTGTGGAGGACTGTCTCCCGTGGTTGAGATCTCACGATGGCACAGGGAAAGGGTGAGAGAAATGTCCATCCCCTCATCAATAAGGAAAACAACTCATGAGGAACTGACTGAAGACTGAAGCCTCCATTCCCTATTTCTACCCCCTTTCCCTGTGCAATCCTGGGGAAGAGAAACATCATGAATAAAGTGAAGTCTGCAAAGAAGGGAGGGATGGGGGATGGTGTTTTAAGAGCTGTTCGTACTTCTCATTATCCAACTTTGGTTTCTCTGTGTGTGTAGTGTAGTGTAATAAATTAGAGAGTTTTCTTGACTTTCTTCTGTGTTGAGTCTGTTTTGCCTGTGATGTTAATTGTGTAATGATCTCTCCCTGTCCTTATCTTGACTCCAAAGCCTCTCAACATGTATTTTCTCCCCTGTCCAGCTAAGAGGGGAGTGATAGAGTGACTTTGTTGGGAATCTGGCCTCCAGCCATGGTCAAACCACTACACCCATGTAAGTAAACAACAGGTTGGGAATTTGACATGGTGACTATTTTCCCAATTTTCTGTTCCTCCAATGCCTCAAAATGTCTTCTTTCTTTAAAACAAAGGCTATCATAGAGAGCAAAGATGATGCGTTGGTTACACTGATCAATTCATTTTGCCACCAATTTCAATGGCTTTGAACAAATAACTTCTCAGTTATTACCAGGTTAGAATGTTTGTTCCTCCAATTCCAACCCAGCATTCGATGCTGGATTAATCTGATAAAACTTTCACCCCTCTGAAAATACCTGGAGAACTGCTACATGTTCCAGGAATTTTTCTAGCTTTATGTTTTGTTTGTTGTTCAAGGTTTTGTTATTATGGGGTGGGAGGTTGGGAGGTGAGGGTGGGGAGCCTACAGGAGCGGATTCTGTGAGAGCTAGAAGCTTCCCTCATGTCCAATATTGCTAATAAGAGCTGATTCAAGACAGACCCATCAGTGATGGTGATAGTCTCTGGGATAACATATTTAAGAAACTAAAAAAAAAAAAAAAAGAAGGAAGTAGCTTTTGTAGCTGGAGAGAAGTGTGAGAAGTTATAAAAAACTGCAGACACCAAGATCAGTGAAGAAGAGGGGAAGGAGGTGCTCCAGTGCTGGAACAGATTACTCTGCAGCCTGTGGTGAAGACCATAGTGAAGCAAGCTGTCTCCCTGTAGCCCACGGAGGATGATGGTGGAGCAGATATCCATCTGAATCCTGTGGAGGACCACATACCAGAGCAGGTGAAGTAACCCAAGAGAGGGAAGTCTGCACTGGAGCAGGATCCTGACCCATGGAGAGTGGAGCCCATGCTGGAGGAGGTCTGCTGGCAAGACTTGTGGCCCTATAGAGCACCCACACTGGAGCATTTTGTGAAGAACTGCAGCTGATGAGAAGGACTCATGTTGGAGAAATTCATGGAGGATTATCTCATATAGGAGAGAGGTGTGTGATTTATAAGAGCGTAATTTTTTTTTAAATTCTCTTTTTTTTAAATTTAAGCCGAAAACCAGATGTGTCTGAAAGTTCTCCTGAAGTTGAACTGAGATGACTTAAAAAACCCCTGGATGACTTATAGCAATACCACACACTAATAGGATACAGGATCCTTGACCTTTCTTTGAATTTCTCTGCTGGTATATTGAATTCATAATCAGTCTTCCCTGGACTTAGAAATAGAGCTTCCTTCTACTAAGCTTTACAGGCTGATGATATCAACAGATGCAGAAGAAATGCCAAGGCCACAAGAAATCAAAGGCACTTTAGCATGTTAGAATCCAGCTTTAGAACAGCATTTCAAAAGATTGAGTTCTGGATACATGTCTAAATTCCAAATATTCTTATTTTTAAAGTAATTATATATATGATATCACCATATAGAAAATTTTAGATTCCTCAGAAGAACATCTAACATTCACATATATATAAAAATATTAAGGCAGTTGTGGTAACTGGTTTCTAAGGAATAGCATCTTTTATTTAGATTTTATTTTTAAATGTTCTGAAGTCTTCTGGATATTATGTTCATTACAGGAGGCTTTTTCATTTCCTTAATGGTTGTACAGTAAGATTTAACTAGTAAAATAAACTTCTAGCATAGTATCCAAAAATTATCTGGTACTTTTATAGTGTATCTGGAAAATCAAAGCTTTTTCTATTGTTACCTTTTAAATTACACTTTTTGGCATCTAATGTATTAATCCTGCATATGCTATCAAAGAGCTATAGTTTCCTGAGAGTTAAAACTTGAAAATCAATAAATCTATTTAAGAACTGGAAGTTTCTGGAATTCTCATCAAGGCTACTTCCTGTACAACAAATAGTAAAAAATATGTAATACCAGGTTGAAATATGAGATACAAAAAAAAAAACCAAACAAAAAACCACAAAACAGATCCAAAACCCAAACAAGCACAGTTGAACTGAAAGTAGTCACATCCTTCAAATAAAGATTTTTCAAAGAACCATGGAAAAAGAGTCCTTGTAATCTGAGAGATGTTCATACCATGACGGTGTTTTGTAGGTTTGTTAAAGTAGAAATTGACTTTTATATACATGCTGGACAAGAAATTGTTTAAATCGAGAGAAGTATGTAATTTAAATTAACCACACTTTTAAAGTAAATGAGTCCAGTCCAGATGAAGGATAATAAGCAGAATCCATCCATCCATCCATCCTCTAGTCATTCATCTATTTCCCACCATCATGAGGTAGCTCAAATATACCAGCACAGGCCCAGGAGAGATTACACTACAAATCCCCGTTCAGTCTTACATCAAAAACATTATGAATATGTACATCATAGCATCTCATATGATAACATTAAAAAGTCGGTTGATGAAGATCCAAGTCTCCAAGTGTACACTTAGAAAGTGTACAAGTGACTATCATATGAATTGTACATAATTCCAAGATCCTGCAGTACTTATGAGAGAAATATTTTCATTCATGTTCACCAATCTTTAGTATTTATAAAGGTGTTATGATCAATGAGTACAAGTTTTTTAGGACAGTGCAGTTCACTGAGTCCTCACTTATGATATACCTGGTAAGCACCTAAAGCTACCAATCTACAGGTCAAAAATCTGTGCATCTGGGCTCTTGCACATGTAGGAGTGCACCAGCTGTCCCCTTCCTCTGCAGTATTTTATACTACCCATTTTGTGAAATAAGGTTTCCTAACATAGCTGATAACACAATTGGGATTAGTCCATGGGGAACCTACCATAGAACTGAGTCTACCAAAATATGTGTAGAGATGTGCCAGACACTGGAAAAACTAAGACTTCTCTGATTCTCTGATCACTTAGCCAGGAATCTGGCAGGAGCAAGGGACAATCAAAGTATAAATCAAATTCAGTATGGAGTGTTTTATATTGTTGCTATGGGTTTAGGGGATAATTAAAGAGGAGACAAGAGCACAGTTAAAAGCAACATAGGGAAGTACAGTGGGATCAGTGTTGTGACCCTGGAGAGGATAATGATAGATACTGGGATATTCATGAAGCCAGAAAACTCAGTGGATACACCGCCCATGGGAATAGTCTCTTCCAGAGCCTTATTGTTTTATAAAGGTAAAAGAACATGGCAAAGAACAAGTAAAACAGCATTACGAGCTTTGAATTTTTGTTGATGTGCTCCATTATGGTCTCAAGTTGCTTCAATGACCTACCAGTACCTCAATGTTAGGAGTAATTATTTAATAATTTACTACTCTTCACCAAATTACTTCAAGGAACACATTTTTTTTTCTTGATATTACTTGGCAATTAACTGTGTTTTTAAATAATAACTCACTAGCAAAACACAAGTATAATAAATACAAGTAGTCCTACAACAGACCACTGTATCTGTCACAGCCATGAGTGCACCAAGAAGCTCTTCTGGTTGTTCACACTTCCTGGGGGTTCAGCTAGGGCTGCTGTAGGTGCTCACTTGGACAGCACAGCCAAGGGGCAGAGAGATATTATTCAAAGACCCTTGCAAAGGTGGGCTGTGAGGAGCCTCATCTGCAGCTCACCCAGGCACCCCCAGCTGACCCTTCAGCTCAAAAGACTATCCTAACTCAGACCCTGCCCCTACTCCTCACCTGAGCCACCTTGAAGGCATGCTGCTCCCGGTCCCAGTCCCCCTGGCCCCAACCTGACCCTGCTGTCTTGTCTCACTGCTTTCTCCTCAGATGTGACAGGCCACTGAAATTTGTCTGGGCATTCCTAGGCTCTTGGAAGACCCTGATTATCCTCATTCGATCTGCTCTGCTCTCCTGGTTTGTGCACAGAGGGACTGTGCCCATGGGAGTGATGGCACTGCCCTGCTAACCTGGTGCCCCTCTCAGCAATCACAGAATATGAAGAGCTGGAAAGACCTTGAAAGGTCACTAAGTCCAACCCCCCTGCCCGAGCAGGATCACCTAGAGTAGATCACTTAGGAACATGTCCAGATTGGTTTTGAATGTCTCCAAGAAGGAGACTCCACAACCTCTCTGGGCAGCCTGTTCCAGTAATCTGTCACCCTCACAGTGAAAAAGTTCCTCCTTGGAGTTCCAAACTTGGAACTTCCTATGTTCCAGTTTGGAACCATTTCACCTTGTTCTATCACTGGTCATCACCAAGAAGTGCCTGGATCCATCCTCCTAACACTCACCCTTGACATATTTATAAACATTAATGAGGTCACCCCTCAGTCTCCTCTTCTCCAAGCTGAAGAGACCCAGTTCCCTCAGCCTTTCCTCATAAGGAAGATTTTCCACTTCCTTAATCATCTTAGTTGCCCTGCGCTGAACTATCTCAAGGAGTTCTATGTCCTTCTGGAACTGAGAGGCCCAGATCTGGACACAATACTCCAGGTGAGGTCTCACAAGGGCAGAGTAGAGTGGGAGGAGAACCTCTCTTGACCTATTGGCCACCCCCCTTCTAATATACCCCAGGATACCATTAGCCTTCTTGGCCACAAGGGCACACTGCTGGCTCATGGTCATCCTGCTGTACACCAGGACCCCCAGGTCCCTCTCACCTGCACTACTCTCCAGTAGGCCAGTCCCCAACCTCTACTGGTACCTGGGGTTGTTCCTCCCCAGATGCAATACCCTACACTTGTCCTTAAATTTCATTAAATTTCTCACTGCCCAGCTCTCCAACCTGTCTAAATCCTCTTGAATGATGGCACAACCTTTTGGTGTGTCAGCCACAACCTCTCTCCTCTCCCTTCCCTCAGTGGAGCAGCCCACTCTTGCTGCTTCCTGATGATATCAACCACCCTGATGAAAGCGTGCAAATGTGTCCCCAGAAAGCTGGAATAGTCAGAGGAATGATGCAGACGTATAGGTACACCAATGATGTATTTAGGGATGCATGATGATTAATTCTGATACAGTGGAGTATAGTAAGAACACTCAGGATGTGTATAATGCACGTTCAGGATACTACATTGCAGTATAAGATCCATTTAAGAGAGAAGTAATAGCTTACAGATGTTAAGTGTGTCATTGCATAATAATAGTAACAGCAGTAATAATAACAAATATAATAATAACTGCAATGATGATAATAACATTGGTGCTTAATATTTACAGAGCATTCTGAAGACAAGCCAATTGGGTAATGTTTTCCTTGGCATTATACAAGCATAAGAGATAATGACTCCTTGCCATAGTTTGTGGTGTAAAATACTGGATAAATGTGGGTCTCTTAAGGTGATAGTGGAGATGCGGAAATAATATCAATATGTTGTGGTGGTTTGTGCAAGAGGCTTACTAGCAAACTGGAGCTGGTAATGAAACTGATAGGTAATAAAGCTTGGCAGTTATATTAACCTTTAAAAAGCCCTTTATAATATTTGCTTAATTAAGCTCCAAGCCCCAAGTCAAGGTGTTATTTCAACAGTTTAAAAAGAAAGTAAAACAAAACCTTCAAAGGGGTGGACTCATTAAAACATTTACAGGGATAAAGTCAGAGTCTGCATGACTTTTAGGCTTCAGCTTTCCAGAAGTAATTTGTGAAGCTATTAATTTTTCACTGTGTGTTTATCATAACAGGTTTCTATTAGTTTAGTTAAGAACCACTTTAAAAGTAATCAAAGCAGATGAATATTTGTCTGTGTATCACTTACATGCTATGCCCTTTCTCCAAGACAGGCCATAAAGAAAGTGTTCTTCCAAAGGAGCCTGATGAGCTTACTGTTTAGGGAAAAGAATGCATGAAGAAGAAAGTTTTGTAGTGTTTTCTCAGTGTTATTTGATCTGAGTATCTGTTGGACTAAGCTGAAGACAGATTCAAGATAATAGTACCTGCCTAACCATGAGGTACAAATTTCCCGGGGAGATTCACACTCTTGTTCCAGATAGTCTTGACTGATAGCCTAAAGCAGGTCCAGAACATAAAGGACTTTACAAAGCAGAGTGGATTACTCTAGTTGCTTTGGAAAATGATCTGGTAGCTTACATAAACCTCTGGGCATGGGGACCATGTGCCCCATACTGCTGCTACTAATCAGGAAGTCATAGTCTTTTCTAGAAGGAACTTTTGATTTTCAGTGGGAGAGCTTTCTTGCTACAACAATCAGAACAGAAAGTGCCCGAACCCATAGCTTCCTAGAAAAGTAAGCAAAGCCATATATCTTTTATTTTCCCCTTAACCAGTCACCTGCTAGGGATTCTTACTCTCCAGAATTGTACTGCTGTTTGTTACAAATCCTTGATCTTCTCAGAATGGATATAGGGTACCTCTACCAGTTACATAGTTGACTTCCTCTGTTCCACCAGACTTGATTAATTGTTATTACACCATAATAACAAGTATTCCTAAATTCAAGTTGTGTTCTTCAGTAAGTAGTTTGAAAAATTTGCAGCATTTCAATATAGAGTCTTTGCATATTGGCCAATTTTGGCTTAGAATACTCTCGAAACTTGACAGAAAAAAAATTTACATCTTCTTTGGATATAAACATGAATTTATTTGTCCTGTTACCTTATAATATTTATCCATCACTTCTACTTTTTTTTATATATGCCCATTTCAGTAGTGCTGCAGTCCTATTCTAGACAAAATTGTCTCTGAATTTTCCCTTTGACTGTTTTGCTTGAGCTAGAATGTCAGGTATTTTCCACATGCTTCTTACAACTGGTAGGCTGTGTAAGAAATAAATATGTAAATATCTGCATTTATTTGTTTGCTTTATTTACAAAATTAACCATGAAACTGTTCAACACAATCTACCATGCTTATAGTTGAGTCACCTTTTAAGATAACAAAATCATTTTTTATCCTCAAACATCTCCCTACTTTTCTTATTTCTGTCATCTGAATTTACTTTGTAAGTGTGAGAATGGCACGTAAGATGTTAAAAACACTGGTGCCTACTTATCCCTTATACAAATATTGTGGATGGCGTTTTGAAATGTTGGAATGAGAAGCAGCTGTAAAGTCTTATAGCAGCAAGATTTCCCTATCTTTTGGCTAAAGAATGTACAAAAACCAGACTGACAGATTCTACACAGAATGTTGAAGTCCATGGTGCCTGGAGTGAGAATATTTGCTTAATTATCCATGAAATTAATATTAAAGTTGACACTCCTCAGTATGATAATGAGATAAAAGCAGTACATGCTTGACATATATGACTATAGTACTTAACTTTCCACCCAAATCATGTTAAATATTACTCAAGGGAGGGGACCAGCTAAGGTAAAGGAATAAAGAATATTGAGGAAAATACCTCTGAGGGGAGAGAAGAAACTGAAGACCCAGAAGAGGACGTCAAGGGTTTGTGCTCCTTGTACCCGACCCAAGAAAAGATCCCCTTCTTTGTAAGCATTGAAACGTCACCATTTGGTGAATAGCCAGGATAATATTTTGCTGACATTATAATTGTCTATTAGTGCTGTTGCAGTAAATGCGTTTATCAATGGCAATTTTGACCTCTTTCTGTGTGTAACTTTAATAGTTAATCTATCTGTGTCAACTTTGAAGTGTGTCTCAGTGAAAGTTCTTTCAGTCCTTTACCCTGACAGGTAAACTTTGACTCTCAAATGTGATTATATGTATAATCATTTAGATGTTTCATTTAAACCTGAAATGCCATCTAAGAGTCAAACCTGCAAAGTTCTTGGTTCAGTCTCTTTTCTCCAGGATTCCTCAGATGCAGGAATGGACAAATTTTGATTCTCCCAGTTGAGACCAAAGCCCAGATGTAAAAAAAAAAAAAAAGAATCACCAGTGCTGTTAGAAACTGTGCTGAAACTCAACTAAGTTTCAACTCACCACATTAGCTGGCTTTGACTGTGGGTACCACTTGGGTATGAATGACATTTTTCCACTTTTATGTCCAGATTTCCCCATCAGCAGATGTAGCTGGTTTGCTCTGGATTCAGAAGCCAGATCATATTTCAGCATGTTGGAAGTCTGAGTAAACAGGGACAGTGTCTTATGGGCACACTTGGAAGCTAACATAAAAGCATAAAATGCTTCTCAAGGATTCAGAAGCTCCCAGGTCCAGCCCTAAATGCAGAGAGACTTTGCTACACTGGACCCATTGCCCTACTGGGCTACTGAGAATTGGATCCCCTTGAGCCCTGTCTCATGGCTTTCCCTCCACAGAAAAGCAGGGCTAGGCATTTGAAGTTTTTTGAGAGATTGCCATTCTCTGATAGTAAATTAATCTCCAAATTTACCTGAAATCTTTTTATTTTCATCAATACTTAACTCATAATATCACAAATATCACAATGCCAGAATCTTTTTGGGATGCCTCAATTTAAGATTTGTCTATAGTCTGCAGCAGATGCTATTTAGAGAGTAGTTTGTAAAATGTATTATGCATGTATGCATCTTTCTTAGCTGTACAAATTGATCTCTAGAGTTTACCATAAAATGCTCAAATGCAAAGAGCTAGAAACATGAAAGAGTAGATGGAGAATAAGTAATATGCTTCATTAATATAATAAGATAGTAAAGGAATAACATTAGTTTGTATTAGTTGGTTAATATTTGTGTAGTTCTTTGAATATAGAACAAGCTCTATATAAGCATTAAATCATTATTAATATTAGGCTGTTGAATCTCTCAGGGTTGCACTGTTCTTGCTTTCTGGGTACTATGGAAATTAATACATACCTAAGAAGAAGAGCACTAGATCAATTGGGTCAAATCAAATCAAATCAAATCAAGATTACACCTTAATGAGCATGGCTGAAGGTGTTTTGCAGACAGCAGTAATGGTTGTGCACCTGCTGCTGTAATATTCACTGAAACACATTCTTCTGATTTCAGGTATTTTTTACTTTTCATTAGTATGAATGGATCAACACTGAGCCCATTACATTTGTCTGTATGCTGATGATACACTACAGTGATGGTGGCATTTCTATTTGCACAAAGTTTTTCATTCTCTACCGATAGCTTATTACTGTTCCAAGTCTTGGTTTTGTTGGACTTTATTATACGTTCATTTTAGCAGTGATTATACACATGAATAGTTGCTTAAATGTGCTGACGCCTTGATTACATAGACTATGACCGACCTACTTAATAGGAGCATCAGACTAAAATAATGTGAGTCTCCTCTTTTATGACAGACCAAAGTATTTACAAATACTGATCACTGAGTTGTATTTTATACAGCACTAGAATTTTATATGAATATATACAGTATGCATATTGGTGCAATGCTAATAATGCAATATCACTGCATTTGCCTGACTGGAGCCTTGCAATATAAATTGAGACTCCTTTCAATAAAGCACCTGACTAATAAAAAAGTCTTAAAGTGATGCCCTTTTGGGGATAAGCTATTATTTTAATGTAACTAAATATATGAAAGATAAAAGCAGCAAGACAAATCACAACAACAGATATGAAGAAGTGGAAAACAAGACAGAAAAAAAGAGCCAAAAAACCTCTTTTGAAACAGCTGAGCAAGAATCATGTGAATTTTGAGGTTAATATCGACCATTTTCTGGTGTTTGGTTTCCTCAAGTGCCATGTAAAGCAGTGTTCTCCATGCCTCAGGTAAATAAGTATAGGGTTCTAGCAAAACAACCTGGCTTCATTTTTTTTTTTTTTTTTATTCTAACCAAAACAGCTCACAGGATGACAGATTTTAAAGAACTGATCAATTTGCAAGTAGCAACTGTGTATCCCAGCCTATTCATATTGTGACTTCTTTGTGTAGTTCAGACTGCTGCCATTATTTCTCCTCTGTTTGGTCTCATTGTATATTATTAGAACAGAAGGTGATCTTTAGCTGAAAAAAATAGCTATTGGAAAACCAGTTTTGCTGCACTCCCAGCAATGAATCACGTGGTAACTCAGAAAGAAGTTATGTATCCTGGTTATTAAGTAAAAATACTTAGCAATAATATTTAGGGCTGCAGTGCAACAGGAAAGCTGAAAGGAGTCCAGTTGCTTAGAAAAATACCCCACCCCAAAACAAAAACTTATGTATACTCATTTCCTACCAGTGACAAACAGGATTGACGCATTTTCTTCTAATATCTGCATGAAATATTAGCAGTTTCTCAGTAACTAACACCACAGAAATGGATTCACATGCCCTATGGGTATGAATCTACAGCCCAGGATTAACTGGGTTACTTTTACAGAGCATAGACTTTTCTAAATAAGCCTAATTTTTAAATGGATTTGGAGTTTCTGATAAGTATCAGACTAATGTCTTGAACGATTTTTTTATAAGCTCCTTCTAATGCCTCTTTGAGCTTACTTAGGCAGGACCAGCATCCAGGGACATATGGCTGATGTCCATGAAGTCTCTGGCCTGCCTGCCAGCCTACCAAGGACTAGCACTAAGCTCTGTTAATGGCTGCTGTTACGCAGTGGTGTCACTATAGTCTGACTTGAATTATCTATTCTGTAGTGAATATAAATAAGATTTTTTTTTTTAAGGCAGTGTACTGAAAGAAACATTCTTTTCCTTTCTCTCATAAACTTATTTGTACATATCATATCATATGAATAATATAATTATTTTATACAGATTATTGAATTCCTTTTGGTCAGAGGGTCATGGAACTTTCTGTTGGCTTTCTGAGGATATTTTATAGAAGCAGAACCCAGATTTATTGTACTCATTTGCAGATATCTTTAGCTAAATGAATCTATACTTGTATGCTATGACCAGTGAAGTATCAGTGAAACTTAAGCATTAAAAAGATTTCTTTTGACGCTGAGTGTACAAATTAGTTTTCCATTCAGCTTTAAAATACAAGGGGTTCATATTAAAATTAACTTCATTGTAAAACTAGAATGAAATTCCCAAACCTCCTTCTCCAATGGTTAGAAGAAACCAAGGCAACTGACTTGTTCAGACTCATCACCTTATTTTTAGACAGTTAAATTGAGAGATTAATTTCTCCCTCAATCCTTACCTGAGTATGATGAAAAACAAAAGATTCGTGTGACATAGTGAACTTGATCAATCTGTTCTTATTTACCAAAATATAAGAACCCTTCTTGTATTGAACCTTATCTTCTCTGGGTCCAGAAACTAAGAGGTGGCCTCAGGTGACCTACCAAGAGTTAGAAAAACTTCAGCAATGTTGCATATACATTTTACTTATTGAAAAGAAAGAAGATCAGCCGTTGGTGGTAATAGCCTATTTAGGAGGACTGCAGCTGAGAGAATGTTGTAATGAGATTGGCGTTTTACATGAGAAATTGGTACTACTTTCCTGAAATGCACCAGTGGTCTCCAAGTTATATTTGTGCTTGAGAGATAAGCCAAATGCCATTACTCTGTCCTGCAGTAGTCTGTATTTTTAGAAAAGATGAAATAACCAACACTTGCATTTTTTACATCTGTGATATGAACCAATAACCCCATGAAATTGGATGAGCACTAACCTTCTGTGAAAAATGATTAGCCCTATGTTCTAAGATAAAAATAATAAAATATGAAAATATTTTAAAGGACAAGCTGAGAATTAGATTCCTGAGCTGAGAATTAGATTTCTTTGTGGAATAGTTTAGATGATTTTTTTTTCTCCCAGAAAATTATGAAGTAGCAAGTAACAGTGTTTCTTAAGATTTAATGAAATACACAGAGAAGCTTGAGCATAAGACGCATTTCTCAAAAACAATGTGGTAGCTGAGATTTCTGTTCACGTCTTTCATCTTGATCTGCAAAAGTAGTGTGAATGCATGCAAGGCAGAATTTGCCAGTGCTGCTATCAGAGAGACATTAAGCTTGGAAATACTTGTACTGAGCTTGATGCTTTACCAGGCATATGAGTTAGTTCATTTCAAGTTTTGCTGAACCACACATAAAAACCTTGCTTCTAATATATTTTCAATTATAGTCCAAACACAATGGATTTTGTACTTTTTCTTTTAACTCAAACCCCAATATTTAGCACATCTGACTTTCCTAAGTAGAAGCTTGGAACACATCCTTAAATTCACACTAATATTTATATTTTTCTGTTATTTTTACTTTGTTAATAACATATTTTCCTAGTTTTGTCATGTGTAATTCAAAAAAGCAAAGGCAGAATCTTTGTCTTGATTCTACTAATGTAGATACACTTAACTGTGCCTCCTCAAAGAAACTAAAGAACATAATTGCTGTGAAAATTATTACAAAGAGACAATGTACCAATATTTAAAATAGCTACATGGTTTTGAAGCTGAAATTCCATTTTAAAAACATGCAGGAATTTGGATTTTTTTACATTTCATTTAATGTCAACATAATTTTAGCAGTTAAGTGCTTATATCATTTTTGACAGTTTTACTTACGCTTTAGGCAAAAGAATATATTATGGAAAAAGAAAGACTTGATACTTTTTTCATTAAATGTTTGTCAGACTGGCAAACTATCTGCAAACAGAAGGCTGTTGAATAACTTAGTTTATTAATATTTTGGAAGATATATAAAGGAAGAGGCAAGAAGAAACAGTAGTTAACTGTCATATAAACTGCATAAAAATAAAAACTTGGAAGTAGAAATGATGTGCTAAGGCAAAAAGAGAAGACTGGAAGTTGCTCCAGAAATCAGTGGTGCCACAAATTAGGAGAGCAACCCTGGCAGCCCCTTTGGAGTATGTCCAACTTCCTTAGGAACTCTCGGTAGTGAGCACTTCTGTATCCCCAAATAGACCCAAGGCAGGTGGGTTCTGCCTGATAGAGTTCCAGAGTTTTTCCTCATCTCACCTCTATGAGGGAAGGATACTCTTTATATCTCTTGTACTGAGACAAGGTGAAACAGTCTGATGCTATTCACTCATCCAAAACTTTATGGGTGAATGTATCTGCATCTGTCCCAAATCCAAGACACTCCAGTATTGTTATCTTCCTCTTTCTTTCAGCTTCACTGAATTCTTATCTCTACCTGAATTAATTTCTAAAAAGTAAGGTTATTATTTCCACATAGTCGATATTACTGGTACCATAACTATGGAGAAGGAACTTGGAAATGCCAATAAAATTAAATTTTTTTAAAAAGTGATGTTGGGGGCAAAAAAAAAAGCTGTTATCCATCTACAAAACATAAAATTGCTCAAGTATGGCAAAATGGGAATGCTTTGATAACAACCATCCATCAGGCACTTGCTCAGATGTTTCCAATGGCGAGCCCCTCGAATTTCAATTCTTTCAGTCTAGAAACTAGATGGTGAATGGGTGGTTGTTCTTCATACTGAAGGAGATGATGTTTTCATTCACACAGAGGATACAGATACAGGGGTTGGGGTAATGTTCTTACACATCTACACAGAGTTCACCTTTATATTGAGTCCAGTGACATTGTTTAATGACTGGTATCCTTTTATTCTTAAATCAAGCCAGGTATTTAACCCTAAATAAGTCTGGAGAGGGAATCTCTAAATGATCTTAAGGCATCAGAGGAAAAATTCATATTTTCAAATATTCATATACCTATTTTAGTGTTACCAGTAAAGACATAATTTCTCATGTAATATTTCACAGCCAGCTTTCATTTTCCTTTGCCTTTCTGCCTATATAGCCTGTATGATTTGTCCATTTAATAAAGCTGTAACTGGACAGGTTAGTGAAGACCTCCACAGAGACATCCAAGACAACTGCATCACAGTTAGTCTGAATTCCAGAGGAGTACAGTCTTGGCTTTGCTGAAATGTGTCCATGACTGTATACTCTGTTCCTCTCATTAACTTCAGTGGTATGGTATATAATGAAGCTGGAGAGTTTCTGATATCATAACGTGTATGAATAGTCAAAGCTAGTTGAATGTGATGGAACACTGACCTGGCCAAATCTTGTAATTGGATATGCCTAAAATTTGCCCTTTATGTGAGTTCCTCTAAACCTAAATATTGATTATTAAACTGGAAAAGGTAGGTTTCATTGGAATGTAAACTTTAAAGGAGAAATGTCATTAGAATGACTATGTCTGCAGAGCAATAAAAAGTTTATAAACAGTTCTTCCTTGAAAGAATGTCCTTGCATATGGTCTTGGTTTGAACTATCTCAGAAACATTCGGAGCTTCAGAAACAAGCTCCGTTTATTTCTCTGAGGTCTTCTGACTCCTCTGTGCCCTGGCTGCTGATCTTTGTTTCTTTCTACCATTTCTCTTCCCTTCTGAAAATTGAGAAGGGAGATCTGAGAATGAGCTGAAGATTATCAGGCCCTTGCTGTAGTCACCTTGTTTTCTTTTCCCTTATGAATCCTGCTTAGAAACCTTTCCTTCAAACATGCTTGAGATGTGTCTTCTCTTTCTCTTTACTGAAAGACTGACATTGGGTGAGGTGAAACACTAACATTCATTTCATGGAATTATACGATCACCCAATGCTAGACACAGCCTGCCCCCTAAAGACTGACATCGATTTATATCCAGATAGCTTCTGTCAGGATCATATCCTCATTGGGAAGAGGGAGAAGTGCACTGATGTTAGAGGAAAAAATATGGAAACCACTCTAACCCATCTGCCTTACAAGTTTACATACTGAATATTTTCCTTTGATACATAATAATTCATAGAATCATAGAATCTCCTGAGGTGAAAGGGACCCATAAGGATTATCAAGTCCAACTTCTGGCTCCACACTGGGCCAGATAAGTCAGACCATGGGACTGAGTGTATTGTCCAGATACTTCCTGACCTCAGCCAATCTCGGTGCTGCGACCAATTCCATGGGGAGCCTGTTCCAGTGCCCAACCCCCCACTCAGTAAAGAACCTCTTCCTAATGTCCAACATAAACCTCCTCTGTCTCAGCTTCATACCGTTCCCTCAGTGAAATGATCTATCTATCTTTTTATATCATAAAGATGGAAGAATATTAGGTAAACAAAATGGAAGTATGTCTGTAGACATATTCACATAAAGTGATAAACTTTATTGAAAAACTCTGTTTCATTCACTAGATGATAGAATATATGGATCCTTCAATGCATTTTGGAAATTAAGCCAAATATTATTTTTTTATATTAATAGTCTGAATGCACCTGTTAGCCAACAATGCTTATGATTTTACCATTCTATGTGACATAATGATTATGAGAAGAAAACATATTTAATTTGATGTGGATCATCTTCTGTTATTCAGAAGAGAACAGTAAAATGTATTTATATAATTTGATTAGGAGTAAGAACAAAATGAAACAAAAAAAATATTGCAGTCATTAATCAGAATCAAGTCCTTGCTGTGCTATGCACATTCCAAGCTGACATGGAAGACATTATTACTCTACCACAGAGGGAAATTCACGTCTCCGTAAAAAGTTACAGGTCTATATATCATCTAAACTCCACATAAATCCACCAGTTTTATGTGGAGTTTAAAAAAATGGAAACATCTTTTTCCACAAAGAAAACAGGATTACATGGGAGAAAATTTACTTATGGTTTTTGTGTTTGTTTCAAGCTGAATTCCAATTTTATCACCTAGAAGACTTAGAACACATCGATATACTTAAGTGCCATTTATGAAGTTCAATGTAGCAATAATAACTGACATTTTATCATCTTATCTATACTAAGGTTCTCAAGATGAACAAGTAATTTTTCTGAATATTTGAAGCTTGCTCATTAGGTAACTATTTATAAGCTGGGATATACTTAAGTCTTGGTGTTTGAATGAGTACACTGTGCTAGTTCAAAAACTAAACAGTTTGAACAAACAGCAAATACCTCGGCATCCAACACAAACAAAACAAGAGGTCTGTAAAACATCTCATTTTAGATGTTTTCCTGCCATAAAAAGAATTTGATCTTCTACCTCTCAGTCGTAAAATCAGTCATTCTGAATCCAGTGCCTTCATAAAATTCATTACTTGAAAAATGGAGGACAGTTAGTAGTTGGAGGGTTTTTTGCAATGCAACATAATAATATAACTCTTTGACACCAAGTCATTAGCTGGGCCACAAAGCAAAGACTTGTGGAAATAAGAGAAAGCCACAGTTAAATTAATACTTCTACTTCCATGCATGTGTAACTTGCATTTACATATATACTAACTTGAAAAAAAATGAGCATAAAAAAGGGTGACTTTCAGGTATTATATATGACAAATCTGAAGGTGTACAATATCCTTAGTTATATTGTTTTAAATTAGTGGTAAAAATGAAATGTTCCTGGAACAAGCACCGTCTACCCTGGACTTTGGGAAAGCTTGAGTCTGGGGCTAAGCATAATTCCACATTTGTTCAAGAAGAGTGTTGGTATTTACAGCATCCTTTTGGAAAAGACAAAAGTGGGAGCTGCTTGAAGATTTTCAGAGCTGTGAAATGTTTGAAGTTTAACCTGAGATAGGCAAACTAGCAGAGTGGAAATGAGGCGAGCAAAGAGAAATGAGGAATACAGTTTCCATGTGACTTAGCAATTTGTCACTTCTATCTCAATGCCTTTTATGATTCATAGCTAGAGAATACAGGATAGCACTACATATTGTAAAGTTTTACAAACAGAAGTTCTGAGGTGGGTAAGCTACAAATTATGCAAATCTTAAAAAAAAAAGTGTTTTTATACGCTTTACAACTTGGCACCTGTTTTCTGTGCATGCAGAACACATACCTTTCAAATGTTTTATATGTAGAAAATTTTTGCTTTAATTTCCTCTTTTTTTTTTTTATTTTGGCCTTTATTATTTGTTTTACTTGCTATAAGCCTACCATTTCATAGCTTTGAGTGACTAATGTCTACAATATCCTAAAATAATTTTGTATGAAACAATAACGAGTCATGACACTACCATTTTGAAATCTTGGTCTCCTCAAGAAGCAGAATGTTCCAAGTCTCTGAGATGAGAGTGCAGATTCTAATGATGTAAAATGTCCTGATTTTTTGTTTTTCTTGCACAGCTCTGGAAGAGATAAGATTTTAACGCCAGCACAGATCCATTTGAACAGAAACACTATTTAAAAGGAAATTGCTGTCCCTTTTAAAAGCTACTGCAGTGCAGTAAAGCCCAGTGAATACTGATCATCATAAAATTTTGTAGCTGTGATTTACTTTCAGAACAGGTACCACATAATGTTGCAGAGTTCTGTTTGACTCATTTTGGGAAATCTTTCTGATATGTTAGTCTAGGTACACTAAATCTTCTTTCTTGTAATATTTAATCAAATACATTATCTTAGGAGTCATCTGTGCTGATAAAGTATTTATCAGAGCATATTCTGGAAGATTAATCCAGAATGCTGCTGATCACATGGCCAAAGGACTTAGATTAAAGAATATAAACACCACAATTTTTAAAACATTGCATTTATTTATTTTAAAGAGTACATTGGTGCTGCCTCTATTGTTATTCTTAAATCTTATGTTTTCATGATCTTCTCAAACTTTGATGACTAGCAAGTTTTTAGCATACCTATTTAATTGTTTGGTATGACTTGCATCCAGGAATGAAAGTTGGGAGGAGAGTTGAAGTTCTCTTGCAGAATACTGATTTGTATAGGTGAGATTTTAGAAAAGCATGAAATACAACAACATAAAATAAAGAATTTTCAAAGCTATAGGTGTTCCACATTTTCAGAATGCAACATGTGATTCTTTCTAAAGCACTGTGTTACTATATTTTAGTAAATATATATGTCAAAATATTATCAGCAACACTTAAACTATTTTTTTCTTTAACATATTACATTTATTCTGAAATATCTAAAAGTAAGTACAATATGAAAAGTGTTCAAACTGGTTTCTCATAGCACATCAGAGAAGATGCTAGCATCAGATCATAATTAAAGGTTGGTCTTCGACATTAATTTTGCATGTCATAACTAGACTTTGAAAAATAGAATAAAATTTTTTATGAAAAATTTAGATACAATTTAAAAGGAGAAAATAGTGACCACTTACCACCAAGCTGATGTGGTTCCTGGAAGAGAAATACAAGGGGGTAAGAAGAAAAGACATTAGAAGTCATCAAGCAATGACTGGTGTTCAAAATCTCAGGCATTCAATAAGCATCAGAACAAAACATTACGTTACTTTTAGGGTGCTTCCTTATACTTTTGCTCTACATCTGAGAAATAAAACAGTAGATCAACCTTTTCTTGATATCACAGCATATGATGTACTTAATGTTGACACAGAGCATATAAAGGCTACATAAGGTATGTGTTAGATAAAATATAATTTCATGAGCTTTGAAGTAACAAAGTAGATTAGTAAAAACATTTTTCAAAGTTTTTTAATATTCTTGTTTTGCGCCAAATTCATGATTTCTGAAGTTCCAACGTTCTGCAGTATTATTTTGTTAATGCATTTTAAAGGACATTTTGTGACACATCTTTAAACAGAAATACAAGAATCTTTCTTTCCTGTTGCCCTCACACAGTTTGTGAAGATAAAGCAATTTTCAGGATATATTTAGGATCCACTTTTCCCATCTCCTCTTAATGGTGTTTGGCTGTAAAGCCAAAGTTCCTGCCATGGAAGGCAGTGTGCAAAGACGCTCCTGACATGCAGTAACAGCATGGATACAGAGTGAGGGGCAGACAGTTGCCCATATGCATCTCCAGCAAGGCACCAACCAGCTCTGCCTCCTAGGTCGTGTAGTCCTGTTGGTGTGGGGCTGTGCTCTGATTGCACCCCTGGGAGTCTGGACTTGCTCTCATGCTAATTGGGCTCCTTAGCTTCAGTACAGGTCAGACCTCCCTTGCTCCAGGAGGTCTGAAGCCCTGTTTGAGCCCTGAAGGTGTTCACAGACAGAGCTAGATTATTCATTAAACAACATTTGGCTGTCCAAATCCAGTCTCCTTAAGACTTTTATGTAGATAGCGGAGACTGTCAGGCTCTCTGAAGGAATCATGCAAAACAGAAACCTAATTTAGATTTTCTAAATTACATCCTGGACACTCCACCCTGTTACACAGTAACTTGCTTCCTGTGCAGTAATTTCCACAGAGGTAAGCCACAGTCAGGCCCACAGTTGGTTCACGACATGCTCTCAGTTCTGGTTTAACAACACAGTCTTTAACAAGCCTAAAGATACTGTGAAAGCCCTTACACATTAGGCACAGCGTTTGTCAGCCTTTAAATATCTAAGAAATGACTCCTGCGGCAGGCGCTCAAGCCCACAGACAGAACCAGAATGCTGCCCCCCACAGTAAGCATGGGTAGCACTCCCTCCCCTTCAGAGAGGTTCAAGTTGCACATTTCAGCTTTGTCTTATCTAAAAAAAAAAAAGTTTTTCTCTTTGTGGACTGAAACTGATGATTGCCACTGATTTTTTCACATTGTTGGCGTAATATATTAGTAGACAACGGTCTGTGGGCAGACACAAGCCTGCTCAGAACTCACCAGAAAACCTGTGACCAACATTAGCACAAACAACAATTTGAGTTAGTGGGATTGAACCCCACTTGTCTCATTTTGCACCCATGGCACAATTAATTTACCTTCCCTGAGAAAGGCAAGACTTAACACTATTAGCTCACTCTTTCACATGGGAAGGATTTAGAATTAACTGAGATCAAAACCAACATCCTGAATTGTGTAAAGCAACCTGTTGAGAGTCAGTGCAAATTAGAGACCACTCATGCCTGTGAGCTCTGTGTGACACACAACTTAGCAAAAAGCATATTTTACGTTTGCTCCATGACTAATTGGACCAAACCTCCAAAGAGGTTTCCAACATGAATCACCTGCAACATGGATGGTTTAGTTCAAAGAGATATCTTGAAGGTAGGTTGGAAACATAATTCATTGAAATGAAGCTGAGAGTCAAAAAAGTTCAGATAAAATATGGTAACAACAATACGAACTTGTATTTTAGTGAATGACAGATTTTAACTGTTGAATTTAGGTCTGGAAATTGTTTAGTAAACCATGACTCAGTCTGCTACAGTTACAGAAATTTACCATATGCTTTAGCCAGAATCTGCATTGGAATAATCTTACAGGTAAACTAAGGCCTAATTAATTCTCCTTGCTGCATCTCAGGGAATTTTGTTATACCTATTTGTCTTCTATACTGACACTGAAATAGATGCTGTTGTTATTAATAACATCAAGATATCGATGCAGAGGATAAAAACATACCTTGTTGAATGTAGTGCAAGTAAAAATGAGATTTACACCAAAGAACAGCTGTGTAAGTGCTCACCCATCCCCTCAGCTGCTTTGTTGAGGGTTTCAGCAAGTCTTGTGTTACTCATGGAGTGCTAGAGAATGAGAACCCAGTTTAGTGTTTTACAGTAAATGTAAACATAATGTGTTTTAACACATAAGGTTAACTTCCCAAAGCCTCCCACAGCACCAGCCTTCAGGTGAGCGTGATAAAAGATGTAGTAGAATTTTAAGCGTGAGCAATTTGTAGTCTAGTTTGGACTGTTAGAGAAAGATAAAAAAAAAAAAAGGAGAAAAAAATTTGGCATGGAGATAGAAGACTTGGGACTGAGAACCAAACAAAACAATTGCACTTAGAAAACTGGACTGGAAGTCAATAGCTACAGTTCAAGGCTGCTTTGGGTTTCTCTGAAAGTGAATGAAGCTGTGAATTCAAGACGTGAAAGGCAAATTCAAAAGAGGGTAAAAAAAAAAAAAAGGACATATCTGGGTAGAAAGACTAAATGTTTAAAAGTGAAATACTTGAGCTAAGTAGCCTGCATGGACTGACACTTCAAAAGATGAAACAGAAAGAAAAAGGAACATTTTAAAGATTATATCAATTGACAAGGTCCTGAACAATTTCCCTTCCAACAATGGGAGTCTTTCTATTCATTTCAGTGCACCAGACTTAGAAAGAAAAAATAAATGTGGAAGAAGTAGAGAAATCTCTGTAATGGAAGAGCACTACTTTAATTAGCTATAAGTACTTTTGGTACGGTTTGATCTTATCACATCAAATAGACAAGCCTTTTCAGACTTTTTACCCAATAAGTAATGTCTCCAGTTATAAAGTGTCGATTAAAAACTCTCTTTCAAAAATCTGTTCATCTGTTTAGGATTATTTTGCCAAAAGCACACATGGACAAATTAGCCTCTTATAGTTATGTGTATGGTTGTTACTGTCTGAAGTCAGAGGACTAGAATAATAAAAAAAAAATGAACCAAAGAAGCCAAGTTATATATTTCAGCTATGAAGCATTGTAAGAAGTAGTATGAAACAATGATTTATCCTGAGCTGAGAATATCAGAAACATACTGTAACTTCCAGGATTGTATTTCATTTTTCTGCTCAGGTTCAAGGACAACTGACTAAGGGCATTGACTGCCTTACTGAATGTTTTGTTTTTCTAGATACATTTTCAGAGACAAAATAAACCATGACATCTAACAAATATCTAGAACACTGATAATTGTTACCTTTATTCATCAAAGTATATAATCTTTTTATAAAGATTGTATAATTGCAAATAGGATTAAGTTAGACATTCAATTTTTTTCTTCTTCTTAAACAAGATACACATTTGTTTATCTCTTCAGACAAAGTAAATAGGTATTCAATATTTATCCTTAGACATGTGAAAGAGAATGTATGGAAATATTATTTCAGTAATAACTGCTATACTAGAATCACAGAATCTTAGAATGGGTTAGGTCAGAAGGGACCTCAAAGACCATCTATTTCCAAGCCCCCTGCCACGGGCAGGGATACCTTCCACTGTAGCAGGTTACTCAAAGCTCCATCCAACACTTCTAGGGAGGGAGCATCCACATCTTCTCTAGGCAACCCGAGCCAGTGTCTCACTACCCTAACCATGTATATTTTTTTCCTTATATCTAAACTAAATTGAGTTTGGTCTGGGATAATTTTCTTCATAGCAGATAGTAAGGGGCTATGTTTTTTGGACCTGTGCTGAAAAGAGTGTTGATAATACAGAGATGTTTTTGTTACTGCTAGAAAGTGATTACACAGAGCCAAGGCCTTTTCCACTCCTCACCACAGGACCAGTGAGTAGGCTGGGGATGCACAAGGAGTTGGGAGGGGACACAACCATGACAGTTGACCCCAACTGACCAAAGGGACATTCCACACCATATGATGACATACTCTTACAGATAAAGGTGAGGGAAGAAGAAGGAAGGGGAAGAAATTTGTACTGATGGCATTTTCTTCCCAAGTAACTGATAGGTGTGATGGAGCCATGCTTTCCTGAGCGTGGCTGAACACCTGCCTGCCCATGGGAAATGGGGAATGGATTCTCGTTTTTTGCTTTGCTTGTGTGTGTGGCTTTTGCTTTAGCTGTTAAACTGTCTTTATCTCACCACTTTTCTCACTCCACCGGGGGAAAGTGAGTGAGTGGCTTAGTGATGCTTAGTTGCTGACGGTGGTTAAACCACAACATTAATTTTTCAATGTTTTTACCTCTCAGATAGTCTTTCATAGTTTAAGATACTTGCGAAGAACATTAACAGTGTTACGAACAAAAGAAAGGATAAGAAATGGTGAGATTACATGAGACACCAAGCTCAATGAATACGAACATTGCTCTCTTTTATATAATTCTGAAAATGTAGTGTTTTATTTGTTAAATTGTATCAATTTTCTATAATACAGAAAGGAGTAGTAAGCTTATATTTATTTAATTTTTTCTTTAACATGATACAGGAAAAAGGATATCTTGCAACTGAAGATTATCTGTTTTCAGCAAGCCTCTTTTAACCAGTATTTGGAAATATCTACTCTGGTGAATACTAACATGAAAACATGTATTAAAATGTACATCTCAAAGTCTGGGAGTGGAGATAAAGAAAGTAATGTTGGTTCTGAAGAGTCATAAAAGCACAGGTTTGTCATTTTGTACATTTCCTTATCTAAAACCAGGATTGTTTATAGTTGTACTGTTTCTGACAGATGTTTATACCCCAGTTTTTGAATAAAAGCCCGTAACGAAGATTCTGCAAACTTCCAGGACAATTTATTCCATCATTCAACTATTTTTACCAGTAGAAATTATGTTCTGAACTTCAGTAAGAAAGATTTAAGTCCATTACATCATAATCTATCATGGAAAAGGGTGAACAAGTAGATCCTTTTCTGTGTCTTCAGAAAACTTGCAGGACTCTTGTCAGTTTACTTTTTCTGGAAAAACTAAATGCAGTTCTTCAGTCTCTGATTTTGGTTACGTTTTCACCCCAGAAAATTTTGTTGATCTCATCTGACTCTTCTTTACTTGAATGCCGAAGCCCGCGTTTACGGCGCGAACCGGGGTGGAAGTACACATCAACGTGGTGCAGATTCAATCCGTTTATTTCTCCTCTCACACATCTTTATATACCCTTTGGTCCCAGTGTCCGGGAACATCCGTCAAGGTTGAACTTATCATTGGTTATAGTTTTCTGATTACGCAACAAATACTCGGTCCTGATTGGTTAATGCATAAAGCCCGCGAATCTCAATCTTCTCGGTCACACCCCTTGTAGTCTCTTTCTTTGTCCCTAGGCAGCCTTCCGGCTCTGCGGCAAGGCCAGGGGCCCTTGCACGTGGCCAGGGCCCAAACACTTGAACCATATCTTTATTGAATTGCAGGAATATGATCCAATGAAAAATGAACTTGTCATGGCAACAGGTTTGGACTCGATGAACTTTATAGATTCCTTCCAACACAAACCAGTCTATGGTTCTTTTATTATATGATTCTATTATTTTATGATTTCATGATATCATGCTCTCAGAAACTTAAGACAACCTTACACATAAAACTAGAGTAACTAATCAAGATCTATTAATTTTATACAGAAAATATATTATGAATGTTAAGAGGCATTCCATTAAGATAATTTTGCAAATAGACTATCAGAGCTGGTTTTCAGCAGCTCCGGTTTCTTTATAACTCAGTTTTATCTTAACTGATTTCCCAAGCTTTCCTTAATATACAGCAAACACAAAACCAAAGGACTTCTCATTAAATCCAGTTTTCGATGTTATAAATATCTATGTGTTAAAAAGTTTTTTCAACCACTTATTTAGCTGCATCTTTAAACTTGTAAAGATTCATATATTGTAAGAATATTTTAGGAAGTCTTCAATTTGATGGTTCTAACTTTGGGTTTTCACTAAGTGCTGAGTAGTTTGTACACATTTACTGCTTTCTCTGTTCCTTAAGATGAGACACACTGTTGTTAGACTTCACTTGCTAAAGTGAACTTAAATTTTTCTCATCTTCTTTTATGACAGATTTTCTATCTACCTGCAGATCTTCCCTCCTTTAGACTAGTTTAAATTGAACTTTCTATCATGAGTGCTACTCTAGGCAGGTCTTGCCTTAGGTCTTTAAGTCACACAACCTTCTTCTCCCCCCTTTTCCACCGCCAATTGCCCAATTGCCAACTTTTTCACAGATACATTGTATACTGCTATATATTCTTTCTGTTCTAGATTAATCCAATTATGGTTTTTACTTCTCTGCTATTCTCAATTGATAATCCTTCACTTCACACAGATGTCTTTTTTCATTAGACTCAGTGCACGACTACACTTTTCACTACTGCACTTTATTCTGTTACCATTGCTCAAGATTTCAAAGGTCATCCAAGCCTTTGTGTTTCCTACATTCTTCCAACTCACCTTTAAATTGACAAAGTCTCAGAAACTCAGAAAATTCAGTTAGAAAGTTTGTGCATGACACATTAATAAATGAAAATATTAAATCAGACCACTCTGAAGGTTGATCTTTGAGGAATTCCTTTAGTAATCCTTCTCCAGCCTGGTAATTCCTCTTTCAATGTAAGCAAGTGTCTTTCCTCCACTTCAACCAATTTTTTGTCCACCTTATCTGTCTGCTCTAGCATAATAGCTGAATTCCAATGCAGTATCACATCAAAGAGTTCCCTGAAGTAGATTAGTTCTGTTGCATCATTATTATCTAAAAACAGGACAACCGAGTATTTCACAGCAGCAGAGGTATAGCAAAGATAATCAAATAACTTTCAAAAAACTTTTTTCATTGTATCCACTTGTTCTTTTAATTTTATATCTTTATTATCTTCTCCAAAACATGTTTTAAAGCCCTATATATTACCATGATCAGAGAAATGAGGCTGCTCTCTACTTGAAAGATTTTTTTCTTTCTTAAATATAAGCATTACATTCCCTTATGTCCAATCATATAGTGTTGATTCTGATTTGAAAAATGAGAAATCTATGTGAACTGGACTGGAAATCCTCTCACTATTCCAGAAAAGCAGCTACCTGCCTTGGCACACTTTCTGTTGGAATCACTTTTGCTTATTGTGCATTACAGTCTTTTTCACAGAGACCTAAGGGAAAGCTTAGCTTTGGGCCTAGATGCAGATGTTTCTCAATTGTCTTTATTTCCTGCCCCATTGACAATGTGTAAATTCTCCAGCATCTTTCCTTGTTCTGTCGGTCTGGGTTTTCATTTCATTTTCAAAGTCAAACTTAGCTTGAGTTTTGGCAATTCCCCTTTAGACCTTTAATTTTTAATTCCAAAATCTTTCTTTGCTGCCCAAAGTCAACTTCATTTCTTTCCAAGCTGTATGCTTAGTTTGCTGTGGAAATGATTCTTAGGCTAATAAGTAAATTCTGTATTATTTAAACCTTGGATTTGAATGATTGCTAACCCTTATACATATTTTTGATCTTTAGTCCTTCCAACTTCATGGAACAGCTTTTTTGACTTGTATGGTTAAGAACTGGACCTCACTCTCTTAGTCCAAGCTCCAAACTCTCCTAGTTTCCTAGTTCCAAGCTGGATCCTAGGAAGCTCCATGTAAATGTAAGGAAAAAACTTTTCACCGTGCAGGTGACAGATCACTGGAACAGGCTGCCCAGAGAGGTTGTGGAGTCTCCTTCTCTGGAGATATTCAAGACCAATCTGGACACGTTCCTGTGTGATTTAATCTAGGTGATCCTATTCAGGCAGGGGGGTTGGTGGACTAGATGATCTTTCAAGGTCCCTTACAACTCCTAACAAACTGTGATTCCATGGTAACACTTTGTCAGCCAAATTCTTTTCTTTTTGCAGCCTGTGACTGCACATATTTTCTATCCCTATTAAAGTGTGTTGTGATAAAATTCAGGGCTCTCTACACTCTTGGATCAGAGATCAAGGAGTACAGATCAAACTCCTTTTTTACCCCAAGATAGCCCTGGCAAGGATGTGATATGTATGTGATATATATGTGATATATATGATATATATGTGATATATATGTGTGTGTGTGTGTGTATCTCCATTTGGCATATCTCCATTATGCTTTTGCATTCTTTAAAATAAACTCTACTCATCTCTCTTTTTTTTTTCCCACCCTACAACAGCCTCTGCTTTCCCATTTGAAGCTATTTAGGACCTACAGCTTGCACACTGAATATTTTTTTTTATATTCCGTTGGATATTTCTCTGAGATAGGACACCTTTACAGAATTTATTTTCCATGGTTTTCTATATTGTAATGACTGAATTTGGAAGTGAGATGTTCCTTCTGGTCTCTGTTTATTTTCTGTGTCTTTAAATGGTAGGGGTGTCATCCTTCCTCCTATTTAGGACAGACACTTTGGCTTGAGACATCTGCTGTCAGAATGAGTGATAAACACTGTGCTTTCCCTGTGTTGTGGAACTCATTTATTTCTCTCTTATTTCCATGTTTTCCTTAATCTAAATGAAAGGTATTTTGGCCTGATAAAACACAATATGCTGTGTTTATGAAATAGCAGCACTCTCACAACCTGCAAAAAATAATTTAGGTAAAAGTGAAAAAAGAGTATAAAACAAAATAGGACCTCAGCTTGACAAAAGTGAGGAAGTGGAAACAGGTATAGAAGAAAAAGAAGATTTAGGGGGACATATGCTGTCTCTCATGTAAACCAATTTGGTTTTGAGATTGTAGTATATTGTTACAAGCTGATTTCTACTTCCTGAACAGAGGAAATTTAGAGCCAGTCTATCTTTTGTCAATTGATATTTTCATCTGAGTACATAAAGACAGTTGGCTTGTTAAACTCAGTTTTGCTCCTGTATGTCCTCATCTAGGTCTTCCAGATGACAATCAGGGACACTTGTGCATGAGATCTTGGTTAAATATGCATACATGGTATGCATACATAAACATCACGTTAGATTCAAAATCCTAAACCTTCATTGTGTCATGGCTCATCAGTGAGTCTTGTGGAGAGCTGGAGATCACCACTGCTTCCTGTAGTTCACCATCTGCAGGCAAAGGAGCAAGTGCTGTAGAACTCAGTCCCTGGTCAGCTGAAGCTCAGCCAGGACACTGTGATTTCATAGTTCCAGCATTAATTGCTGCTTCATTCACTATCTCAGGATATGCATATCTGGAGGTTTCTTGTAGCAGCTAAAGCGATTTTAGGTCTTGAAAGTGGTAAAACAATTTGTTGGGAGAGGCCAGGCTGCATAAGGTTCCCAAGTACATTGTTTTATTTAGCTGGTAAACTGTAAGTAAGAGTAACCATCCATTTGGCTAACAGATGGAGTTCATCTTAAGTGCTGCATTGACTTTGGATTAGCCATAGAGGAAGGGAGAGATGTCTCACATGATGGAGCTATTTAGGCACATCTAGTACAGCTGCTATGTCAATTGCAGCCAGTGAAAATGCACTTAATGCGTGTTAGAGAAATTTCCTTCTGTCTTTAGAAAATTTTATCAATAAAACCTTCATTTCATAAAAAGTGGCAAGTGGCACCTGAAGAGAGAGCTTTATTTCATATCATATAGTTTAATAGTTAAAAAAATTAAAACACACTTTAAATGTTAAGTAGGCTGTTTTATAACATAAAAATATAATATTTGACCTTGTACATGTTCTTACATTGCTGAATGATGGTCATATGCTGTTCATGCTTTGCTAAATGCCAAAAAACATCTGAAAACAATTTCAAGACAACTGCTTGATGTTTATTTACATTTGCATCTTCATATTTTTAAAGAAAGCTAAATAATCAAGGGTTGATTAAAGTTCAGAATGTGAACACATTGGTATTAATATTTTCTAAATATTCAGAGCAATTAAAAAAAATTAGAATGTAATTGACTTTAAGCTCATTTTTACTGAAAGCTGAAAAGGGCATCAATATTTGCATATCTTGAAAATTAGATTTTTGCAGTGGCTTTTGGGGTTGGTTCGATTTTTCTTTCTTTCTTTTTTTTTTTTTGATGTAGCGTAATTCAAATGAATTATAACAATATTCTAGCCAGAATGAGTCATAGACTAGGAAAAGCAGATGTCTTAGAGGAAAAAATACTGAAAGGAGGAAGGAACTCTGTATTTTAATGGAAGAGAAAGAAATTCAACTTCCTGAATTCAGATGAGAGGTAGAGTGCTGGAGACAGAAGTAGATTTGGAAAGGCACCTTGGAGACAGTTTTGGAGAGGGAGGTATGTTTGAGAAAAGTAACTGACTGTGAAAAATGTTGGCAGTTTTCTTTTGGTTTGGGCAGGAAGGTGTTAAAACTGGATGAGAAAAACTGAAATTGTGCTGAAAAGAAGTGTGAATAAGAGAGGATTCATACAATTAGTACATCAAGAACAGGTTTTCAAGTTGCCTAATAAAAGATACCATTTTAACTAAAACCTTACCAAAGACTCCTTGAGGACAGGCCAGCTGCACTGTTAAAATATTCATTGTAGGTGTCCTCTGGAGGCTTCATAGGAGACCAGGAGAGACAGATATGTAAATTATTTTCAACTATTTTATTGAAAACTTAACTGAATGTACTTTCATGTGGTGGCTAAAGAGATCTGCTGAGCAAGCAAAAACACCTTATGCATATAGAACATCTAGTTGAATGCACATTTCATTAGAAAGGAATCCAAGGAGTAATGTTAAAGAATAAATTATAGCATAAACTTTGACTTAGCAAAAAGATCCTCGGTAAGTTGTCTGTAAAATCTGAAGTCTCTACTAACTTTAAAATAACTGAATGTAGCCATATCTATTATTGTTGTGTGGTTAGCTCATGTTCTGAATAAATTCTTTTCTAGCTCTAAGGACATTACTAGACAGAATTGTGGTTTTTATCAATCAGAAAATCAATTTTCTGAAAATATAAATTTGAGAGGAAGAAGGAATGGGTTACAGAAAAATCACAGGACTATGTTTCATATGAAAAAAACTTCTGGTCAAAAAAAGGGTTGTGGTTTTTTTGTTCTCTATTTCATTTCATCATTAAAAAAAAAAAGTTTTTGCTTCATCTCAGAACCAAAAATAGTAATTATTCAAACAATTCTGTGTGCAGCCATTGCTAAATAAACAACCTTTATTTGACAGTGTCCATGCCCATTAGTCAGTCGGCCTATGGGTACTCAAAGTTAATTCATAGAATTACTTGAGTTGAGGAGAGAGCTTTAAGAACAAGTCCAACTACAGCTTAACTCTGCCTAGTCCACCTCTAGATCACATCTTTCATCATATCATCTATTCGCCTTTTAAATACCTCCAGGGATGGTGGATGCCCCTTTCCTGGGCAGCCTGTTCCAGTGCATGACAACAACTTCAGTAAAGAAATTATTCCTCTGATCACAGGATGTTATGGATGTCAAAAATCCAAAATATGACTGTAAATTCCTGGAAGAAAAATTTGTCCATTCTACAATTAATTTTAAACAGTTAAAAGGGAAAATAACAAGATGCACAAACAAAATAGGATGTAGGGCAGCAAATAAACATGGGCTGAATTCACCTGAAAACCCGAATTCATGCAGTTATAATATAATTCATGCAGGTATAACTCCAAGCACCAATCAATATTTCCTGGTAAAGTCTGGCTGCATTTGGCAAATGATGGCCTGAAGTCAGTGTGATGCATGTTTTTTGAGCCCACATGGTTCTACTACATGGTTCTATTACTAGCAGAAGTAATAACAACACCCTACCAACTGCCCAAATACACTCCCCACTACCCCAAAAAAAAGAAACATAAAGGAAAATTTTCCCCTGATTCCTATGAGTTTCGTGACGATTTGTGACTGCATAGACATGGAAAATTCTAGTCTCAGTTTGGAAAGAACAAAGACTTTTAATACTATTTTCACTCTTTCTTAGATAATAGACTCTTCTCACAGAACTAAAGCAGTGATATAGAACTGCAAGAGTGATCATTCTAACATTTCATATTTCAAAGGTATAGCAGTTACAAAAGAAAATACTACAGTTGTGTATTTTAAATATCTTTTCTTATTTCTATCTGCCAAGGGAACCCACAGAAAAACCCCACAAAACCCTGAAATTAAATTTTTGGTTTAAAATATTGTTTAAAATAAATGTTAAATTAAATTTTATTAATTTATTTCATACACATAACTGTACTCCAAAATTTCAAATTGTAATGACTCATTCATATTTGTTCTAGACCACTTGTATCTTAGCATTGTACAAACTCAGTAGACACAAGAAACAGTGAAATTTGTTCCGGAGCAGGTCTTATCTCAACAAAAATAAAAATGTGAACAACCTGTAGACTCAGTCATGATTTTCTTACGGGCAAATGAAATATGCAGAACATCATTACTGGATAAATTTGAGATACCATTATAGTAAGAAGCATAACTTCTCCACGAAAACAGAACTTTTATTTTATGAGCACTCCTAGGGGAGAGAGCAATAGAGATCATTGACCTGATTTATATCAGTGAGATGAGGTAAATCCATGAATCCAAGCTTCATCATTAAAAGTAATTGCTTAGCTACTCTTACCACATTAGAGTCTATCATTTCAATATAATCTTTAATTTTAATATCTTATGTTGTCAATAGAGGGTTCTGTGCTGAATCACATCCCTCATTTATTGGCATCTCAGTTACTGCTGCAGAAAAACTTGTTGAAAACTGCCTTTAACTGGAAACACCATGATATTATAATTGTGTGTTTATTGCATCCATTTTGTCTTTGACACTTTCACATGTAGACATAGTGAACCAAAACTTATTCCGATTGCTTCCACATTTAAAGGCAGAAACATTTGCTGGAATGTATATATAGCTCATGTTATTGTTCAGAGGCCCAAATAAAGGTGCAACACACAGATGCTTCAAGCACCAGCAAAGAGGCCTGTTCCAAAAGAAGTCTAGCCATTTGAAACTACATGCTCTGATATTTTGTCCAAAACTTACTGTGTCATCCTTTCTTTGGCAACTACTTTTTATGGATAACAAAAGAATGTATTTCATATGCAAGAATACTTGACTGTCATCTGATATTTTAACACTGTGGAGTATTGATTACAATGACAAACATCTATTTAAATCCTTTAATGCTGAACTTTGGAATAAGACTCCAACAACTGGCATCAGAAAACAACTCCCATTGGATTCCCAAGGTTTTGTATACTTGTGTCAGTACTGCAATGACATTGTAGGACAGATCACTGGATTAACAGCTGAAGGTTTTATTGTTTAGATATATGAGATAATCCTATAGATAAAAAGAAACATATATAAAAGTAGACTTTTATATATTATAGGCTTTCACTGTTACCACATCACTTTTGATGTGTGCTTATTTTCAACAAAAGAGAAAACTAAAGTTACTTTGGCATCATGTTTTATTAAATTTCTGTTAGGTTTATGCTTTAGCCACCCTTTATTTCCCCATAAAATCTTACAGAAACTAAAACTCTATTGAAGATAAATAAATGCAAATACTTAGAAGAAAGTTAATACTTAGAGGCAATGGAAACATATTCAATATTTCTTAAATCAGGGCTGTAGGAATTTAAGTAGATTTTTCACTCTCACTGGAATATGATTTACGCTCTTTAATTAACATTCCTCCTACCATGACTTTATTATAGAAGAAAAAGCAAAGGAACATCAGAAAACTTCTCACTCAGAAAAATAATGATGCCAGCTGTCAATTACTACTTTAGAGTGAAATATCTGCTTTTTTCCTACTATTCATTAATTGGTCTTGGCATAAGTAGAGATATTGTGTACTTGGACTACCTTTACAAAGATAGTTATTGTTATTAATTTAAGTGAACATCATATACAACTGTAAAAGTCTAATTTTCAGGTGTCTCAGAATTTTTTAACAATCAATGTGAGAGGCACATGTCTCTAACTATAACTGATGCACAGACAGGGTAGCGCTAGACTTAAAAACATCACACCAATGATTTTTCATTATCTTTTTGAGCAAAAGAAAACTTCAGAAAAAATATTTAAAAAGAAAAGGACCCAGCTGATTTAGAGGAAAGAATTAAAAAAACCCAAAGTACATTTTACTCTGAATTAATTTGTGGGTTATGTTGCACAAGTTTTTATGTCTGTATAAGAACTCTACTTTTCAGGCTGCCCTGGAGAATTTGTGGAGCTGTCTACCAGAGTTCTAACACTAGGCATTTTGTTCAGAATAATTCTGCTACCATCATCCTCTACAGTGAGGACAAGGTTTACCTAGCCCATCACACCTGAACTTTGTGAAATACCAAATTCCCAAACTAAAACAGCAAGACCCATGAGGCACAGGAGAAAATTGCTGAGTTAGTACAGAATGGCTCAACTCCACTGATTTTGAATGAGCCACGTTCCCTTATTCTATCTCAGTAAATTGACAGAATGTGTTATGTACTTCAGCTATTCAGAAATAGCTAGCTGTGATAACAGAAGACTTCAGTTATATAAAATAAATCATGAAGTCAGTTATTACCTGTCTTGTTTTTTGTCTGAAGAATGATTCTTCCAGACATTAACTATATCTCTTGACCACTCCAAAGCCCATAGAATTCTCTAGAAAAATAGTTCCTTAATGTATCTCATTCTCAATTTATACACAAAAATAAAGATAAATGTCTGTTGTTTCTTTTCCCTGAAGTATTGAATATGTCTGGATGGAAAACAAGATTTCCATCATATGATAAATGTCAGAGTTCTGGCATTTGTTTTCAGTTCCTGATGTGAACAAAACAAGCTTTCAAGAGTTTTGGGGAAGAAAAAAGAGAGAGGGCCAACTTCAGAGGAGCCAATACTTATAGCATGCATGAAAATTTCAGAATATAATCCATGCCTGGGGAAGAAAGGATGCAATGACCTATTCTCTATGTCCTAAGTGGAAAAACTTAGTAACAAATTTCTCTGGGACAATTTTTATGTGAACCCCTACTCTCAAAATCTATCCTAGGTCAAAGAAATCTTTTCAGACAAACTTGCGGTTAACATTAGAATAACTTAATGATATGTGTTAGTCTGAAGAACTATGTGGGGTTTTGACAGTAAATTTTAAATATTTCACTTCAACCACAAATTATGAGCCCTAACACTAGTACAGCCCCAGTCCCTGCCTAGTCCCAGACTGGAACAACTGGCTCCAAGGGTAAATGATGGTGCCAGGGACCCGAGGCAGTATTCCCCAGAAGACAGGGGACCCCACTTCTAATGCCAATTGGAATGGCATCTATGTCTTCTGTCAGGTTGTGAGCATGCTTACAGACCACAATTATGAATGACTAAAGGAAGAGGAAGAGGTTAAATGCTGCTTCATTGAGGCATTCAGGCTGTCCACTTGAGATCTACCATGGTTCCTTTCTGTGTAGTCATAAAAGAGAGGTCTGAAACTCAGGTCAAGCTATAGAAAATCAAGGCTCAACTTTTTTCTCTCACCAAAATCTATAGTTTTCTTTCACACTCATCAAACTAGTGAGTGCATCAAGTTTTGTCCTTCTTGTCACTCAGCCTAGTTCTTTTATTTTTTTCCTTTTTCCTCATTGTATGTTTCTGTAATTGTTAGTCCAAATGAGACATGAAGATTTCATCTAATTTAGTTATTAATATAGAGAAAAATAAACTTAGAGACTTTTTAAGATAAGATATAGTTTTCAAATAAACCTTAGGTAGGATTTCAACAAATGGCACTGTTCCATGAAACAATATTTTTTTAAAAAATCATTACGGTTTATCTGATAATTAAAAAAAAAAAATACTGAATTTTCAGCTAATACTTGGGGGATACTAAGCAGTGTGGGAAAATGGGAGAAATAAAGATGTTTTGACTTTTTCAGAAGTTATGATGTGAACACACTTGATCATATAATCACCCCAAATCAGAAACAAAAAAAGGAAGTTGTTCTCATGTGACATCTTATAGTATTACAGCATTTATACACAAACACATCTGGATATAGCTTTGCTTCATTCCCAGTTACGTGTTTTACTAACAAGACTGCTAACGAAATTCATCAGGAACACTTAATCTTTCTATTTAATCTGTAGAGGGCAAATGAAGCTCACATAGACCAGATCTTCCCTCAAGATGGAAAATTCAGTCTAGGCCAAATCAAGGTCCATGATAAAAAAAGACGCTTATTTTATTTGCACAACATTGTCTTGAAAATTTTAGTAAAATCAATAGAAACTTGATGAACAATTTTGTTTCACTGAATCAGTATGACAGAATTTTCAGACCAAAAAACTGTGAGAAGTCCACACACAAGCTCTCTGTAACAGATAATACTAATACAGACTTATGAGCTTATTTTACAAGAGAACATTTGAGAATCAAACTTATTCTGGATTTCACAAAAAAAAAATTTAAAATGTTTTGCAGTTTTCAAGTGATTAAATATTTTTCAGAAAAAAATGCCCACTTTTCAACAGGTATCATTCATTTTTACAACAAACAGTAATACTTGTAAAACGTCTAGAACATATTTTCAATCTGACTATATAAAGAGAATGTAACATGAATATTTAAACTTAAATTATTTTTGGGCAAAAATATCCCAAATACAAAATACCTCCAAACCTATAAAGATTATGAAAAAAATTAAGACCTAGACTACTGGTGATATTTCTGTCTTTGTTTTATAATTTGTAGGAGGCTTCACATAGATATTTATTGGCCCTTCTGGATCTCACTGAGAGGGCAAGAATAGGTCTTTAATGACAAAATTTAGATGATACTTGTTATTCTAATTAAAGCAGATTTACTCTTAGGTGTCCTCCACTGGGACAGAGCAGCATTTTGATTGGCAGACAGTGGCAAAATCTCTGTGGCAAAATTTCGTTTCAGAAAATATTTTAACCTTGCACATGGGCAATTAGTTGATAAGATAAATACTAGGCATATGTTGGATATTTGTTTTTTTGTTTCAATCTTGAAGGTAGAAAGTTGCTATGTAACTTGACTCTTCTGAATTTTCCAAAAGGAACAACATTCATTGGTCATCCCTCAGTCATAGGATCCCAGCAAGTTCCTGGAGTCATTAGGAATAAAAGGTTTCCTTTAGCACTTCCTATGGACAGGTCAGAGTGCAAAGGAAAGAAACAACATTCAGCACTTAATTAGTGCTGGAGGGTGGATTAACAACGGCATTAGAGAAAGAGAACCAACAACTATCTCTTTGCTCCTGCCGCTGCTACTTTACAAGTTGACCTCCACCCCAGCTCTTTTCACAGCAGCAGGTTTGACAGATGAGCGATAATGAGAGTCCAGATAGTGCACAGAACAGACTGCTGCTCCAGCAGCACAAAAGCCAGTCATCACGTAACACTTGCCAGGCAACTCTCAAAGGACATCGCACTTCCAGTCCTTTGATCTTTTTTTTTAAACTTTTTTTTTTTTTTTAAAGCAGCGCAAGCAGAGTAAAGCTGGGATACTTCTAAAGCATAAAACATGGTCTGCTACTCTCTGCCGTTCCTCCTCACTCCCCTTTCCTCACTGTTGCTCTTAGCAAGACAGACTGTATTAAACTTTTGACAAATTGCAAACTAATCTTGAAACTGTGGAATTAAGTTCACTTCAACAGGGATATCAAACTTTTTCTGATAATTTATCAACAAAAAATTCATAAGAAATGTTACACAGCTACATACATATTCACACACCAGCACATTAAAGACTCATGCAACCAATTAGACAAAAACTGTTACTGTAATGTGTCTCGTGTTTGTTTTCTCATGCCTTAAAGATTCAACCTTTTTGTCAACTTTCTAGTACTTAGAGATCCACACCACACTTTCACATCTCACAGAAGAAATATTCATGTTGTTCACGACTGCTTTGTTTCCACTGGCAGGCTGAATGTGTGTACTTATCTTTTCCAAAGGGGTGGCACCATTTTAGTGCTTGCTGCATTTTATGTAGTAGTCTACATTTTGAGGCAGTGTTCAAACTTTAATCCTCACAATGTCCTCATGAGAGCTGAGGGTAAATGTTATCACTGTCCCCGCCCATCCACCCCCAATCAAGCTGAAATGGCTTAGAAAATTATTGCCCATAAGCTGTTGTCTGTTAATTACATGAGCCCCATTGAGCCCCTGTTATAATTATTTAAATCTCAGTAAAAGACATCAAAGTCAAGGTATTGTTACTTAAGAGATGGCATAGGCTAAAAGTACAGTACCTGCCATCAGTTGCTGTCATTATGTCATCCCATGTATGCATATTTGCAGAATGAAGAATGCCAACAGTTTCCAACAATAGCAGTATCCAAGCATTTGGCTCAACTCACTGCTGAGAAAAGTCTAACCTAAATGGCTGGGCTTTGTACTGAACCTGCTGATCACCCACATATTTCCTATCAACGTAGCTGCAAGTGAGCTCTGAAAAGAGTTGGCAAAACAACTTTGTAGATTTGTAGTATCTTAAGGCACTGCAGCGACTTGAGCTTTGACTTGTAGTGACTCTGTGTGACCCACCTTTTCCCAATACAATAAAATTAATTATTACTGAAGACAGAATCAGGGCTAACCAGTCTGGATTAATTATTTCATTTTGAAAACACCATGTTGATTCTTTACAATTCAGGAGTTTACAAAGAGACAGAGTCCATTTAGTGTCTTCCAGTAAAGGAGTAAAACTTTCAAAAAGTTTAACTACCATTTTTTTTCTGTGGAGCGGAACATAAATCCTATTTTATAGGTTTTCATTATTTTATAATTTATACAGCTTCTTTAAAGCTATTTTTAAAGGCTTGTACACTTTTATTTCTGGAAATTGCAACAAAGATCTGAGTTTGAACCTCTACATAGTGATTTGTTACATAAAGAAAAGTGACAATCTGCTTTGCAGAATTTTATGAAAATATATTTTTCTATTGTAGCATCTCTAGCCTGTGGGCCTGTCCATACAGAATTTTCACAGTAAGCCGTTGCCACCACAGCCTATATATGATATATAACAAGAGAGTGATTAAAGACAATACAGCAAAATGACTGTGCCTTATAAAAATATGTTTCAGCAAGAAAGCAAGTACTGTGAATTTTTTGAATAAGTCAAAAGAGAGCAAGGGAAGTTGCCATAACTGCCTATACAAGTGTGTTTATCAGAATATCAAGGATCGAATGAAATGTAGATTCTGATTTACACAGAAATATGAAATGAAACTAAGCTATGTTTATTAACATGCAAAAGACATGTAAAAGATAGAATGCATGACATATGTTTTATAGTGTAATAAATAAATTGTAGGGGAGCCAGGACTTGCTTCACCATAAAACACAGTGACAATGGATGTCATAAGGCATTTGGAGAACACCATGTAAGAGGCAGAACATGTTTATACAACTGAAAATTAAATGCCATCTCAAAGGACAGGACAGCCCTACAGCAAATTGACCCTTAGAAAATGGCAGCCAAAACATTCAAGTTGATGAAATCAAACCAAAATTAGAGTCAGCAATGAAGACAGCCATAGAGCCCACTAGAAACATGCCTATTTTTTTGTTTGTTCGTTTGTTTTGTGTTGGTTTTTATTTCTATTTCTTCAAGACTGAAGAAAAAGAAATAGAAAGAAACCTGATAATACTATCAAGAACTTCTGATAAAATCACATTCCATCTGTTGGAATGGGCAAAGAGGGAAGTCTGTCAATATCACGACTGAAAAAAAGTTCAGTGTGATTCAGAAACAAACAAAACTCACATGTAAGGTATTTGTAGTAGACAGAGTGAAGTTTTAATACCTTTCAGAAGACACTGAGCTCATTCAGAAGGCCGAATATAAGTTTGGACTTCCATAAAGAGAAACTTTGTGGCTTCACTCATTAAACCTGCTAAAGGGCAAAAAATTTTACTACTCTGGTTGTCAGATCATGGAGCCAATTATGTAAGAGAACACTAAAAATATTTATATATGCATAAGTTCAAATAAGCATATGTTTGTTTTCCCTCTAAAGCATGGTGGGTGGATCTGAATCAACCAGTCAGATGATCTGGTCAACTTTAATTCTCCCTGTGTTTACAAACACAGCTTTCAAGTTTCTGACTGCATATTGCTCTTTACACAGAGCTCCTGCTTTGTTAAGGGCACAGAATGAGTAGATGCACTGAATGAGCAATTGCAGTATTAAAGAAATGGTTTTTTATTCTAAGCTGGGATGAATTTTCATTTATTTAGCGCTCGCCATTCCAGCTTCTGCACTAAATACAGAACTATTCACTTCTACCTGGGCTTCTCCACTGCATATTAATTCAAAGGAATATTCCACAAAGATAAATAAATTAATATTTTTAATGCCCTATCAATGGATTTAATGCATTTCAGAGGCTGAGTTGCATCAAAATTAGAAACATCCATCAGTTACTTGAAAAATGCTGGAAGTTAGAATATCCCATAATTAAAACCACAAAAGTTACTGTCTATTTGATTAACCATGTCCCAGTTTTCTACCAAACAAATCAACAATCCTTAGCCTAATTACCTTAGCTATTAGAAAGGTATGATTCATTTGATACCAGGGTCTCCATTCTTCCTGACTATCGTACAACTCCTGAGAAAGATTGCTATGTGATTGTGTGGTAAGAGAGTACAACACATACACAGAAGAAGATTGTGCAAAAAAAAATAAAACCCAAACAAAAATTATGTAAGATATTTTTCCACCATTTCCTAACTTGAGTGATTCCCACATAAATGTAAAACTCATAACCTCCATGTATAAATTATCTGAGTTAAATGGTGTTCAGGTATGCATTTTAGTTTTCCCTGAAGTGGAAGGAAAATTTTATTCCAGAAGTGTTTAATATTAGCAATATGTTTAGAAAGCATTCAAGTTTTAAGAAAGGAATGTAAGCACATCAAATACAAGATACATTAGTAGTAGTTTGTCATTAGTTAACACTCAAAGTCTATATTAGTTCTAGGAGGTCAAAATTAATTTCCTTGGGGAAACTAGCTGAAGCCTGAGTACTTCAGAGCTACTTAATGTTATTCGTAAAGATAGCCAATTCAGATTCAGTATTTTTTCCAGATATGCCAAATTAACATTCAGCAGGAATGATGGATAAATGAGACTGATCTATATTTTCTGTCAAAACTGCTTCTCTGTGCACAATTTTTGTTTACTAAGGGTTTTTTTTGGTGATGAAGTATATGGTTTTCATAGAAATTATGAGAACTTTTTTGTTTTCTGATGAAGCAAATGAATATATTAAATATTCAGTTTTGGATGACATTATACAATACATCAATTCAGTGAGTCTTAGTTTTAGATCTTAATCACAATTCACTTTTAAAGAAAAGTTGAAACATACAATCTTATAAAATGGAAGCCATTGATGGACATTAGTGCTTTTTTGTGGGGCATTCACAACCCAGTAAATTTTACATCACATGAATAATTTAAATCTCTGTCCACTGAGAAAATGTCCTAGTTTGTTAGCACGGGTACAGTTAAGAAAAGGCATCCATCCATATGTCCGTTACCTTCATTGAAACTGTCTGTGAGTGATTCCCCAACTGCCTAGATTTGTTTCATCGCTATACAGTTCAAATGTCCTACAGATATCTGAAAACAGAATAGATGTAGAACAGAGTTTATCATGTAGAAAAAGGAAGTTATTTTCACATGCCTGGGTTCAGAGAGGGCATCCTTCTGTTGAGAAAAGCACTTGTTCAGGTAGAATGAATTAGCATGCTATTGCCAGCATACTAGCACTAGGAATTTGTTTAAGGGCAATCACAGCAATAAATGTGGATTTAGCTGGTGTTGTGCTTTTTGAACTGAGTTAAGCTCTTCATATACCAGAATACAGAAGGAGATATTTCTCCACCCCCCATCACCCCTACCTCCCCTTTCCTTACTAGTTCCAACACCACTAGTTATTTCCAGATTTCAATTCAGATCTAACTAAAATTTGGAAGAAAAAAAAAAAAAAAAGGTACCTTACACTCTCTGGCTGCCTCTGGCTACCTCTTAACCTGGCCATTATTTTTCTCCTCATGCTTCCCTGTAACACAGGGAAGCATGAGGAGAAAAAGCTGAGCTCAGGTTACACCTGCACATTTTTTGTTTTAAAGAATTATCCTATCTCTGAACTAACTTTAAGAAATTACTCTAATAATGCATCTGTAAATCTAGCCTTAAACAGATTATTTAGTTCTGAAACTTTGCATTTAGACCAGCTCTTGCCACTAATTAAGACAATATGTATGTTGTTTGTAATTAGCCTCTGAAAGCATACAGTCCCAAAGACAGGCTTAGTTTGTGTATTATGTTCCATTCAGATTCCCATAGTAATGAATATATTCCAAAATAGTCCTGAAAATGCAGCATTAACATCCTGCTATTAATACTTATAAAAACTGGGATTGATTTCATACAGAAAACCTTAATTTATCTCAAATACAGAGGAGCTGTATACTTCCTGCACAGTAAAGGCGCATTAATGTAAATGTATTGGAAGTAGTAGTTTTGGGCATTGTATTGTATTGCAGTATTACTTTAGTGTCTTCTTTTAGGAACTGAAGAGGAAGAATTTCCTTGCTTTTGGTTGGAACATTGTTTTCATACTTAGATAATTTGATATATACAGATTTCTGTTGTGGGAGGCAGTGATTTTTCATTAAAAATAATTCAGTGATTCAGCAACAAAAAACAGTGATTAGAGATTCTAACTGGCCCTTGCAAGTAGAAATAGCTTATTTGAAGTTTTTGATATTCTGGAGAAAGTGATCTTGTAAAGTTACAGGACTGTTTCTATGGCACTATACTCTTATTTTGTTGACAAACCCTAACTAGCCTTCAAACTTCAACCTTCAAAGAGAAAAAACAATTCTGTGAAGTTGTGACTTTCCTCAGTTTTAGCTTAAAAAATAACCAGGTTCAACTGCCAGGTTCCAATAATTTCCTTTAAGCAGGTCTATTTTCAGAGTTTTCATCCCTGAAATGGATGGATGTTGTTGTAGTCCACTTAAGGTGGACATGTGATGGTTTGTTTTGCTGGGATCTCATGGAGCAAAAGTTCAGGGCAATCATGACAAGGGGTTGTGTTTTAATCAAACAATGCAACTTTTATTGTCTTCACGTGATAGGTGAAGGACTGACTCACAGATGTTCGATCAACACTGTTATTTACCCAAGTTCCCCTGTTTCCAGGATTTCAGTTTCATCTGGAGTATCTCAGCTTATGTTTGGCTGGACAGATCCTACAACAAACAGCAAAGCATGGACCCTAGACTAGCTCAGAAGCTGTGAATTCTAGCATCTCTGTTCACACCACTTTATGGAGGGGGGAGATGGGTAAGGGACGTGATTTAGTTTAATTTGCTCTGAAGTAGGTGTGAATAAGTGTTCACAAGCCAGCAACAGTGTAAGAACTGGGTGCAAATTCATGTTCAAAAACCCTGATTCTCATGGGAGACCTGAACCACTCTGATATCTGTTGGAGGTACAACACATCAGGGCTCAAGCAATCCAGGAAATTGTAGATTTAGTCAATGATAACTTCCTTCTCAAAGTGACAAAGGAGCCTATCAGGAGAGGTTCTGTGTTGGACCTTGTTTTCAGAAACAAGAAGGGAATGGTGGGAATGTGAAACCCATTGGCATCCTTGGCTACAGTGACCATGAAATGGTTAAGTTCAAGATACTTGGCACAGCAAGGAGGGAACACAGGAAGCTCACTATGCTGGACATCAAGTGGACAGACTTTGGCCTCTTCAGGGAACTGCTTGGTAGAGTACCAAAGGACAAAGCTCTAGAGGGAAGAGAAAGCTGTTTAATATTCAAGGGTCACCTCCTCCAAACTCAGGAACATCTCAAGGAAGATGAAGTCAGGAAAAAAACATCAGGTAGCCTGCATGGGTGAACAAGGAGGTACTGGGCAAACTCAAACGCATAAAGAAAGACTATGGAGGGTGAAAGCAAGGGCAGATAGCCTGAGGAAATAGAAAGAATCTGTCCAAACAGTCAGAGATCAGGTTAAGAAAGCTAAAGCCCTGATAAAGTTAAATCAGTCCACAAACATAAAAAAAAAAACCCCAAACTTCTATAGGTATGTCACTAATAAAAGAAAGACTAGAGAAAATGTGGGCCCTCTCTGGAGTGAAACAGGAGAGCTGGTTACTTGGGATATAGAGAAGACTGAGGTATTAAGTGAATTTTTTACCTTAGTCTTCACTGGCAAGTGATCTAGCCACACCATCCGAGTCACAGAAGGCAAAGGCAAAGGCAGGGACTGGGAGAATGAAGAACTGGCCACTGTAAGAGAAAATCAGGTTTGAGAGCATCTAAGGAATCTGAAGGCACAAAAGGTCACAGGACCTGATGAGATGCACCGGTGAGTCCTAGGGAATTAGAAGATGAAGTTCCTAAGTCACTTCCCATCATATCTGAGAAGTTGTGGTAGTGCACTGAAGCCCCCTCCAACTGGAAAAGGGGAAACCTTTTTAAAAATAATGGGAGGAACTGGGGCACCACAGGATGGTTATTTTTTACCTCTGTGTATGGTACAGTTGACATACTAGAGAGAAAGAATTCCTTACGGAGGGACCTTAACAGGCTTGAGAGGTGGGGTCATGTGAACCTTATGATGTTCAACAAGGTCACATGGGGCAGGGCAATCCCAAGCATGGATATATAAAACCCCCTTCTATTAACCCTTACCTTTCCTTTTGCTTGCTCAGGCATCCTCACCCAGCTGTCTATGAGAATTCAGCATTTCACAATCCCAACTAGGAACGTATTTTAACAATACCTGCACACTTCACGTTAACTGAAATGCATGCAAAGACTGTCCCTTCCATTCGTTTGACTTCAGTTGCCATGAAATTTTGGCAGTAAGTCCTGACCCTTTGGGCTTCTCTCTATCTGGATCTCCAGCAAAATTCTACTCAGTTTTAGCAAACTGTTGTCGTAAAGAGTACTCCTTAAATTTTTAGGACTTCAGACCATGGGTTTGAAATCTAAAAATTTTCTTACATTATTAGGACAGCTTTAATGAATACCTTCTGAAAATTCAGTGAAGAGCTGGTATGCAAACCCAATAGAATCTCACTGAAAGCCAGGCAGACAGAGAAATATTTTTCATCATACAGTTTTAAGAGGCATTTTATTACTTCTGTGGGATATTAACCAATTAAGATTCATGACTGCATAATAAGGATAGGGTGCAGTACCAGATAAGAGATTACTTTGCACAGATGAAGTCTGACATAAGCCTGTGCAGAGTTTGCAATTTATATATTATTTTCTAAATCCCATAATTGTAAAACAATAAAACTTTTCTTCTTTTCATATGTAACTCATCTCCCTTATGCAAAACAGATTTTGTAAGGGTATAGTTTTGACTTATCTACAGATTTATGCTTCATTCATCCCCTTAGCCTCCCATTGTTTTATTAAGCAGCTTCCTTCTTGCACATGTTTAAATATGTCCTCTGTTGAAAGCTTTCTTGCTGCACATTTGTGCATATATTGTCTAATACTGGGTAAAATATCACTAACACCTTCCATCTTTTTCATTTTTCTTCTGGCGATCTCAGAATGCTTTGTAACTTTTACAATTTTTAACATGCTTTACAAAGATGAGAAAACATTTTACAAATAGTGTGATGGAAACTTGAACTGGTCTGGTGATTTCTCTGTTGTCAAAGTCTGAGGACAGGGAACAGAAACATAATCTTTTAGCCTAGTTTTCTATTGCAGCCATCAAGGTTTTTCTACTATCCTCAGAGAATTCAAGTCTAAGAAATGTACTGCCACACTGTATAGTCTGTGCATTTCTGAATTTTCTTTCAGCTGAGCTGTATGTGATATGTAACTTGTCCATATCAGTCAACTTGCAGTTGAATTGTTGTTACATTAAATATCTCTACCAACTTTTCCCAGACTAACATTTCAGTGCCATCAACTAACAAGCAAAAGATATCTCAAACTAACATTTCTGTATTGTACTTCCTGCATATCCTCAAGCTACTATGGCATGAAGTGAGAAAATTTGGCATGCGGTGTTCATTTAGTATCACCTGCATTAACATGAAGATATGGGCAGGGCTCAATAACAAATTAGTCATCAGGACCCTTGAGGACACTAACATCACCATGTCCCAGACTGGCCATACCAGGGTTGTGTATGAGCTTGGCTTCCCTCACCAGGCCTGTTCCTGACCCCCATCTGTGGGCCAACAGCCCAGCCTGGACCCAACCTAGCCTAGGCCCCAGGGAGGTGCCTCATTCCCTGGGCTGGGGCTGTTCCAGGTGCCTCCTGGATACCCTGCTCCCTTGCTAAGGCATCGTGATGGGCCCTGGCTGGGAGGTCCTGCTCTGCTGCCCCAGGGTTCCTCACTCATGGCCCCTATGGAGTTCCTGGACTGTGCAGTGCCCTGACATTCATATAGCTAAAGGTAGAAGAAATAATATGCTAATAATTTTGAATATGTAGCTAGATTAAGTACTCAACAAAGACATAATGATCTAAGAATTTAAGAATTAAACACAGGGGTGAGGAACTAGGCACAGAAGTATAGCTAGTACTGGGATGAGACTAAGAGGACAAGATTTTGAGGAAACAACAAAGAAATAACATGGAGTTGATTCTCAACGACATGTTGGAGAGTCACCACATTGCTTGAGCCTCATATCAGATGAATATCTATAAGTTACTATATTCTTCTTCCAATTCAGTTTGAAAATATAGATATGGGATAAGACTTGTTTAAGAGTTCTGATAAAGTGACATAATCTTTAAGCTATAGCAGATACAGGGAAATAATGTCAGACTTCTGAATATGAAATAGTCAAGTGCTCAACTGGCAAATCTGGTGGTTATTTTATAAAATGAAATTGCATTTAATGGAGATAAAGCAGAAGCTTAACTACGTCAATGTTTATAAAGACTTTGAACATCTCTGTATCTAGATCACTGTCTTCTTGATGTCCTGATAACAAATGTAGACAAACTCTTCTCAGAAATTGGTGTTTCTACACAAAACTGCAATTAATGCATATGGCAATTTTAGAGCTTTCTCAGAAATCAGACAAGCAATGGAGTGGTACAGAACTGTGCTGGATTTCATGAGTGCTGCTTGTTTAGGAGCTGAGGCTCAATGCTACCAAGATAAATCCAGTTCTCTGCCCTAATTTACAATGGAAGTTCACTTGGATCATTGCAAGGGATGTCTGCAAGCCAAAATGAGAGTGCAATGAGAGATATCCAGCACAGACAAGCTTATATGTAACCTTATAAAAGGAAAGCATCTCTGAGTAAAATATGAGCATCTGCACTTGTGGCTTATGAAGATCTGAGTGAAAGGTAGTGGTATGCTGAAATTCAGAAAGTTATTGAAGGAACATCCTTCCTACTGAAAAAAGAGTGGTTGAAAATTGAAGATATTTGACATAGTAAAAAGTATAAAGACAGAGTGAGGGATCCTTATTAACCAAGGTAATAATACATTAAAAAATCTGCACAGAAGAGACTGAAAAAAATAAAGGAGGGTTGCACAGGAATAAAGAAGTAGGTTGTTTGTTTGCTACCACCATATATAATGGAAAAATTGTTGATAATGAAAAGGTAGATATTCCTTTCTATTAAAAATGTGGATTTGAATTCTTGAGTGATGAGAATTGTAGCCTTGAATGAGAAGCAGCACTTTCCACGGGAAAGAAAGTTAAGAAAATATATTTTGGAACAAAAATGAGTTTATAGACATCCAAGCTGATTTATTTTCCTGACTTGTCAGTAACCTCTTGAGCCAGCAATAACAAGAATTTGTTAATCAGATCCTTTGATTAACCAGAGAAGTCCTTTGATTAACTTTGAAGTCCTCCAATCAGGCAACTGATAAAATTAGTGGTGGTAAATATGATTCTCAGAAGTACTGAGATCTCTAGTTCCACATTAGGAACTAAAACAAATTAAATTTAGTGCTAATGGAACTTGGTAATTACTATCAAGACTGTACCTGATGGTCAGGCTATGAGGAAATGGAGTTCAGAGAGGTAAATTGTCTCCTAAGGAAGTAGATTTCCATTCAGTTAATATTAATATTTTCAATTCTGTTAAATCAGCATTTTTTCCTACAAAAATCTAATCTGTTAGAAAACTTATGAACAGCAGCAAGAACAACTGAGACTCTGCATTTTCATCTTTGTGGTACTTTTCCTGAGGGTCTTGTTAGGAAGGCCTTGTCTCAGAGAATGGTAGGACTTTGAAGTATAAGGGAAATGTCTAGGCATCAGAGAAAGAAATATTAAACAGGTAAAAGATGAGTTATTTGGAAAGTGATGGGTGGGAGTAGAAATGAAATTAAAACCCAAAATCTGTAGTACTAGGATTACATTTTTTTAGCCTGAAGCCTTAATGATTGACATTCTTGGGGGATTGAGCTGTTGGCAGCATACTGCTTTCCTTTATAGCAAAAGATTTCACAGACTTTGTAGGTACAAAGCAGATTAGAGACACAGAGAAAAAAAAAAGATGTTTTCTGATGGATGCTTTTCCTCACTGCAGTTTTCACTTACTACATCTGAAAGAGCACAGTGTATAAGGTTATATGGAAATAAATGTCAGCCTAGTTCTGGTCAAATGGGAATAGGAAGGAAAATGCCCCGTTACATCCATGCAAGTGAAAAAATCAGCATCCAAATTTACAGCAGTGAATAGATGCAGTCACACAGAATATTTAAGTGCACAGAACAAGGAGTCTTGATCTGCGAATTCTGTGTCTTACAGATGTTTTGTCAAGAATACCGTTTTGCATCAAGCTGTTTGTGTGTCAAGATATTCAATCTCTTGGCAGGATTTCTTGCCATAATCTGATATGATTAGTCAAATGGAAAGGTGAAAATTTGGCCACGTCTTCTGAAACTAATTTTTATGCAGTGAAAATCTTATCTAGGAAATTTAACTTCAGAAGAAGCACAGAATTGCTACTAGATTGAAGTAAAACTTTTTTCAGTCACAGATTCTTAGATGTCTCCTTCTGAACTGAGACTATATTGTGGCACACGGCAAGTACACCACAGTAGTGGTGGAAAGCTATCTTTCTACTTAAATGCCTTTAAAAAACCCTTGAAACATATGTGAAACAAACTTTAAGAAAACCTCAGACAATCCTCAGATGTATGCTAGAGTATTACAGCTCCACTTCAACACTACAATCCAGTTACCTTGATATCTTTTCCATATTTTGGATTTAAACTCAAGACAGGGAAGATTTTATAGGAGGTGGGAGAGAAACAAAGCAGGAAGCAGGACAGAGATATGTCTTAGGTCAGAATATTTTTAAGTGACAGCTCTCTTTTCTTCTTGCATCAACAGTTTCAATTTCAAATGAAGGAACAAAGAATCTTTCACTTATGTAAGTAAATGCTGTCTTGCAGGTGAATTCCAGAAACTGAACTCTATCCTTCAACTGCAATTTGATATGTAATTCCAGATCCCCACATGTAGGTCTAAATATACATCCCTGGGCAAGTTTCTATGTGGGTGTATACCTACAGGTTCTCTTAGTTATATTCACTCTGGAAATTCTGTCCAGGAAGAAAACAAAAATTAAAGCCACCAGCCTTTTGCTTAAACTTCCAAATGTGTAGCAGCCAGGGCTACATCTCTATCAAAGCTGCTTGATGTCTGTATCCTCCCCACAAACGACCACCATTTATGCACAGATTAGTTCCAAAGCCTGTTGTGTTCAGCAACCTAGGAGACGTACACTATACTGAACACCTTTAGCCTACCTACTCAAGGTATGTCTATTCCACACATTCTAGTGTATTATATGCCCTGCATGTGTGCAAGTGCATAGTATGTTTCTGTCAGAGCAATTCTTGCTGATATTGCATCTTATAGGATGTCTATATTCATCAACTAGCCAACACTTAGCTGAGAAAAGACAGAAAATTTTACTTGTAAAATAGATTCTACTTGGATATTGTCAGAATTTTGAGACTTGAGGTAATTTACCATGTACTTTAAACCAAACAAAATTCACTGAACTTCCCAAATGTTTACCATTAAAATTAATAGATATTCTCATCATGTTTGCAATGTAGATATTTGGTTTGAAACATCAACTGCCGAAACACTGTTCAGACAAGTGATGTTATTTTTTGCTGCCATTAGACAAAAAAAAAAAAGGTATAAACATCCAACAAAAATTAGATATTGGTTTTGTTTTAAAAGTTTCCATATTTTTATCTAACATTTAAAAAATATGGAAAGTAAGACACTTTTCTGTCCTTTTTGATGCAATTTCTTTTCCTTACATGTTTTTTTCTTCAGTTAAACTCTCTCCCCTTTAGTATGAGTCATCTTGAAACCCTTTACTGTTGTGATTTCCTTCTCCCCTCTTCTTCTCTTAAATGAAATTATTTTATTCTTTCAGTGCCTTTTTGCTCATTCTGTTTTGTTCCAAACTTTCCTTGAAAACATTCCTCCCTGATTCAGCTCTTATCCTCCCTCTTCTCATTTCTCTCCCTGCCTGAAAAAGCCTCTGTTTTCTATACTACTCATACCATTGTGGACCAAGAAACTTTTGGATCAGGCAACTGCTTTCACCATTTCTTTCATGTTTCCTTATCTGTCTCTAGCTGTGATGAAGTGAGAGGCACTGAGAATACAAACCGGATCTGATGAGGGGTAATGAGAAGAAGATGGATCTTGTTCAGCACAGCAGCCACTAAACACCACTGTAGATGAGTTAAGAAATTGCAGAAAAAAAAAACCCCATTGCTTCCTGCCTAAGAGTCCTGTTACCACATAAGATTTCAAGCAGGGCTCTGAAACAGTCTAAGGACAGAAACAAAGGATAAAGATTCATTTACAATATATAATGTGTGCTGAACCAATGAAGTCAAAGTACTTTGGAACTCATCCTTTCATTACTAGCTGGCAGTTTCCTGCTTCTCTTTCAGATGATGTTTGAGAGCTTGTTTACATTTCCAGATACAACCACAGTAAATTTTATTTTGCTTTTCTCTTCAAACCTTGCCCCTCTCATTATCTCATTCCTTTTTTTTTTTATTTTGATATTTCTGACTGCCACAGTACAGTAGTTGAAATTATCCAATCTCTGTAACCTGTTGAACCTCCACAGAAAAACAGATTTTGAAAACAAGAACTACAAAACAGTGTACTGAAGGACCAGTAGACCAATCTAGTGGTGTGGTAAAAAAAAAAGGAATTATAATTTCAGAAGTGTTAAACATGAAGGGTTGGGAAAGAAAGCAAGGGTTGAGGTGCTAGTAATAACTTGTCTGTAGCATATACTGTAACTATACCTGCAATGTATATGACCACACACCTTTCAAAGCCCCCTCTAAATGAGAAAAAAAAAATGGACAAAGTAAGGACAAAAATGCAATGAGATAAGAAACACTTCAGTTTGTTTATTCAGTACTACAATTGAAAAGCATTTCTCTATGGCTTTTAGGCTTATACAAAGTTGTAAAAAAAAGTTACATAAAGACCATAATACTGTATAATTTGAAACTGTCATTTCCAACTATTATCTTTTAGAGTTGCAGGGATGCATGTGATGGTCTAGAATGTTTAGAAATAAACTGAGAAACTATTATAGAAGCTAAATGTGTCAAATTCTTTTTTTAAGTAACGGACAAATTAGTTTGTGAAATCTAACTTTGGCAAATAGACCATTGTAAGGGACTTATAATGAACTAGGAAAATGAGGTACATAAAAGACACGCAAAAACTAGCATCTGCCCAGTTAGCTTCAGGAACAAATTTGAGAAGAATAAAGCAGCTCAGGATGCACAAGCAAACTCAGTGTCTGTGTGATTCATAACGCATCTCAACAAACTGTTGTTTGATATATATATATGTTAATTTTTTGACACTGAAAGACCCTTTTGGTTTTGTTTGTTTGTTGTTTTTTTTTCCTAGTTTACTATTTCTACTATCACAGAGCTCTGGAATTCCAGTTAAAGATTAGCGTTTTCTGTGCTGAGTGCTGTACACAAAACAGAAAGACACTGTTTACTTATGGTTTAAGAGAAGAAACTCAAGGATACTGACAAGGGAAGATAAGCCATTAAACAATAGCGTTCATCAGGGTGAACAGTAGGGCAGAGCACTCTGAAGCATCTTTGTCGTCAACAGTTACTGCAAACCTCTCAGCTGTGGTAAGTTCTATACCAGGATGAGAGAAAGGTTACATGGTACCTGCATGAGCAATTTTAAAGCATGAAGGGCACTGTGGGAGAAAGCAGAAAGGCATGGTTTGAAAATGAAAGAAATGAGTGACAGGATGTTACTGTGGGTTATGCAGACGCAGGAATCAGACTTTCAGGATCTCAAGCTGGAGGAAGAAGACTCAAGGTGAAGAAAGATTGTAAAAGCTTTGGAAGCAGGGTCAAATAACTTCTGATGTAAGAAATCAGTGGTAACTTGAAGATGAGGAGAATGTTTTTTTGTTCTCAATAATAGGTCAGCAAAAATATCTACACAGCAGCATTCTGAAAAAAATCACTTAAAAATGTGTTATGAGGGGAAATGAAAAAAAGTAAACCAGTCATTTAAATACAAGGTAAGTAGATTCAGGAAGTTTTAGGTGAAGGAAAGGATGGAATTGTATGTTAGACAAATTATGCAGAAAAGACTGCAAGACTTGGATGTAGCCTGAATTTGAGAAACAACATGCCTCTAGATGACAATTCTACAGAAAGCCAGGGTAATGATGTTTTCCATAGTGATTGAGAAAGAATTCAATGCTGGATTACCGAGGAAGATTAGAAAGATATAGAGACCTTTCATTATCAGTCACCATTCTACATGGTATACAAAAACCTGTGGTCTCTGTAGCAATTAAATATTGCCTGGACTCATTAATATCATGGTCAGGTCACCTGAGTTACTAGTGAAATAAAGGATTATTTTGGCTTGAGCCTGTAGAATGTGGCTTGTGACAAGAGAATATTTGAAACACAAATATTTATTTATAAATAAAATACAAGCCCAAAATGCCATCTGAAACAAATTCAATCCCTTTTAAATATCACATAACTTCTACTTCCTCGCAATAGCACCAAAACAGCACTGTTACTGAGATCTTACAATGAAGGCTGAAATACTGAACTTAGTCACTAGTTGTTGTAAGGTCTAAGGTTACCTAATGTCATTCCTTCCAAGTACTCCACAGATGTAATGATGTTAGGGAGGAAAGTTCAATTATACCCTTACCAGATGTTTTAACTGACTTTCCCTACTTAAAAGCGAATTATAAACAGACCATTGAAACACTCAGGACTGAAAAATAACATCTTTTAAAATCCAACAAATCATTCTCCTCACACACACTTTAATTCTGCTGTATATAAGCTTGATCTTCCACTCTATTAAATATATGAGGAACCATTTTTTTACACTTGGAAACAAGATAACAGTGTAAATTTTTATATACATTAGATTCAAAAAAATATATAGTTGTACACACACACATGTGCATTTTTATCAGAAACATATATGTATGTGAGACATATACAGCACAGCTATAGATATAAAAATTGTTATGTAGATATAAATTGTCTATAAATGCATATGCATAGCTCTGTGATCATAATAATACATTATTTTAAAATCACACATTTTTACTATACAGATTAAATCTAAAGCTTAGATCTAGATCTCTTATAGAACCCAGAATTTCACTATTTATTTCATAAAGATTATTATTTGACTGCAAGTTTACATGCCTCCTAATAGATGCCATGAAAATTAGGCTTATCTTTAACCCATAATGGTGAGCGTGACCAGCCACATTTATCAGGTCTGAATTTATATATTACCCTACAAGATATTACCTGGAACTATAATCATAACCAGCCCCTGAAGATGGAGTTAAAAAGATGAGGCATGCAAAGGTTTGCTCCAAGAAAATAACCATAGTCTAATCCAATATATGTGATTATAAAGTAGAATGAGTCTAATTTATACTGAAATTCTTGGTAAATATTCCATATAAACTTCTTTAAGAATTTCAGTAACAAGGAATTAAGCATAGTAAAAATGGGTTAAAGACATGACTGTCATGACAGCAAGGTTACAGCTGTGTTCAACCAATATACGGTGGGCGTATGCACAGTGCATATGAGAACAGAGTGAGTCAGAGCTGTCTAGCTCAACGACTGTGCATAATGGATTTCTTTCTCTCTTGTCATTATTCACAGGAAATACTTTGCAAACTTTTCACGCTAAGATTATGACCAGATACAAAAGGAAATAATGAAACTGCTGTCCCTCCTGGTCACTGCTGCGTGACCACAGCTCCACATACTTGACTGTGATGGTCAATGCCTATCTGCACCTCCAGAGCATTCCTTGGACTGATTTTTCCTTCCTTTTGTCAGACACAGTATGCTGCCAATCTGCCAATCTTCCCTCCCGTCATGTGCTGAGACAGGGTAGATGTCCTTGTTGGGGCTGCACAGGGACTTTCCTGCCTCAGTCACCTCAGCCACTGGGGATGGTTGGATGCAGTGTGAAGATGGGAAACAGAATTTGAAGCAAGTACTTCTGTACCTGTGGTTGGACTTGATGATCTTAAAGGCATCTTCCAACCCAAGTGATTCTATGATTCTATGTAACAGTTATGATTGTACTTCTCTGAGGACAGTGTTATCTGATCTGTCTTTAGTGTATTTTTTAAAAGAAGATTGTAATCTGAGACTCCTATCAAGGAAGACATTCAAAATCACTTTTGGAACTCACTTCTTCAAATTTCTATTTCTGCTTATATTTGGCCCTTTTTCAAGTGCAGATTTCCACCACCTTCACAAGGCAATTGCTAATAGTGATAGAATAAACATGTCAGGAAAACCAACATGGGAATGTATGGTGAATGTTTGCTTTCATTTGTTTCCCCTAAACAGTGGTGAGACATCCTCTGAATTTTAGAGCTTATATATCACCAAGACTTGTGGAATAAACTATGTGGTGTTTTAACCCTGGCTGGAGGCCAGACTCCCAACAAGTCACTCTATCACTCCCCTCTTAGCTGGACAGGGGAGAAAATACATGTTGAGAGGCTTTGGAGTCAAGATAAGGACAGGGAGAGATCATTACACAATTAACATCACAGGCAAAACAGACTCAACACAGAAAAAAGGCAAGAAAACTCTCTAATTTATTACACTACACTACACACACAGAGAAACCAGAGTCAGATAATAAGAAGTACAAACAGCTTTTAAAACACCACCCCCCCGTCCCTCCCTTCTTTGCAGACTTCACTTTATTCGTGATGTTTCTCCTCCACAGGATGGCACAGGGGAAAGGGGGGGGAATAGGGAATGGAGGCTTCATTCTACGGTCAATTCCTCATGAGTTGTTTGCTTTCTTGTGGGGATGGGCATTTCTCTCACCCTTTCCCTGTGCCATCATGAGATTCCAACCACGCAAGACAGTCGTCCACAACTCTCTCCATGTGAGTTCTCTCCCACAGGGCCTCAGCTCTTCACCAAATGACTTATCTTTATAGCCAGCTGTGTGGGTTTTTTATTTCTCCTTTAAAATTTTGAAATTAAAGTAATTTTATAAATATACAATTTATAGGAAAGTATTTTACATTTCCTTGAGGGTTTCTAGACAAGAACAGTTGCCTACCAAATATTACCCGCATATTCTACTATCACATTTCAAATGCTAAGAAGGACATCTAATTAACATACAGCATGTCAGTATGTCAGTTTCATCACTTAATAAGTAATTCTGTGAATCTATTTATTATCTCAGAATTTCTAGTGCTTGTTTGATATGCTTTATCACATCAAAAAAACATTAAAAAATGTTTATGTCTAATTTGTACATATTCGCAGATAAGTAATCACTTAAAAATGAAGGAATAAATAAAAATTTTAAAATTAAAATAGTAATAATGTCAGCAACAGAATTCTTGCCTGAAGTCATTACAGAACCTCTTTTGTTACTTAACAGTAGCAAAACCAACATGCAAATGAGGAACCTATCATTTATCTCTTTTCACCCATGTGAAATAACTCAATTCCTACAGAAATATCAAAGGAAGAAAAGATTAGAAAGTTGGTACAGAAATATTAATATCTTTCTATTCCTTTCTAAATGAAACTTCATAGCTATATAATAATTTTTAAGGGAAAAACTTTAAAATGACCAGCAAAGCTACCTATAAAACTTCCTGTATTAAGAAATTAGAAACTATCAAAGTCCATGTCATGTCCTCTCCCTTCTCCACATCTGACATGTCTATTAGTTGATAACAGGCTGTTTCAGACAGCAACTAACAATCTGTAGGTCAAGAAACAGGAAACCTCTACAGTCACCAAAGACTCAGCTTCAATCTTTTTTTAGCTACAAACAACGGATCCTTTATGTGATCAATGACTAGTACTTCTGATTTAAAAATTCATATTGAATCATGTCTTCCGTAATGATTACAATTATATGCATTATATTTTCCCAATATGTCTATAAACAATGTATGCCTTTCTCAATGTTATTTATCTCAAGTTACAAAGAAAATGATACCAACAAAAAGTCTCAAGGTTGCAAATTGTAACACTTAAAATATTTGATATTTAAATGCCAACAGAGATTGGCAGCTTTAATTGAGAAGCATTCATACAGCCCATACACTATCTGGTTTTTAGGATGCAAGACTATGAAAGCCTCAAATTTTTCCTTTGATTACTTAGTCTCAAAAATTTCCCATTCACTTCCACCCAGTGCTATAAAAAAGAAAAAATTGTCTTTTTTTGCTAGCTTCCAAGCTAACAAACTTATCACTTAGGATATTTGCAAAAATCTGTAGAACAAAAGACAGCGAGATGAATTTGAACCTCTTTTTATTTCACAAATATTCACACTGAATACGCTGATAGGTAATTCTAGGCATGCTAGCAAAAGTGAGATTTGTTGTCCTGTTTTGTTTGACTTCTGTTTGCCTCCTTCCAAATGGATTCTTTTTAAGAAAAAAAATTAAATAAATAAAAAGAAGATACTGAATGACCTCTCCTTTTTCACCTTCTGTATGCAGAGTTTTCCATTCCTTCTACTCTCATGTCAAGTGTAACATATTCTTGGCAGCCAGACTTACAAGCTTATACAAAAAATCCACAGACAACTCTGGTAATTTAGCTGGCCCAATAGCTCCTCTGTCTGTCAGTCAGCAAAGGGCATTATCATTTACACCTAATATGAGTCGGCAGCATATTTTGCCTTCGCGTCCCTTTCATAATCTGCTCACATAGCTTGTCTCTTTCTGATGTTATCAGCACTTATTCCCCAGTATCTACAGGAGAAAGGTAACAGTTGTGTCAGCATATATTATTCAGTTAAAAAGTAAAGCTGGTGTCACCACTGTAAATGCTGCTTTTACTTGTTCTTATTACAGCTAGACACTCCTATAGTCTGACTTTCACTCTTTGGCCATGAAATCAAACATATGTCTTCTCGAAGACTTTCCTTGTGAAGAGTAATTTCTTTTTGTCAATTTTGTCTTCTTCTTTTTATAAGAATCACACACTCTTTCCCAGTGACATTTTGCAAACTTTTCTGTTGTTGTCAATTGGAGGGAGGAGGAATGAAATCATGTAAAGTGTTGACTTTTTTCATTGCTCTGAAACCAAAAGGAAAAAAAATAAGATAATAGGGTGACACTCAGCAACTCAGTGTATACATCTTGCTTCTTTACCTGCTCTCTTAATGACTTCACAGTCATCTTCTCCAAATCTTCCTCATGGCAGGATGACCTCTGCACAAATAAAACAAGATATGCTTAAAAATATTAGGTTTCATCATCAATGTTTTAACTCCTTCCCTACTGTAGGTAGTCATTCTTTTTCCTTAAAGAAAAAGAAAATTATTTCTCAGAAAGCCCAATTTTTCTTAGTTTCAAAACTAGTGTAAGTGGTCCTATCTGTTCTGCAAGCTGCAACACTTATCCCTGATATTGGGTGTCTGAGTTCTAAACTGAAAAGTTGGACTGTTGTGTTGAAACTTTTCTCAATGAACTCAAATAAAATGAAACTAATTTATTGTTTAACAGATTGTACATGGGTGGGATTCAAAGCTTCATGATGACACAGATAAGTTGAAATTAGATTTGTCACAGTAATTTATAGCAAGCAAGGCATCTAAAATGCTTTGTTCTTAAAAAGTGACTATTACTGACAAATACTTAGTTTTGGCATAGGCAAAAGACGTTTCTGTTTACTTAATCAATAATGATACATTCCTCTTTTTTCTTTTTTTCTTTTTTTTTTTTTCTTTTTTACTCCTTTTCACATAAAACACAAAGGCAGGGGCAGTATTCCCATTCACATGCCATGGACAAAAATGCAAGGAGAATTTATTTTGTGGAATCTTCAGCACAAGTGATGTTTCAGCCAAAAAACAGCTGCCTCATGTACAAATGTAAAATTGAATATGCAGGACTGGCAGATGGGATAAACTTTTTAATTTTTTTAAACTAAACATATTTGAACTGGGAACTTAGAAAACATGACAGACATTGAACTTCAAATATCATTTTTGCAGAGACAAATGTCACAGTGGCATCATCCTTTAATATTGTTAATGTTTGCCTTTTCCATTAAGACTGTCTTGCAGCAATTGTATACAGCTGTAACTCACGTTAATGTCAATAAAAGCAGACACTTCATTGACCTACCTGAACGGTTTTGGGGGTTATCTACACAGGAAAGTTAGAGTGCCAGGGTAAAAATTTACTGCACAGTAGCAGCTCTTCACTGCTGTTCTCTACAGTGAACAACCTGACTGCATGTTAAGTAGGGCTTCTTTTGCTCTGGTGTTCTCTTACCCTGTAGATGTGAAATTATCCAATTCATGTTCAGTGCTCCCTAAAAAATGCTAACTGTTCCTAGAGTTTGGCAATAGAAAAAATATTCATTAAATCATCCAAATACTACAAAATTATTCCCAACACCACCAGTTCCATTTTTTTTATCTTACAGCAATACAAAATATTCTACAGTTAATATGGCTGACAGGCTAGATAGAAATTATGAAGATATTAATCAGCATTTTTCCAAAGGACCTGTTTGGATGAGGCAGAAATCACCCAGAGCTCATGCACAGTCAGTGCCTCAAGGTTGTTCTTGGATCCAATCAGCTGCAGTGTCAAAAATGCTTCAAAAATAGTCATCCTTTGACTTAATAAGTGGAGATTAGTTCTACACTCGCAAATAGGTTTATAAAGGGAGTCTAAATCCTAAATGTAAACACATAATCAAGGTATGTTAGTTTCACTGAAGGACTTTATCATTTGAAGAATGTAAATTTTATTTTTGTAGCTGTTCTCTTCTGATTGTCAGTTTTTCTTTGTGCTGGTTTAGAGGTAAACCGGCAGGAGAAATGGACCCACCACAAGAGATGATTATAAGTCAGAGTTACAATTTAATGAAAGATATTACCATACAAACACTGACACAAAGAGAACAACCTGCTTTCAACTCACCAAGACCCAGCAGTAAACCCAGTGTCCCAGGGCATAAGCCCAAAGGGGTTTGTTAGCCCCGGTGCCGAGATCCACGTGGCTCTCCCAAGTCCAAAGCAAAAAGAAGTGAAGAGTCCGTTGCTGCAGGTGACGGCTGAAGAGAGAGTAAAGCTCTTCTGCGCCCTGTTTGTATATCCTCAGGGAGCACCCAGTCCCTCCCCCAGGGCGGGGACTCACACAATGGGTAATTAACGGTGAGTCATGGGGTATGGTTGGACCATTGAGGGCCCATTAGCACCCACGCCCCCTCAGGTTGAGTGTGAAGGGGCTAACGACTTCCTGGACAACTGTTGCAAATGGTCCATTATTCTTGAGGAATGAATAGAGGGTGTAGAATACACAGCCTTGATTATCCCCATACAGTGTCTCTTGCTGAACTAGGACATTCTTGTAAAATCAAATTAAGGTCTTTGAAAACATATACAAGTAAAATTAAAGTGATAACATACAACAATTTAAGTCATGAAAGTATTTCTAATACTTCTAATCTGTTAAGGAGAATACACTTGTGTTTTGTACTTGTGAAATTAAGTTATTTAGAATAATAAGAGATGAACTCTCAGAAAGAGTAGCCCTGTGCGTTTTACACAGAAAGCATAGAAACACTGAAGCAACACAACTTTCATCAGCACCTGTGAACACTGGTGGATTGGGTGGTACTGGTGGATGAAAAATCGGACATGAGCCAGCAATATGTGCTTACAGCTCAGAAAGTCAACTGTATCTTGGGCTGCCTCAAAAGATCCATGGCCAGCATGTCAAGAGAGGTGATTCTCCTCCTTTACACTGCTCTTGCGAGACTGTTCCTGGAATATTCAGCTCTGGAGTCCTCAGCACAGGAAAGATATGGACCTTTTGGAGATGTTCCAGAGGACAGATGAAAAAATGATCAGAGGGCCGAAGCACCTCCCCTGTGAAGATAGGCTGAGAGAGTTAGAGTTGTTCAGCCTGGAGAGAAGACTCTTGGAAGACCTTATTGCAGCCTTCCATTACCTAAAGGGATCCTTGTGGCATTTCAGTATTTAAAGCGGGATGGCAAGAAAAATGGAGGCAGACTAAAAAGCAGGGATAATGATAATCTACCTTCTCTTATTTTAAAATAAGAGAAGGTAGATTTAGACTAGATATAAGGAAGAAATTTTGTAAAATGAGGGTGGTGAAACACTGGCACAGGTTGCCCAAAGAGGTGGTACGTGTTTCATCCTTGGAAACATTTAAATGTCAGGTTGGATGGAGCTCTGAGCAACCTGATCTGGTTGAAGGAGTGGCTGCTTTTTGGTGGGTTTGTGTGTGTGTGTGTGTGTGTGTGTGTGTGTGTGTGTGTGTGTGTGTGTGTGGCCTACATGACCTTTAAAGGTCCCTTACTGCCCCAACCACTGTATGATTCTATGAAATGTCAGTAGCCAAACTTCCAGGATTTACACAGAGATACCTGTTGATGGACACCATCATTTAGCTATAAAGAAGTCTTACATGTATCCTGCTCCTCATTCTATCCACATATGGGCCAGATTCTATTATATTGGTATGATCTGAAGGGAATCACTTTTCAGGTACACTCGGCATGTAGCAAGGTTGGGATCTAAATCCTGGTTTAACTTCATTCACATCAAGAAAATGACGTCAGTAGAAAATTAAGATGCAAAGTAGAATCAACGCTACCTGGAATCATGTAAAGCTGATAACAAAGCTAACATTTGCCCTGTAACTGGTATGCTGAAAATGGAGCAACAAAAGTGATATATCATGCCTTGGGTATTGACAGGAGTCTTCCTCAGTTATTTTTCATTATCTTGCCAAACAGTGTCTGAGAACGTAACTGTGCTCTAGGGATGTTGGGTAGGTTGGACTTATAATGCAGGTCAGCAGCTGAATCACTCTGGATGTGAAGAAAAATTACAGGGAGAAATGAGAACTGCTCTTTCATTATATAATTAGGATTTTTTATACTTAGATTCATATTGAAACATATGTTTAGCATAAAAGTAAAATCCTCCATATGTACATATATCACTTGTGATTCACTGATCAAAGTTGGGTTTTTTTTTCCAAACCAAGCTGTATTCATAACTGGTTTCAGATAATAAACCCTAAACCCCAGCAATAATAATAGTATTTACCTTGTCCCACAAAGTTTCACTTGCAAGCGATCCTACATCTTCCTTGTGGACTGTAATCTAGTGATCTATTACAGCTGGTAGAGTAGGAAGAAAGTCCCACTTTATATTTTGTTAAATATCATAGTAACATCTTCCTACAAAGTATCTGCCTGCCAAAACTGGATAGTCATGTATTGGTGCATTTTGTTCTGTACCATCTTTGTTGTATTCCACACTTGCTTTCCAATATCAAGAACTTGTTTTCAGGATAAAAGGAGATTCCTGAGAAAAGACTGAAAAAATTACAAGGAACTTGAGTTGCAATAAAACTGTTGCAGTAATCTGTAATTTTCTTATAAAGAGGCAGAATCAGTACATTGTTAAAAATACAGCAATTGATTTACTTGTAGAGGGCCCTTGGGAATCAATTGAAATTATATTTTTTTTCTAAATCCTGCACTTTCCACAGTTTAAGAAACATTTTTCTTTGAAACAAACTCCCTATGCAGATCTTCTCTCAAAATACTTCTATTTCATGTATAATAATTTCATGGATGCTGTCTCTAATGTTTTATGTCATTGTATATTTTACAGTTCTCGACTAAATTGAAAAGATATGGTTCAGATTTAATTTTATACGTGTACCACTACCATGTTTCAATTTAAATGGAACTGATTTGCAAGTTGAACAATAGACCATTTCCCAGCAAATAGAGAAGACTCTGCTATGTGCAAGTATGTTTGCAAATGTGTCTCATAATCTTGGATTCGCATTTTAGAAACCTGCCGTCAAGCCTCCTACCTACATCTGTGACCAAACACATAAGCAACTGGAGGTCTGTTTAAACCTAGCAGATGGCTAGTCCTTGCATGAACAGATTGGAGGAGAGGCAGTGTGGGATGGAGCGCCACCCCTCTTGAACTGCTAACTCGAGCAGTTTGAGGAAAAGCAGCACACAATTAAGGCTGCACATCTCGGGTTTTTTTTCCTAGATGAAGGCAATTCCCCTCCCACCCCACCTCTACAAAGTCATTTTACTCGAGCAAATTGATTTGCATGCACTTCCATTAAGAGCGGGTTTTTTTCCTAATATTTCCTGATCTGCAGGACATGACGAAATGCTCACACTTTGTGAAAGATAAAAATATGCTTAGGGCTTGTATCTGTGAACGAGAGAGATAGTTCTTGGATTTAATTTCTTTACAGTTGATCATTCTTTTTGGCTTGGTTATGTAGAGACACTATTTTGTTTCATTCTGATTTGACTGTACTTCTCACTTTTTGCAAAGGTTCTGTAATCTCAGGATAGAGGCTTCTATGAGCAAAATGCCTGAACTACTTTCACTAACAAAAGTAGAGAGGCAGGTAATAATGACATGTTTTTCCTTGCTTATGTTTTTAGGTCCTTCTAGTGCTTCCTTGACTCCCTCCACAATTCTGAATGCACCTTTGTATAAAATTTCTGGTTCTTCTGAAAATCTCCCCATTGTGTGTTTTTGTGTCTTGCATCATTCAAATTCATACTGCCTCTCTCTTGACAGTGGATGTGATTTTCTCTCAGCTTCTCACAAAAAATCAACAAAAATCTCTTTACATGTCTGCATAATTCACTGTGTGATCTCCCTGAACTTAACCACAACAACCTTGATAAGTTCATACTAAAGGGACAATCATATTTAATAGGACCACTAGAAAAACAGTCCTTTGCTAAACAACTAAATATGTCATACTTGATATGTTATAAACCATTATGGCCTTGTTTCCAAGGCATTATTGTGCTATAATCATTAAGAAGCCCACATTCATTCCATATAAAATTTAATCTAAGGAAAAAACATACTACTTTAAATATTGTTCCGTTCTTCATTGTGAATAGATGAATAAATGAAATTATGGAAACTGTTCACTTTTTGACACTTATCCTGCTTTTTGAATATCGAATTCTTGTTGACTTATTTTGGCATTATAAAGAAGTAAAAAATGGATTCTAATAACACATGGGTTCTAATAGCACATCATTAACACCTATGTTCAGGTCACTTGAGTATTGATAATGAAAAACAAAGACCACATTTTTTTTTTGTCTCATGCTCATAAGTGATGGATATGAAGTCCTACTACATGAAACAGAATTCCTTTGTTTTAAAATTCAATTATTTAATTGTGTTTGACAAGGGCTAAAAACAAAGCCATATTAATTCTCACAGTATATGTTCATTTGTTAAATAGAATTATTAGGGCATATAATTACTGGAGGTTTTTTCTATCTTCTTTATTAATATGAAGGTAACATTAAAACTGCTTTGTTCACAGCGAGCGCTTGTTTAATAAAACAAATATTTTGTGTCACATTATATCATATATTTTCAATATTTAAATGTGCACACATGTGAAATCCTCCTTGACCTATAATGATGGCTGTTTAAATTTTTTTCTACATATAGTAGAATTTTAGCAGTCATTAGAATTGGAAAGTCAAAGGAGATAGAAATTCAGTTGCAGCCAAGTTGAATAGAAACATTAGTCTTTTGTGACATTCCATGTTTTATTGTGAAATTTTTTATTTTGTTTGTGTTGCTGGTTGCCCCTTATATCTATACCTCTATCTAGTCAGAACAAATTTCCACAAATGAGCTTCAGAGAAAATTCAAAGAAAAGCTGAATGAAAAATTAAGCAGAAGAATAAAGAAGATGCCAAACCCAATAAAACCTTAAATGGAAATCCTGCATCCTTTAATAGTGTAGCATAAAAAAAAAAAACAAAACCAAAAAACCAAACCCCCCAAAAAAAACCACCCTGAAGCAAAAGTTCAATAGGAAGAAAATGACTATGTAATGGTCCTGATACAAACCAAAATTCACTACACTAGTCTTCCAATTCCTCACTTCTTTCCATTGCAAATCTTCCAGTACAACATTTCAGAAAATATCATTACTGATTTTTTAAACCAACTTGATATCCTTTTTTCTAAATATTAGCAGCATCCACATGTGATTTTAATGCACATGAAATGTGCCAGACCATCAGTCTGGCAGAATAGTCTCTTTATTATCCATTGATCCAGTTTCAAACTGGCAGAGAATAGCTCTCCACTATCACCTACCAGTGTTCTCACCTGGCAGAAACACTTCCGTGAGAGTGTTATTTTTGGATCGTTAATTCCCAAGGGCAAGGAGTGTGTCTTTGTTTTTCTATGTCTAGTGCACTGTGAAGCGCATCTCAAGGATTAAAACTATATGCAGCAATAACAATAGGAGCATTAATTAATGATATGATAAAGAGATGTTTATCCTTCCCGCTGTCCTTGTTGGGACTGCCAAACAAGTTGGTAGTTATTTAAAGTTAATCACCTGCCACTGTTTTAAATGCAGCTATCTCTGACTTTTTCTTCAGGAGAGGAGCTTGATTTTTCTCCTTAAGGGGAAGAGTAAATATTCTTATTTCTATCAGCAACTAGAACATAACCTATATATTTTCACCTAGTAATTTTTAGGTGAAAAGAACTGTTCTTTCCTTGTTTTTAAATTAATGTTATCAAGCATTGTTATCAAGCATAATGTTATCAAATAACACATGGCTAAGCTTTAAACACTTTTTGAAGCAAATCCATTCTTAAACAAAGAATTCCCAGTATTGCATGATGCATTGCATTCTTTGAGACAATATTCTAAGTGTTAGTTATCCTCCATATTAAAAAGTTGCATCTTATTTCTAATTTAATTTTTCCTGATCTCAGCATACTTGTTTCTGTAGAATTGAAACACACCCCAAGTCACTTCTTGTATGCAGGTTTGGCATTAGTAGAGTTATAAACCTCTTGGTTTTCAGCACTGTAAAGTGGAATGATGGGGGAACAATCTCAGCTGAAATGCTACATTTTTGCCCGTTTCAGAAAATGAAAGAAGATGATAGGTTTTGTCTTGTGGTTTTGAAATAGTTCAATCTCAGTAAAACAGCTCAGAAGGATCTTTTTGGTTACCATAAGAATATGACCTTTTCTGAAATAGTTTATTGCTATGTTCAGGATTTTGAGGCCATTGTTGCTGTGTCATTAGACTCAGTAAAGACACTATATACATACTTCATGGTAGTATGATGTTTCACATTCCTTAATCTGCACTCTAGAAATCCTTCCTCTGAAGTCAAAGTAAGGTTGTTTTACTGGATAAATAAATAATGTTAAGTGTTATAGGATTGCTCTTGATATTAGTAGAATTGTTTGCATGCAGTCCCGATCCTCTCCTGTAAACTTGAACAGGGTGTTTAATCAAGGCTTAAGTCTTTTTTCCTGCATGTTTCCCATGGCTGATGTGTTGAAGTGAATGATTTTCAATTGCAGCCCAGGAAGTTCCATTAATATTACTCCCGAATCAGAATGGGGACCAAAATAGAAGAATGGTTTAGGCAATATTTTTACTGCTGGTGCAAAACTTTTTCGACAGACTATCATGTATCCACTACATCAAAGATGTTGTGGCTGAGAGGCTAGTTAATTTGTATTCATCAGTGGGGACAAAAATTCCTTGTATTTCAAGTATTCCTCGGTACTTGCTCAGCTGTCAACATTGCCCTGAGGAGTCCAGAGCAGCTTGGTAACCACAGTACTGTGTGGTACAGGGCTACCAGTTGTCAGGTGCTAAAGAGTGTGTTTAAAGTCCTGCTTCCTACCCAAACAGTGCCTTTGCCTGGTCCTCAGTATATTCATTCAGACTGATCTTAAATAGAAAATAGAAATAATTTCAATAGAAAAATAAAATAAAATAAAATAAAATAAAATAAAATAAAATAAAATAAAATAAAATAAAATAAAATAAAATTAGAGTAAATCTAAATAAAAAATATTGGAAAGGGGGGACAAATTAAGTATATGATTCTATGATTCTATGATCTATAGGTTTGGTTCTGCTCTCAAACAGCTGTGGTGGTTCAATGCCAGCTGACAGCTAACAGACAGTCACACTTTCCCTCCTGGTGAGATGGGAGACTGAATGCAAAGGGCACAAGTGAGAAAACTCCTGGGTTGAGATAAAGGCAGTTTAATAGGTGAAGCAAAAACTGCATTTACAAGCAAAGCAAACCAAGGGATTCCGTTCTCACTTCACATGGGCAGGAGGTGTTCAGCCATCTTCAGGAAAGCAGGGCTCCATCACGTATAATGGCAACCTGGAAAGATAGATGCCATCACTACAAACAACCTCCTCTTCCTTCTCCCCCCAGATTAATATGCTGAGCATGATATCACACAGTGTGGAATGTTCCTTTGGTCAGTTGTGGTCAGCTGTCCCAGCTGTGTCCCAACACCCTGTGCACCCCCAGACTCCTTGTTGGTGGTGTGGGGTGAGGAGCAGAAAAGACCTTGGCTCTGTGTAAGCACTGTGTAAGCCATGACAAAAACATCTCTGTGTTGTCAACAGTTTTCAGCACAAATCCAAACACACAGGCCCTTACTACCTACTCTAACCAAGGCAAAACCAGCACAACATCAAAGACACTGACAGCCTGAAAGGAGTGTAGTGGAAGGCCCCTGGACTAGGTATCTATAGCCATCTGTGCTCGGGCACTAGCAGCAGGGTGTTGCAGGGTGACCTCTGTGAGGAGATACCAGATGCCAGGAGATACTCCATGCTGGACACAGCTGTTTCCAGCTGGCTCAAGCCAGGGCCAGTTCACTGAGGAGCGGCTGAGGGAACTCAGCCTGGAGAAAAGGAGCTTGAGGAGAGACTTAATTTTTTTCTGTAACTACCTGAAAAGATGTTGTGGAGACACAGGAAGCTGACCTTCACTCCCTGGTGACAAATGATAGGACAAGAGGAAATATTGTCAAGTCATACCAGGGTAGGTTTAAATTGGATGTTAGGGAAAACTTTACACACAGTTATTAGGCATTGGGATGGGCTGCCCAGGGAAGTGGTGGAGTCTTCATCCCTGGAGGCATTTAAAAGACAGTTATCTGTGGTGCTTAGGCACACAGTTTAGTGGTGGTTTGCAGGTTAGGGTGATAGTTGAACTTGATGATCTATAGGTTCTTGATGATTTACAGATTTTGGTGAATGACAGGCTGTCCGTGAACCAGCAGTGTGCCCTGGTGTCCAAGAAGGCCAATGGGATCCTTGGGTTCAGTAAGAAGGGCATAGCCAGCAGGGCGAAGGAGGTGATCCTCCCCTTCTACTCTTCCCTGGTCAGGTCTCACCTGAAGAACTGTGTCCAGTTCTGGGCTCCCTGTACAAAAAAGACAGGGATCTCCCAGAGAGAGGCCAGCAGAGGCCGCAAAGATGATTAAGGGCCTGGAGCATCTCTCCTGTGAGGAAAGACTGAGTGAGCTGCGGCTGAGTGAGCTGGGCTTGAGAAGACTGAGAGGGAATCTCATCAATGTTTAGAGATATTTGAAGTGTGGGAGACAAAGGGAGATGGCCAATCTCTTAGTGGCCTGTGGGGACAGGACAAGGGGCAATGTTCACAAGTTGGACCCCAGGAAGTTCTACACCGATGTGTGAAAGAACCTCGTCAAGGTGAGTGTGATGGAGCACTGGAACAGGCTGCCCAGGGGGGTTGTGGAGTCTCCTTCTCTGGAGATATTCAAGACCCATCCAGGCTCCTACCTATGTGGCCTGCTCTAGGGAACCTGCTTTTGCAGAGGGGTTGGACTCAATGATCTCTCAAGGTCCCTTCCAACCCCTACAATTCTGTGATTCCCTTCCAGCCAAAACAATTCTATGATTTTATGATTCTATGACCCACTGCAGGACACATCTCAGCCCACCAGCCACACTGGTGGAACATCCAGGAAAACATATCTAAGAAAGCAGAAAACAATTGCACAGGCAGTGAGAAGGATGTGGGGAGTGGGGGGACACGGGACAGAGAGAAATAGTTCTATGACCACCAGGGGCAGAGAAACAAGATGTGAAGGATGTGCTTCAGGTGTTGGAGCAGCTCTTGCAGCTGTTGGAGAGACCATGGTGCAGCTCATACAGAAGTCCACACTAGAGCAATTTCACCTTGAAGGACTACAGTCCATGTAGGACCCATTCTTGGGACTGGGTGGGGGGTGGTAAGGAGGTACTATTATGGGCTGACTGTAATAAATACCCCATTCTCCACCTCCCCCATGTTCTTCAGGGCTGACAAAGTGAAGGAGTGAAGTTGACCCTGGGGACAGATGAAGAGGTGTATCAGTATCTGTTTTGTTTCTCACCATCCAAATATATTTAATTAGAAATAAATTAATTTTTCCTCAAGTCAAGTTTCTTTTGCCTGTAATGGTATTTGATAAGTGATCTTCCTGTCTCTATCTCAGTCCAAGTGTTTTTCCAATTTATTTTCTCCCCTTGAGGAAGGGAAGTGGGAGAACAGCTGGGGTAGGCATTTGGGCAGCCCACCAAGGTCAACCCATCCATGATAGAGGCTGCAACACTTGCCTTTCATAGGGAGGCTAAGGGAGCTTGTTCAGCCTGGACAAGGGATTACTTTGGGGAGCTTTATCACTGCCCTCCAACACGTACATGGAGATCATGAAGGAGATGAATCAAGGCGCTGTACTGCAGGATTTCAAGTGACAACAGGCATAAATAAAAGCATGAGGGATTCAGTCCAGATGTAAGGGAATACTTTTCCCCCCACAAGAAAAGATAGGCATTGAAGAGGTTAGCCAGAGAGATTTCCTCCTTGGAGGATTTCAAGCCCCAACTGGGTAAATCCATGAGCAAACTGATCTGATCTCAGAGCTGACCTGGATTTGAAGCAGGAAATTGGACTAGAGCTTAAGAATGTATTTTAGTCTTATAATGATATTTCAGTAGGAAAAGACTTCCTACTTTCAATAGGAAAAGACTTCCAAATCTTCCTACTTTTCTTAGGACAAAGAAAATTAAGAGGATGTATCCTCTATGATTTTTCTAGCCTGTGAACATGTTCATATTTTAAATCCATTTCCCATGAAATTAAAGTAATGAATGTTCAAGTTAGTAAATTGAACATCTACAGTTCCTTTCTAGATACAATTTTTTGTGGTTTACTCTAAAATTATTTCTCATGTCTTCAAGAAGTATACATCCCTTACACTTGAAATTATTTTTTTTCTCTGTTCCTGAGATATGAGAAGGGTCAATCTTGAATAGGATTTTTTTCAACATATAGTTGTTGTTTCTCAGTTATATAGTATAATCCACCTATATAAATTTCTGAAGCTGTGTAGCAAGTGGATCTTTAAGTCCATGTATCCTTTTGTATGTCTGTGTTCTAGCTGTTACTCCTATGTAAGTTAGACAAAGTACATTCAAGGTAGAACATCACATTTTGTTTATAATGACATCAAATATATTTTCTGATATCTTTGGAATGTTTTTATGGTTATTTGTTTTGGGCTTGTTGTGGTTTTTTTTCTTATCTTTGAGGATTTCTTATATTATATATGCTATATAAAACCCAGCCTAATAAAATAAGGCTCAGGCAGACAACTGAAAAGTGAAAGAACTAGATATTTGTAAATTATTATCCTCATCAGAAATGCTGAACATAATAGTCCTTTTCAGAAAAAAAAAAAAAAAAGGAAATCTATCTTCAATTGAAATTCCTGTATCCAATGTTTTATTAGGAAAAAAGTACTGAACACTATTTTTCATGTGACTCAGAACTCTAAATCTGTCACTTGGTGATGGATCAATACCTCAGATTGGCAGAATTCTTTGAAAACCCATTTTATGTAAAGATTATAGTCGTAAAGCAATCTGAATATATTATAATGGAAATAGATTACCTGAACATATAAATCCAGCATGAAAAGATCTGGGAAATATGAAAATGTCTTGAATAGAAAACAGCAAAACAGAGAATAACATTAGAATTCTCTCCTCAAGAAAACCAATTAGACCATTGAACCATATATACATTCTGGTATATAAAATTAAATTACATTTCTAGGTTTTGGGGGTTTTTTTCCTCACATGTCAAGACTAGTAAGAGTAGGCTTCTTTGCATGGGAAGGGGAGCTTAAGATACTGCTCTTGAGATGGGTCAAGGGAAAAACTCTGAGTTTACTTCTTACAGCTTTCTCAAATAGGTCTTTTTACAGTTGCCTGATCCAGGGTTACAGAGCTCTATTATAGCAAATCTGTTAAAGCCCAGCAAGGGATGAAAGAGGCTACAGAGCCCGTTAGTGAACGCAGGGCCCAGGCATTAGATAAAGACCTGAATATATATATATATATATGAGAGAGAAAAAAAAAAATAGTGAATTAAGTTCTGTGTCTGCAGCTGAGGGATTGGATTATAAGAACTTTCCATCCATACACGGTGTCTTGGTACTATTGACTGGCTATTGACCTATTGACTAATTACAGGAACAATGTTGATGATAAAACAAAGTTTAGACTGGCACCAAACTATGATCAAAATTATTCTCTAGGGTTTTTGTATTTGTAACTGGCAAAGGTTTATTTTGATTTAATTCAGGAAGGCTCATAGGTAATATTTTCCTGTTGGGCTGGTTATGTCAAGAATGCAAAGGTGCATCCATGGTGTGGCTCATCCACTCATGACACCTGTGGCCAATGAGACTGTCTAGAACATGCCACAGCTCCCTACTGCCTATGGAATCTAGACCTCTACTCCTGGTTACCAAATCACAGCACTGGATGAGTGCTGTGAGCAAAGGGAAATATTTTTTTCCTTCTAATATAATACATACATCTATATATTTATATATAACTTTTAATTAGCTATATCAGACTTTCTGCTAGGTTCCATGGGAAACAGGTTCATATATGAACTATCTGGGCAACATTTGTAAAAAATAGATTATTATGGGATACACTACAGACAACACCAGTGCAGAAATTCAATTAAGAGAGCATTACAGCTTCTCATTTGAACACATTTTTAAAATGTCACAAGAATGCATCTAATAGATGCTGTATTGAAATGAATGCTCTGACTGAAATTTTAACGTTTTTTTGAAAATATACATTAAGGTCAGAAATTATATTTGCTCATTTTAGTCATTGTCAAAATTCCTCTTGGACCAAGACTTCATCTACATTGTTTTTCACATGCAGACCACCAGAAAAATTGCAGATACTCAAAGGCCTTACTAGTATGTGAAATTGCCCGCAGTAATCTTGCAGAAAAACTGTACCTATTCTTCTGAGAAGGAAAAAAATTCTCAATTATATCTTCTAATATTGGTTATGGTGCTGCTGCTTTCTGACTCCCAAAGCACAATATCCTTCAAGACGGAATTTGTATAACAAGGAAAATAAAAGTGACGTGAAGCCAGATGTGTCCTTCCTTTGAACCAGGATTTGAGCATCTTTATTTCAGAAACTACTTCAAGTAGCTCATTCTGGATTCCAGAAAGAGTATTTTCCAGTCTACTAAAAAACTTCATATTAAATCTCGAGTATCTACTATGGTAAATATTATACTTTCCCCTCCTGCAACAGTCAAGGAGTGGATGGCATCTGTTGATTAGTGCTGAAATCTAACCCGTCTGACTATCTTACACCACAGTGAAAATGTTAAGTCCTCAGAGAAACCACTTTTTTTTCTCTTCAAGACTGGTTTGCTCTGAGATATTTGAGATGGATAAATTAGAGTGGGATGGAACTCTGAGTGAGACTGACAGTTTGCTGCTGTATTTTCATGCAGTAATCAGCACTTCGTTATAAGGCTTCTCTTGTCTAGTTGTTAAGACTGTTTCAGATTACACTTCTGCTATGATGGAAAAAATGAGAAAATCCATAAATACAGAAGCCTTTTCATTTTTTTGTTTGCAGACTAAAAGTTAGAAACATATCAGATATTCAAGATGTGAATACTACCAGTATAAAGATTAAAGGATGTAATTTAAAAACTGATAAATAGCTCTTTGTAGCTGTTAGTAAAAATAAATAATGTAAGAAAATCTTGGAGACTTCTTTTTATTACTTGCTGTTATGCATAACATTATATTTTCCTCTTAAGACTTGGTGTGACCATAATGCTTCTGTTCATATAAATTCTTGTAACATTTTACATTTTCTTCTGAGGTATAAAAGCACACTTCCTTCCTTTTATTGCGGAATATTGTGAAAATAGAATCCATAAATGATTCTGGCAATTGCCACACACCAATATTGTCTATACACAGCTGCAGTATTTCTCTCCTATGATTTCTAATGCTCCCTATAAAGCTGAGTTATTACTATATTGCTTCATCACAAAGCATTCCAGCTGTGATATGTAGAACTTAACAATTAATTCAATGATATTTTCTTATATATATATATTTATATATTTGATATATATGTATATACACTTATATGTGTGTGTGTCTGAGTTTTTCCACAGTTCTCGTGCTTTGTTCTGCACTATTAAGAAGTTTTACAATACTTGTCTGTCTGTTCTCTATAGGCTTCAAGTCTTGCAATAGAGAAAATGACATGTTCTGTATGTACAGGACTCATTAAAGAACAGGTAAATGACTTGCCATCAAATTACAAAGAACTTCCTTTTTTTAAATTAGCTAATAAAAGTGTAATGTAAGTTAAACGTATAGGTTTACATGCATGTTACTGTCTGAAAAGTTTTTTCTTCTTGTCCAATATTACTAATAAGCCTCTTGCAAAAGCACTGTAGTGAACTATAGAATGGGTTTGATTATATCCATTGCTTTCAGATGAGACAACTGAAGCACAGAGGTGAACATGATTTTCTGAGTATTTTAGGCAGTATTCACAAATCCTGCCTTGAAGGCTGCACTTCAGTAGTAGCTACTTCAAACTACAGGTATAATTCCTTTACCCAGATATGGAAATTATAATCAGATAATTGAGATAATTATAATAAATTTGACAAAAATAGATGTCTAGATTTTGGAGAGGGTTTTACGTTAACCATAAAGGTCCCAGTATTTGACTTCAGTGTTAAGGGCTTCACTACTTTGGCTAATAAGCTATTGAAACAGTCCTTGTGAAAGTCTAGCTTTTTGTATAAGTGATGGCAATTCATTTTAATAGAAGAGACACCTCTACAGCTGATTCCATTCTTTTGGACAATAGCAGTAAAGAAGTAAGGATTTGTTTAAAAGTATTTTTACAAAGGCAAACAAGAAAAAAATCAACCTAAGTACAAAAACTCTAAACAGGAAGGCAGAAACTCTTACTAATTATTCTTGTCTCATATCCTGAGCAAAGCAGGAGTTTGTAGTCATTTTATATATCATTGTTGGACCAAAGACCTGCTACCTGTAACACTGAGCAAATATTAAAGATTTTTCAGATGAAAAAAACTTAATTAACTCACACACAGTCCTTAAAGGACTCATATTAAGGCTTACTAGAAACTGGTTTTAGTTCAGATTTCAATCTGGAAAAGCTTCATTTCCACACTAATGTGAGAACAATCTAAGGTCACATGGAAAGCCAGCGTGTGGTGCATCTACAAACATACTGCAAAATGAGAGTAGTGTGTTTAGTGACAAATTGTGGTCTAAGATATGCTGAGTCGGGACAAAAATGCTGTTTTCTAAGAAAATTCTGCTATCGCCACCAGGACCAAAGTCCTGGTATTAGGTGTCCATGTACCATACTTGACAGTAGAACTTCTACTGTTATTAGCTCAATGTCACATGCTAACATACTCCTATCAGCAACAGAAATGGGAGATTTCCTTGCAGTTGTTTGCAAACCTAATTGAAAACAGATGTCCTGTTTCAAAAACCATAAAGATTTTTCTTCATCTAAGTTCTTGACTTCCGTGGACTAAGCAAACAGAGCTCATAGTAGGAATATTTCCACAACTGGACCCTGTACACTGGTGATATTTCAAAAGATGCCATCACTACTCCACCAAAAGATGGAATAATCATTCCATGTCAGCATCTCTAAACTTAGTGCCCATGGCTTTCTACTTATTTTTGAAATACATACTATCTGCTTTAGACATTGCATCAGCTTATATATGACACATTTCCAGTATTTTTCCTTGTTTCATTCTGCTACAAACCCACATTTTCAAAAAACTGAGATCTGAGAAAAGTAATTTCAGAATAGAAACCTTTAGGAGACATAGCTGATATGGTAACCATTAGATTGTTTCAAAAAATTCTTGCCTTATAAGAATGGACTAAATTATTTTTTCCCCTGACAGAGAGCTCTGGTGAAGGCCTTATCACCACCGACCTGCCGCCCTTTCTGTTTGTCAGGGATCTCCCCCATACTAATATGTTTCCTTTTTTATTAATGTATTTCACTCCTAAATTTTTTCTGGTAAGTTGTGTGATCAGTGACCGATTATCCAATGCTGTTGCAATGCCAGCCATGCTCTATCTGCATTTCTATCACCTCCTGACAGAAATGAGTAAGGATTGTGTATGATAGATGTAAAGTTACTGGTGGAGTGACCAAAGTTTGAAGGTATCAATGCTTGTGTGAGAAAAGGTGATAAGGTGGGGAAGAAGGGGAACATGATATGGTTCCTAAGTTGCAAAATCTATTCTTAAAGACATAAGAAATTCCTTTTACAATGTGAAATAAGATGTCTTTACACCATCTCTAAAGTATCAAAATATCATGTTACAGGAGGATCTGTTAGAAATTTTGTAAAAAGAGGCACACTTTTAGTCCATCACATTTTTCTAGTGTTTTGAAACTGCAGAAATGCTACTGGGTTCCCAAAGCAGTCATCCAAAACCATTTTTTTTCTCTGCTTTCTGATTTAATGATTAATTACAATCATTTTCCCCATGTAGGGAAGGCATGTGTAGGAAATATAGTCTGAACAAGATCTATACAGGTAACTGAGCCAGAAATAGAGAAGTCTTGGGAAGCCTCAAAGACTTCCTCCTGTCTTGGCCAAATATGATGTTACTAATGTAAAGGCCATCAAAACTGCTGACTGTGTCAGTAAAAATGTAAGCTATTCATCAGGTTAGCTGATGCTACAGAAAGAAGAGAGTCAAGCAATTAAATTCTATTAAACTAATATATTAGGTGGCAATCTACCAGTCAAATGCCATACTGCTATGCCAAACTTTAACTTTTGGGGTGATAATAGAAGACAACTTGCTGAATCCTCCTGTATTTTAGGTCCTCTGGCAATTTGGAGATCAGAGCATCAAGTGGAGGCTGAATGTGGCTTGGAGCCAACAGATAATTTATGAAGCGAGAGTGCAATAGCAGAACCTCATCAAGAATGTAGAGAGCTAATGGCTATGGTCCTATCTTCCTATGTTATTAGAATGTATGAAATGTTTTAAGCTCACAGGACTAGAGAACAGGACTTCTTGGGTTCATTTTCTGTAACATATGGAGCTCAGATGACAACAGTGGAATAAGCTTCCCTTTTTTTCTTTGTAATATGCTTCTGCACCAACTCTTGTTGAAATATTTATTAAAAAAATCAAAGGAAAATTGCTTCCTCTCTTAAATTGCCTCTTTCATAGAACATTTTTACTTAGGTAAAGATTTTCATATTTTTCCCCAGATAGACCAAAATACAAAACTATTTTGTTGTTGATTTTCTTTAAAAACATAAAAATGTTGAAAACAGTTAAAAATCCCATTATACTTATTCAAAGGATCAGGATATATTTCTCATTATGTTTTATGAATGCCTGTTCTAGAAAAGGACAAGTCCTGGCAAGGAAGGTTGCTTTTAGCTTAGTCATTGCAATAAAAGAAAGAAATAGCCTGCAAAAAATGAAAAATACACCAAAATAAATAAAATCTGCTTAAATGGTTGAAAAATAAATTTATTATTTTATAGAGAAATTCACATGGATGACAGGATTTTAAAGAAAATACACCATGTCTGGGGCTCTGATTTTTGCTATTGCCTGCTCTGTAATAGCCATTTTTTTTTAATACATGATTGAAAGTAATATCTTAATAATAATTAATAGATCTGCAGTGATTTATCATATGTCAATTACATAGTGCTTATAATTATTTTAAAAAATGTATTATGAAGAAATATTAGTAGCTAAATAAAAATAATAACACTTGTAATATCATTGACAGATAAAATGTAAGTCAGTGGTAGTACTTGTATATGTTTGTGTATATTATATTCTATTTTGTTATGTATTTTGAAAATATCTGTTAAGGTTGAGCCCAAAGCCCTGGTGCAGGTCATCAGTAGCTACAGGTCTATGCATCTGTCCTAGTTCAGCAAGAGGTTATCACTGTGTGGGGGGATCAAGGCTGTGTATTCTACACCCTCTATTCATTCCTCAAGAATAATGGACCATTTGCAACAGTTGTCCAGGAAGTCGTTAGCCCCTTCACACTCAGCCTGAGGGGGGCGTGGGTGCTAATGGGCCATCAATGGTCCAACCATACCCCATGACTCACCGTTAATTACCCATTGTGTGAGTCCCCGCCCTGGGGGAGGGACTGGGTGCTCCCTGAGGACATACAAACAGGGCTCAGAGACCTTAATAGTCTCTTCGTTGGATCGGGAGGAGCAGCGGAACCTCGACAGGAGGAAGCCATCGCTCTCGACCGGACTACAACCATCGCTTCTGGCCGGGCCACAGCCGTCATCTGCAGCAACGGACTCTTCACTTCTTTTTGCTTTGGACTTGGGAGAGCCACGTGGATCTCGGCACCGGGGCTAACAAACCCCTTTGGGCTTGTGCCCTGGGACACTGGGTTTACTGCTGGATTTTGGTGAGTTGAAAGCAGGTTGTTCTCTTTGTGTCAGTGTTTGTATGGTAATATCTTTCATTAAATTGTAACTCTGACTTATAATCATCTCTTGTGGTGGGTCCATTTCTCCTGCCGGTTTACCTCTAAACCAGCACAGCATCTTTACAAAGGCATGATCTATTGTGCTAAAAGTGTAACAAAGCTGCAAAGTATCAAAACATTTGAGTATCTAATAGCAAATGCATGGAAGAGACAGGGATGCTTGATTTTTAAGATTTCCTCTTGAGACAAAGATACCAAACCAACTTCTCTTTATGCATCCTTATTTCAGTACTTGTATCCTCATGAAACTAAAAAAAAAATAAAAAAGGCAGGTATAGATATATGTAATCATGCAAAATCTATGAGAAGGGACACAGAAAGGCACATAAGAAGGTGTAGGAAATTCTCATTTTGGCATTCTTATAATTACCAGTATTTGTCTGCAATCTCTATTTTTGTTTCACATTGTAACTTTTTGTCCCCTTGGTAATATCTTTTGTAATTTAACGGGCTCTTTCCGAAAAGGATTCCAGCCAACCAGATAATAGAATCTTTAAAGAGGAGTTTAGCATTTTTTTTCAACACAGTTGAGGCATGGTAATGTCAGCAAACTCTGTTGTTATTATTGGGAGTAATTTCCATAGGTCAGATTATCCAAGGACTAATTAAATTAAAGACAACAAAACAGGAAGTGGAGAGGAACTGTTGAATAGAAGTGGGTCTGGTGGGAGTAGAAGGAATTGAGGTAAGGACATTCAAGTGGAAGAGAGGGAGAAATGTTGAAACACAAATTCAGTTTGTCTCTGGGAAGAAAAAGTATCGTAAAAACTATGAAAAGCTTTCTGAAAATCCAGGCGTCCTTACTTCGACCAGAATTTTGTTTTGTGTTTCTCTATTGGCTAAGGCCTCTAAAGAGATAATTACACTCTGGAGAGGTACATGTGTATCTATCTGGTCAGTAAGTGAAGATGCAGAAGGATGAATTCTAGATTCAGCATGTACATTTCTGAGTGATTTGAGATTTTCAGAGGCTTGTAACAACCACAGCTTTTTTTCACACAAACATTCATAAACCTGATTTAAATTTTTTCTCTAAAGTGTAGTCACCGAAAGTTATTTAAAATAATGACCAAGCATGGAAAAACGATTTATTTCACCCACTACTGTTCTAAAATTGAATTTTATTGATTTTTAAGAGTAAATTTAGCATGTGGCAGATATTCCACAATAACTACTGTGGCTCAAACTTTGGACATATGTTCCTCGTGTTTGGTTTTTTTTAACAATGGAAAAGGCAAGGTAGATCTTGCTACATGCAGTGCTACAGCTCTGAGCCGTAATTACATGAGTACACAACCAGACACTTTCCTCAGAAATTTCCAACAATTAAGCCCTATAAATTTTGAACTAAAAATAAGTCAGAAAACCCTGAGTCTGATCTGCCTGACTTAAAGATTTTACTTCTAAAAAGGAGGCCTGCCAAGTGTTTAAAATTCATCTTGGTGTATGGATTCAGAAAAATACCCTCTGAGACACTACATTTTCAGTTAGGCCTCAGTGATTCCTTCTTTCTTCAAACAGGTCTTGAGAGATGCATTGACCTTAAATTAATATATTTATGAAATTATATTAAAATGAAAATACCAATACTAAAGTTAGTCTTCCTCTGTAATAAAACATAAGATATGGGACTATCTAAATATCATACAAATCCTTCAATCTAGTCTTTTTCTGAGTTATACTAATCAGATAAATGTTCAGGATTGCACTTAATATCTGTATTTAGGATACTTGAGGTAATAGTTGAGGGATATAAGAGGTTTTTTTCTGTCTGCACTCAGGAAAGACTGATAAGCAACAAGAGAGTCCTCTATTGTTAATCTTTTTGCTATTACGCATGTAAACAACGATTGAGTTAATCCTGTGATGGGATCTGCAATTGTCAGCTGAAGCAAAGCATAGGAAATTGAAGGCTTGAATCAAAACGAGATCAAGTTTATTTAGGTCTAGAATTTTCATAAGAATCAGAAAATTTGTTAAAATAACTCAGTAGGATGTCTGCTTCATCTTTACAGAGGACCTTGAACAATTTACCAACTTGCCTACAGTGAAATGAAGAAGACATGCTGGACCTGAGGATTCTCGCAACACACATTTGCAAAAGGAAATCTTTGTTCTAGTAATAATTATTCTAATTAGTTTCCACATCACAAAACTTTGAGTTTCAAGTTGCATTAGTCTTTTATTCATCCATAAGATAAATGTAGGTGAGACAAATGAACCATACGATATTGCAAATAAATTAACAGCAGAAAAACAGGGCAATTTAAATAATGCAAAATAAACCCCCCAAAGTTTTTCAAATGCTTGAATGCCTATTTCAACAATGCAGAATAATTCCAAAATCCCTCCGCTTACATACCTTTTTATCTTTTGATGGGAAACAGTTAACTGCTTTTTATTTTGAGGCAATTTTGCTGATGCTGCATTATGTTAATCTAGTTTTACACTGCAGTTGTGCTGAAATCACCAAAGAAAAACATTATTGTGAATCAAGTTCTGTGAGTTTTTTCTCACCATTATCATCCTTATTGACTTGTTTATTGCTTCTTAACAAGCCTCTTTGTTAGTCCCTCTAATTATCTACTTTGCACCATAGAGGACTGGGAACATAAACCTGATTTTCCTTTCTGCTTTCATGCTAGTGTTACTTCACTGGTTTTATTTGAACACATCTTCATTTCTACCTGTTTAAAAGGATAATAAAATAAATGTATTAGTTGTATAATTTTTTCCTTATCAGCGCTAAGAAGACCTCATGTTAACCTCTTTCTAATCTCTCTCCAGTCAGATTTTATTCTTTATATTTCCTTTATCAATCAGACTAGATTCCCCTGTTGGTCTTCTCAGCAAGGCAGCATCATCATAATTTTATGTTTGTGGATGGGAGGCTATTACTAAGCCTTCAGCAAGATCTAGATAAATTGCATTAACTCTATCAGATTTCTTCATCAAGCTAGTAATTTCATCAGAGCTTTGTCTTTGCTTTAACATGATCTGTTATTTATGAAACTGTTTTGTTTATCACACATAACATCCTTAGTTAAACAGTTATATTTTGATTCCTTTACCATGAATGTTAGTAACTAATGTAATTAAAGATAGGTAATAACCTTTTTTTTTTTTTTTATAATACAGAAGAAAACTGACATTTTATCAGCCACTTCATTAAATACAGAGGGTTTTCAGAGATGATCCCAGGAGAAATAACCACATTAAAACCTCATTATTATTTTTCCTGGTTTAATCATTGTTTTTATGACTGCATTAGATATTTATATTCTTGCTGTTCTTATACTAAATGTTGCACTAAATTTTGTCCCAACAAAGTGAGCTATCTATTTCATGGATAACCCATGAAATGGAAAGTAGTTGACATGGCTTTGCAAATTCTATAAGACCTACCCTAGGCATAAGAAAGCATTCGAGGGCTAGGACTGTATATAAGAACTGTGTACGTGACCTGATAATAGACCACCCACCATTTTTTTTTTTTCCAAAAGACCAACCATTTTACACCTGGGCTAGTGCTTTCTGTCTGTCAGTTTACCAAAAGTAAATTTCCCATATGATCTGATACGTTATATATTGGGGTTTTTTTCATATAGTTTTTATACTTTTCATTAGCATTATTTGTTTAATTCTTTATGTAGCATCTATGAGACCAGAGGTGTGTAAAACCAGAGACAATTGTGGATACAAAAAATTCATGGTAGACGATGCCATTTCCAAGCAACAAAATATCTCTCAAGTGGGGCTGAGTCACTTCAATTGCTCATTCATCTACCATATGTAGAGGATACTCAACAATGGAAAATATTAATGTATATGTAGAAGAGTCAGGACACAAGAAGCAATGTAGTTCTAAGTTCTTGCTTGTTAGAGGAATTAAAAGTCCATATGTCACATCCCAGTAGGTATCAATTCAGTAAACATGTCTCCACTGATGTATGCTTTCTTCTACCTGAGGGCCAGGGTTGGAACATCTGCATCTCTCAAAGAGCAATAGAAAACAGGATTTCTAAATTGTAGAGGGTAAAAAACAGGAAAAATAGTAAAAGACCATGCAAACCAAATAGGTCTTGCTTTAACAATACATATGAGAATAAATACTGAAAATGGAAACTGACTCAAAATGCTCATAAATATATGGGAAAAACTCCATTAGGATTGGTGAACAAAATTAGAAAGACCAAAGGAATGATCAGTATGCTATGCACAAACATCATGTAACATGTAAGAAAGGAAAAAAAAGACCCACATTAATAGTAAGAAAAAGACTGAAGCAGGTATGGACCCTGCTTCAGCAAAGAAGACAAAAAGGTGAGGTGTTTTGTGCCATCTCATTAAAAAAAAAGTGAACTGTAGTTAGATAGCCCAAATATTCAACACAAGAAACAGTATACCCTAGGGGAATACTATAGTTTAACAAATTTCTTTAAACTAGGTTTTAAGGGGCATGATCAGAGGAACTTTCCTTTGTTTCCTTAAGGAACTGAAAAAAAATCTCCAAGTTAATCACAGTTACCTTTGACAAGTCAAGGAGAATGGGTGACGTCCTTGAACACTAGAAAACAGCAAATATAGAAGCAAATAAATCCATATTAGACAATCTGGGTGTCTAAATTGGGCAATTAGTTTCCCAACTGTCATATATAGGCATAGGACAGAGAGTCGTCATTTCCCAGGCAGCTATGGAGACTAATCTTAAGCTTCCTTAAGCACTACCCTGCTCTGTTTAGTTTTGTGTTTTGTGTTTTGTGTTTTGTGTTTTGTGTTTTGTGTTTTGTGTTTTGTGTTTTGTGTTTTGTGTTTTGTGTTTTGTGTTTTTTGGTGGGGTTTTTTTGTTTGTTTTTGTTTTTTCTCAATTGATTATATTTGAAACCAATTCTGGCATCTAAATGTCTAAAATTATGTGAGATTCAGTTTGAATATCTCTTCTACCACCTGCCTTTCAAAGAGAAGAGAAAACAAAACAAAAGCAGATCTCTCAATTCAGCTTGAATTCTTAAAACACCCTCAGGACAAAAAGACATCTTTGTTTTCCTGGTTTCAGCCAAGACAGAGTTAATTTTCTTTCTGGCGACTGATATCTGTATTTATTGAATTTAGGATGAGACTAATGTTGAAAGCACATTGATATTATTAGTTCTTGCCAAGCAGTCAAAGACTTTTCAGCTTCTCATACTGCCCTGCCGTCAAGAAGGTGTTGGGCACCCAAGAAGTTGTAAGGGGACACATCCACAACAGTTGACTCAAACTGGCTAGAGGGATTTTTGATACCATATGACATCATGATCCATATGTAACTGAGGGGTTGACTGGGAGACTGTTTGGCTCAAGAACAAGGTGAATATGAGCTTCAGTTGTTCAGCCATCCTGCTGTGCATCACTATATCTCTCTATCTCTATCTCTATCTCTATCTCTATCTCTATCTCTATCTCTATCTCTATCTCTATCTCTATCTCTATCTCTATCTCTATCTCTATCTCTATCTCTATCTCTATCTCTATCTCTATCTCTATCTCTATCTCTATCTCTATCTCTATCTCTATCTCTATCTCTATCTCTATCTCTATCTCTATCTCTATCTCTATCTCTATCTCTATCTCTATCTCTATCTCTATCACTACTATTACTATTACTATTACTATTGTTTTCATTTTCTGCCCTATTAAACTGTCTTTATCTCAACACATAAGTTTTACTTTTTTGTTTAAATCTCTCCCCCATCCCACCATGGTTATTGTGTGAAAGGCTGTGTAACTTTTAGCTGCATTCCATATTAAATCATGATGTTTGTAAACACCAAGACTGAAGAATAAATAAGGAATAGTCACTTTTTTTTTAAAGCCAAATCATTTAAAGTCAATGTAATTTATTTCAGTGTCAGGGTGAAGGTTCTTCTAGGTTGAAGAGAGGGCACAGATGTCATATATCTTGACTTGAGCAAAACTGTCAACTATATCTCATATTTGCACAGGTGTGCTAGGGAAACATGAAATAAATTACTCAGATATATGCAATACCAGCTGTAAACTATATTCAGATATTAATTATCAGTCTTCTACTCTCAAACTGAAAGGATGTATCAAGATGAAGTCTGCTATCTTCAGTAGATTTAGATAGTTTTATTAAAACCTTACACAGATTATGTTTATTAATTTTCAGTTGACCAAGCCAGGAGGAGCTTCATGATTTTTAAAAGTCCACAGTATAATTAAATTTAATTACTTGATGCCCAATGTAATATCTCTTTATTTAATCTGTGACTGCTTGCAACTCGGTAGTCACTAGGTGAAGATAGAAACCCCTCTGTAATGGGGATGTTGAGCTATATTATCAAAAGGAGGATAAAATCTCCCAGTTCAGATGGAAATAAATGGAATGAAGCTGCCCCTGGGCAGCCTGCTCCAGCTGTCACCCGCACAGCAAAACAGTTTTTCCTTACATTCATATGGATCTTCCTATGTTCCAGCTTGGACCCATTGCCCCTCCTTCTAAGGGAAAAGAACACAAGGGGTTGGAGTTCAATATTGGCAAGTGCAAAGATTCTCCATTTAGCTGGAAATTATCAATCCCAGGTTAATAAATAAATAAATAAAATTGAAACAAGTTCCTAGCCAGTGATTCTGGAAAAAGGTCTGAACATAGATACATAATCAGGTCTGGCAAAGAGGCAATACCATACTTGGATATGCAAAAAGGAATATTGTGTTTATAAACATGTTGTATCCTTTTCTCCCTAAAAGATTACTACTTGAATATTTTATTAAATAAAAATACCGACCAATATGAAGAAAGTGTTCAGTGGAGAGCTGAGTTCAAGTTCTGACAAACATAAGTAAAAAGAGTGAACTGAATTTGTTAGGCTTAAAGAATACAAAAGAAGAAATGATAAGTCTTCATATTGATGTTTTAGGAAGGTAGAAGATGATTCATTCTCAAAACCTGTAGTGGATAGGAAAAGAAATAGTTTCATTTTCAGCTTTTGATCCTCATGAAATGGATAGGAGACTTAAGGAGAGTTAAAGAATTTTTTACATAAGGAAATTTCAGCATCCATATATTATTGGGCAGCTTTTGAAAAGCAAGTTAAGTGTTTGTCAGGAATAGGTAAAAATGACCCTTAGGTATACAATTGTGAACAAGAACAGAATAATTTATCAAGATCTGTTAATGCTCTTTTTAATGATCTTACGACCTGATAAAGTCTGCCTTATCTATTTTGTAACAACAGGAATCCAGGCAAGATCCAGTCAAGAGACTTTGGATACCAAATTTTATATTGAAGTATTTGGATGCATCCAAAGCCTTGCTGCCTTCAAAATGACTTTTATTTGACCAAGAATGGCCACAAACTCAATGTCATTAAAAGAAAATTTGTGATCATGAGAACCAGCCTCCAAAAAGTCTTTCCAATGTTCAAAATGTACTTATTCAGGTATTTGTTCTGAATAAAAAGAGGGAAATAATATAGGCCACTAATGGAATTTACAGAATATGACTAATGGCATACGAACAACTTGGATGCTAGAAAAAATGGGGCTTGGAGAAAAAAATAACCAGTGCATTTATTTTTTACTTGTGAATAAAACTTATAAATGCCATAATTTTCATGGAACCTATAAAAAGGACCCTTCTCTGCTATTTGTTTCTAAATCATTCAACCTTTTATTCCTTCCTGCTTCTCAGACATACCACCAAAAAACTCTTAAAATCTATGGTGGAATCTCTCTCACAGTCATACAAGCACCAAATCTTAAAACCTATTTTATAGAAAGCTGCAATATATACTACTTTGGGAAACACTGCTAGATCTCAACTGTCAGACTGAACACAAATTGAAATGTGTCAAAAGCATCAAGCAGTTGATTAAGAGCATGTCTACACTATCTCACTGCTCTATATTCATCGTGACAATGATAGAAGGTCATTTGCTTATCACACTGAACTCTATTAAAGGTATAAAAGATGCTATGTTGTTTAAGGCACTGTAGGTGACTTCTGAGAGTTACTGAAAACCATAAACTTTATCTCTTAGAATAGCTAAGGTCAGCTGGCTTATGATATAGAGAGACTATTTAATCAATGTCTTTCTGAATTATATATTAATATATATTAACTCAGTATTCATTATGCTCGATAACCCTCATATATTTTTATTTAATTATGTCTTTTATAATAGTAAATAGTATAAGTTTACTAAATTTATCAATATGCATTTGTCAGTACATGAGACATTTGGGATAGTATTTCCTCATTCAGTATTTTGAGGGAGAGATTTCTGTGACACTTTGAGAAGTAGACCCTCCTCTCTATGTGTGAGATGGAAACTCAAGATCAGGGAAGGATATATGTCTATAAGCAATCTTCTGTAAGAAGCTGATAAAGAAAGACAAACATCCTGTTCTCAACACAACTGGTGATGTTTCTAAACAGGAAAACATATTACAATGAAAAATGGAATCAATCTTCCTTTTGGATTCCTGTTCTATGTAACATATGCTGAAATGACAGTACCTTTTAAGGAAAAATAAAGGGAATCATGATCACAGTACAAAAGAAAACCAGTTCTGAAGGTGAATATCATATCACCCAGATACATTTGCCACAAGTCTTCAGATCAACCACCTCCAGCTTCTTACCTGCAATGGCTGATGATCCTTTTCATGCTTTAGGCAATTTGAAACTCTAGCGTCAAAGAGTCCTCTGCTTTCAATGGAAGCAATGACTGCTTTGAGACAGAGCAGATCTCCCGGACATCCTGCAGACTCTGGAGATCATCAAAGGGACAGTGCTCTTTGTGTCCCTGGGAGTACTATAGTGTGGACAAAGAAGACTGCAGGGAGGGGGAACAAATGCAGATGATAGAACTTGTAGGTGACTTTTGTGTTGAGAGTGCTGAGTATAGAAGACAAAATTAAAACACAGGCATAGGCTGCTATGATTTAGGGTGCTGCCTTTAGGGATCCCAGACTGAGGATCATCTATATGGAGGCATTAAGACAAACTACATTTGCTTCCTTTTTCTTTCATCTTTTCCTTTCTGTATACCTGAATTAATTTTCCACTCTGCTTTCAATGTTAGGATGTAAAAAGAACAGTCATCAATTCTCTCTTTTCAAAGCCAGTTACAAAGTTCAAATACTACTTTTTAAAATCAAGCTTATGTTATGGTAGATTCTTTAAAAAGCCAAATAAGATTAACATGCAACTTGAATCTGTAACTGTAACTAAATCAGAAAATTATAATTAATTAAAGTAGCAGTTCATTTCAAAGATAAATATGCAAAGAGTTGCTTAATCACATGTTATGCAGAGTCAAGTAATAATGATTCTGAAGCCTGAATGTGTTATAAATCTTCACCTGCTTGGAAAAAAATTTTGGATCAGTTGGATGAAGCACAAAAGCAGGGAATTATCTTTCTCTGAATTATACTCTGTGGGCATCATAATTTGTAATACTGCCCATATCTTCCAGTAATTGAAACCCTGTGTAGAAAATAGGGCATTAAATAACGTCAGACATATATATATATAAGTTTCTATTCTCTCAGCCGGAGATTTCTTGCCTTTTGGGTCAAAGTAGTTACAATGAACACTAGTAAATCAGAATTATTTAATGGTCACTATGGACGCAAGTTATACTGCATGGCAAATATATACCTCCTAAAATAACAATGTAGTTACTATACTGTTTATTACATTATATTGTTATATTATTGTTGTTGTTGTTGTTGTTGTTGTTGTTGTTATATCCTGATGCTATAAAAACAATCTGCAAAGCCTATTAATCTATGAAAGAGCACCAGTTTACAAATTAGTTATAATACTAATATAAAACAGTGTTACAATATTTTACTGGGTTTTTATTTACAATGTATAATTTTGTGAATAAACTCAGTTACTTTTATCTCAGTGCTGTTCTAGATTATAAAGGCTGCAGTTTGAAAAGCAATATATGAAAGGATGTTATTACTTCGTAGTTTGAAGTGTGAGAACCATAATCAGACCTTAATTTGATGGTTTCTAATTAGGTTCCAAAACAAAGTGTAGCTTGCAGTATTTGGTGGAATTCAATCCTTATATAAACCCATTATCTTCAAGTGAATCACAGAATCACAGAATCACAAGGTTGGAAAAGACCTTTGAGATCACTGAGTCCAAACATTCCTGTCCTCTCCTAAACCATATCCCAAAGCACCTCATCCACCCGTCTGTTAAACACACCCAGGGATGGTGGCTCAACCACCTCCCTGGGCAGCCTGTTCCACATCCCAACAACTCTTTCAGTGAAGGACCTTTTCCTAACATTTAAACTGAACCTGCCTTTGTGCAGCTTGAGGCCGTTTCCCCTTGTCCTGTCACTTGGATGAAGAGACCATCGAGCACCTCTCTACAACCTCCTTTCAGGTAATTGTAGGCAGTGATAAGGTCTTCCCTCAGCCTTCTCCTCTCCAGACTAAACAACCCCAGCTCCCTCAGCTGCTCCTCATAAAATCTGCCCTCCAGACCCTTCATCAGCCTGGTTACCCTCCTCTGGACCCACTTCAGGACACCAATGTCCTTCTTATAGCAATGGGCCCAGAACTGGACACAGTACTCAAGGTGCAGCCTCACCAGTGCCGTGTACAGGGGCACAGTCACCTCCCTAGACCTGTTGGCAATGCTGTTTCTGATACAAGCCAGGATGCTTTTGGCCTTCATGGCCACCTGGGCACACTGCTGGCTTATATTCAGCCTACCAACACCACAGGTCCTTCTCCGCCTGACAGCTGTCTAGCCTTTCTTCCCCCAAACCTATTGCTCTGCCTGGGGTTGTTATGTCCCAGGTGCAGGACTCTGCCCTTGATCTTATTGAACCTTATGCCATTGGTCAGAGTCCATCAGTCCAGCCTGTTCAGATCTGAGTATCAGCTACTTACACCAAATTGAATTCATGCTTACACACCTTCTTGTCATGGGTTGCCAAGAGATACTGTTTTAAATTGAGGAAAAGTCCTTAACATCCAGAATTCATGGTCTTCTCTGTTTTCATTTATATTATCTGTTGATCAAATAGTAAATTGCTTTGTTAAATAGCTGGATTTTTTTTTAATTGAATTTTTGAGGATTTATTTATCCATGACCCAAAGAGACATATGAATATGCACATAGCACCTGTAAGGGATAATTTTCTCATTAATCTGAAAGGCAGAATGTGAGCTTCGTCCTGATAGACCTAGGAGATCTCTAAAATTCAGCTTAATATAAAGTATAATTCCCAAATGGCAGCAAGCCTTTTATGTTATTATTTTATATGTAATAATATGCAAAATGTTCCTGATCTACTACAGGAAAATGCACTAGTTTCTATTCTTTAATTCTATAATTTAACACAAGTGAATTATGTCCAAAACATAACTGACAATTTAGTAAGTATTGATTCCTCATTTTTAAGTTTAGATTATTAACAGTCTAGGAGATTCTTTTTCCAGAGAAAAATAATTGAAAGTAGAGGAAATATTCAAATGAACAGACAAAAAAGTATAGCTGCATCTTGATCTCACTTTTCATTCCTCAGAGTATTTCATTGAGTAACATATCCCCTTAACTTCCAACTAGAATTTCCCTTAAATTAGTACAACCCAGAGAGAATATAATTAATATACACATCTCCACAGGTATGAATTTATAAACTGATTATCCAAATTTATCTTGATACTCCTAAATCTTAAAATAAGCATTTTTCCTCTATATTTCTTCCCTGCTGGGAAAGGTAGTTCTGGCAGAATTCAGAAAAATCTCCCTTTTCTTTCTTTGGCTGCTTTTACTCAGGTCTGTAGCAAATGTGTTCCCTAAGTTCACAAGGATGAGAACAGAAGCATTTGTCTCAGGGCAGGCTCTGATCTTTTTCAGCCAGTGGGGCAGCCCAGGGCATATTGTCCTGTGCAGGCACAATACTCTCTGGGCCAAGAGCATGCTCCTTGCTCCTGTTTGCAACAGCACCAGGCTGGTGCTGACACGTCCAGTGTGTCCTCCATGCTGTGGGGAAATAAGATTTTATCAAGGGTTGTAAACTTCATGTGTGGATAAATTTCACTGATCCCAAAGTATGAACCACCCTATCTCATATTTTCTTTCAAAATTATCCTCCTCCTATTCTTTCAGTTTTTCTTCATACCCTCACCACCTCTTCTGTGATTAGAGCCAGGCAACAGTCCAATTTTCTGGTGCAAAGGGAATTCCAACATTTCAAAACTTGTTTTTCTTCTGTATTAGACATCATGTCATTTCATATTAGGCATTAACTCTACTAGGATGTCATATTATATTAGAACATAATACATTAGCTAAAATATATTTACATTATTTAATTTACAGCATTATTTTGATTATGTAAAACTAATATATTACATACTGTTTATTTTACCTTTATATTAATTTAATACAATCTGCTTTTTCATTGTCATGTTCCATGTCAAATGTGCCTCATTGCAAGAAACCTAAGACACATAATATAAAAAAACTCACATCTTATTATCTACCTCTAATTAGAGATAAAATTTCAGATAGACATTGCTGAAATGTGACAATCGCTGATCGCAAATCAACTAAGATCTCATTGAAGGAGTTATAATTTAATCTGTTTCTTGGCTTGATCTTTACAAAAAAAGTACAAGCATCCTTTGGGAATCAAGATTTAGGATGTTATGTAATTCAAGGAAGATCCTTTATTCAGTAAAACTCAATATTTTAATCTCTAAACCGAGACATAATCCCTCTTAAAAGGAAACTGTCCCAGTGATGAGTACCCATAAACTGGTGACATGAACTTACTCTTTTTGTGACAGTGCTTAATAGAAATTGTGGGCTTCAGCCATTACAGAGCTTCCTGCAGAATGATCTATATGTGACTATTTTCTGGCACAAGAACATCAGCAGAAGTGGTGATATTAGAAACATTCCTCCTGCTTGTCTATAGGAAGAAAAAGATGGATGAAGCTACTCATTAATAACTCTAACCATCACAAATTATGTAAAAAAAGAAAAAAAAATTAATGAAAATACAAAGATAAATTTCCTTGTATGTGATGTGGGCAGGACACTGACAAGTGTTACACAGTATTACTGATTACATGCTTCCAGGAAGATAAGGCAACATTTAGTCTAGGTAATCACTTATTGGTGAGGACTTTTTTTGTAAAGTATGTGCAAAAAAATGTTTATGACAAAAGAAAACCATGTGAAACTTAATACTCTAAAGAAGTGGTTTCCTTGTCTCTTCATATCTTTTTCTCCTTGGTCTTCTAACTTGGATTCAACTTTTCCAAGATAACAGGCAGGCTACGCTTTCATGCAGTGATAAGCAATATGACAGCTTTGAAATTCACAGCAATGTTCTACAGGGATATAGTTTGATGACAACTGTCTTCAATAAAGTTTTTTCACTCCTTCTTTTTCATTCTCTCTTGCCTAGCGGGTAAGGCATATACAATTCCATATCAGCCACCCAGAAAAAAATTCAACATTTTATAAGATGTGGATAGTACCAAAGAAAATAAATCAAATGCAGAAGGGTGTTTTTCTTATGTTTCTCACACACAATAAAAATAAGCACTAAAGAATCTGATGTAAATTTTCATTGTCCAATAATCAGTTGCATAAGAGGAGCATCTATTATTGTTTATTTTCCATAATTAGAGAGTTAATTCCCTGCTCCAGAAGTGTAGATAGATATTACAGGCAAGAAGCTATTCATAAATTCTCTTCTCCATAATCGAATATGCTGCACGGCCTATCTCAACATCCCAAGACTCACTTTTGTACCTGAAAAGCATTTATTTCTTCATTTATCTAACCATAGGGTATTGAAAAATGAAAATAGCGTTGAAATGACTAGCATTTCACAATCAATCAGCTGTGTTTACCAGATATATATTCTGTGCCACGTTGTACCACCAGATTTTTGAACTGTGTGAGCCAGAGAAATAAAAGGGGTGTTAGTGAAAAGAAGAAAACAAAAAGTTCATCAAGCATCTGGCATCAGTTTTTCTTCCCCTCACCCTCTCAGTTTTGATGCTACAAATAAACTGCTCAAAATATAATCATCTGGCTAGAGTTTAAACATCTTATAGTATCTGAACTGGCCTCATGGGGCTATCAAGAGATGATACTGGAGTTATGCCCTACAGCAAAAGGTGCAGGCCAGGTAGGACTCATATAAGATCACAAATCACACTTAATAGGCAACTAAACCAAGTCCTGGATGTTCTGTAGCTGTGATAAGGTACAGAGCATCAAACTTCTGTGTAAAGATTTGTATTTAGACAACTACATTTAAATACCTTAATATCTCTACTACAGATAAGGAATATTTTATCCTCTCAAGTATTTTTCCATAAAGTGAGAAAAAATATCAAGACATCTTACTTTTTGTCTCCATTAATTCCAGATTTTTAACATTTCTAGATTAAATTTATTTAATCAGAAGTTTCCAACCTTTTCCTTGATTTATTTTTTTAACTCACCACATGGGAAGCCATCAAGGACTGCCATCACAAAAATGACTATTATTTTGGTTAGAATAATTATTCCAGAAATCCACAGAAGAACTGTGAGAGGAACACCATAATACTAATACTAATACTAATACTAATACTAATACTAATACTAATACTAATACTAATACTAATATAATTTATTTGTATTGTAGTGTAATAACTTCCATCATGAGTGTATTTTGCTAGGAAATGACAATTATTACAGCAGTTACTATCAGCTCATACAATTTGAGACAATGGAATTTATCATGTTTCTGAAGTCACAGCTTCTGGAGTCATACTATAGCAAAAACTCAGTTTCCACTGACCTCCTCCCCCCCCCCCAGCGATAGACAAATGTTAAAAATGTAAATCCAGAGGCTAATAAATATATGAACACTGAAGATAAACAAGAAGAAATTAATGTCTAGCTCCTTGTATAAAATAAAATTAAAAGAAAATCAGTTTTGAGGTTGTTAAATCATGAAATTTACAGTAAACTTGGCAACACCAGATTTAAATCTAATAGCTGTTTAGTTTAATGTTCCATTTCTGACAGTGGCTCATATCAGACTTTAATTACATTTTTATCTCTTTCAGGAAGGGATGTTTAGGCCTCATATACACTAAGGACAATTTTATGATCAAGTCTAGGATGTTGCCTGAACATAAAGCGAATTAACAAGAGAAGGCGGCATCCCTGACATGGTAGTGTAATACATTTTCCTCAACTGTGAAGGGGAAAATGCAGGAGTGCATGCCCTCCTAAACAGCACAGGGAGATAGTGAACAATTACCTTTCCATCAAAAATAGAGAATTTAATGGACAATTTATTGAATTTAAAGAAATACACTGTTGCTCATGAGATTTTCCATTAAACTAAGACGTGTGCTTTGAAAATCAATCTGAGTGGTAAAACTCACTTTCCATGAAGAAAAATGTCTGTTAAAATTAGCAAAGTCTAATGAGAAAAGGAAGTGGTTCCAGCTCAGAAATTTCACAGTGAAAATAGCTTTTAAACATTGATAGTTTTTCTGACCTTCTTATTGCTTTAAGCAGCATAAATATCTCATATTGACTGAAGCTTCCATCAAGAAAATTTAGTGATAATATGCAAGAGACGTTCAAAGTAAGAGATGTTCCTAGAGTGGTTATGTAATGAAATGAGTTAAATTAAACATTAAAATTCAAAGCCAGCCAACCTGTATGAAATGTTCTTGACAACTTTTGCTACATGGCATTTAAATTACTCACTGTCTCAGCATCCTTGGAAAGCAGTCTGCTACTGCTCACATTGAGGTTGAAGGAACTACATAAAAATCTTGTTCATCTCTCATGTTTTTACTCTCACAAAAGGCAGCCAAAGGAAAATGAAAATCCAGGCAAATTAGGCAATCACAGACACTATCATTATTTACAGGGTAACAGTGAAAGTAAGACTGTGGTGAAATATTACATTCTTGGGTAGAGAGTCTAGATTAAGGAAATCTGTGCCTACCAATGCCCAGGTTTCCTGGTATTGTACCACTGAGAGGGTGGATTTTCTGGCAGCCTGGGAAGGAAAGTGGCGTGCCATCTCCATTGCAAGCATATAACATTGATAAGGAATCCCTTGTTGCCAAAAGCAGCATCTCTGTGTCTCAAGGAAGGCAATGTGCAAAAGGGCACATGCTGGTGGAAGGAGACTTACAAGGGCACTCCTCTGGCTATAGCAACATTTTGCTGCTTTCTTTCCCCTACCAAACTCCTTTTTTGTTCTTTCACGAGAATGCCGAAGCCACTATTATGGGACAGGCTGAAGGATCCATCTAGTTCATGATCCCGTCTCTGACACTGTTCAACTTGGAGGCTATTTTGCTCTTTTATCCTCGTCATTTTTTGTAACTTATTGCCAACATTTCCATTCCTAGACTTTTCTTCACAGAATGGTGTGATCCTTAGCCAGAGAGAAAGTTTTGATAATTCCATTAGTCTGTTCAGTGAGAGGATGTTTCAGAAGAAACAGATTGCTGAGCCTTCTGACTGACTGTCCTTGAGCTCTCCTGTCAGAGGAAGTCCCTCAATATTTCATATTTACTAGTTCACTGGTCTTATTTTATTTTCAGGAAGTAGTATATATACTTAATGGAAGCCTGATAGGCTTGATTTAAACCCACCTCAAGGATTTTTGTCAGCACTAGTATCTTTCAGAGAAATGGATGATGCTGTTCCTTAATCAGCCATGAGGTGGCTGTTAAGTTTTCCAGAACTAATTAAATTCAAGGCACGCCTGCCCATCACAGTCTAAGGACTCAGTGGTGGTTTTGTCACAGTTTATGTGAAAAGTCATGCTGTTTTCAGCTTGTGCAGGATCAGCACTGAAGGGTATGGAGCTATTCAAGTCTGTGAAGCTGCAGCCAAGAGTAGGGCGTAGCAGGGAAAGCATTCTATTAGACAACATCTCTTCCTTTTTACAGTTATCCTAAAAAGTTTGAAACAGTGTATTGAAGGACACCCAGAAATGTTGAATAAAGTTCTATCCTCTTGATTATTTTGTTTTATAGAGGGTTTTTAGGTAATAATTGTCACAGAATCACAGAATCACAGAATGTCAGGAGTTGGAAGGGGCCTTCAAAGATCATCTAGTCCAAACCCCCCTGCCTGAGCAGGATCTCCTAGATTAGATCAAACAGGAACTTGCCTCTGAGATGCTGCCTTTTTGTCACATTATTATACACATTGCAGACTTCATTAAAATCTTCTAAGTTCTAAATGATTAGGCGGATCTTGCCAAATTACCATGAAAATTCTCAGGAGCTATTTTGAAAAAAACCTTTTATAATTCTCCCACGACATAAAAAAAAAGGATACAAGTCAAGACAGAGTTACAGGAAACAAGTAAATTAATAGCATCAGGGGTTTGTTTGGTTTTGGGGGTTTTATGACACAATATTTCTGATGTGAGTAAATTTAATAATAAAGAATAAAATAGAATTAGCTCTTCTGATGCAGTTAAGATGGTGTCTAAATCAAGGGTTGTCTATTGTGGCCCTACAACATCTACTACATGTCATTGCTATGGATTTATTTATATGGCCTTCTTACTGCCCAGAAATGCTGACCAAGGATGTAATAAACTGCTTCAGAAAGCAAAAATACATGAAACATAATGCTTTTGTGAACAGTAAAACTGACAAATAAATTCATTCAAAGATGTTCTGTAGGAGATGTAAGACTGATCATATACACTTTGACATAAAATATGTTCCTTTCCCAAAAGTAAAAGACCCTGCCTGAATTAGCAATAAGGTAATTGTTTGTGTCATTGATTTGAATCTTCAGTGTTAACATTTATTTTGCATCTGTTGTCCAACCTCATAATGCGAGTCAGATCTTTGTGCAGAGTAAGAAAATTCAGTATTATAAGCTCTATTTCATTAGTATTGGTAGATTCTGAATTACTGTAGTGACTTCTTTCACAAAAAAAAAAGTTTCAAGAGTTTCTATTGATAATTCACTTGACAAGTTCAGAAGTTAAAACGCTAGGTATTACTTGTGCAATAAAGTTTAAGCATTAGAAGTAATAATACTTTGAGACATAAATATTATTTTTAAAATATATGTGATAATGAGTAGGAACATTTTCCTACAAAGACCTTTTTCTTCACTAAAAATATTACAATTTTAAGGCTTAAACTGAAGTTATTAGAATAAAGATAGTGTAAAACAGCTTTTTTTTTTTTAATGAGCATTAACAATATAAAAAGGTCTCTTTCCAAGTATTGCATCTAAATACAAATTTACAGATTTGTTTATCTCTTTTATGCATTTAATTACCAAACCACTGCAAATCCTGCTTGATAATTGTAATTTTAACATTATTATATAGGACTATTCTTATTCAGTGGATTTTAATCCATAACTGTATCCCAGAATTTCTTTATCTTAGTCACAGATGTTTTTTCTTTAAAAAGACAATTGCACCACTCGTATAAGTGGGAATAAGTAGGGGAGGTACAAGGAGTTGAGTTGAATGGGCCACAGCTGGCTCCAATTGACCAAAGGGTGTCGGGGCCCTGATCACATGCTAGGAA
>VXBZ01002991.1:0-12594 GCA_013399135.1 Heliornis fulica
AAAAAAAAAAACAAACACACAAATGGCACTGTAAAGAAACAGGGTAAAATAAATGCCAGACACCTTCAAACCTGAACAGCTTAACATTTTGTTCTACAAGCTTTACACATTCTTCATTTTATAGATACATAAAAGCTTTCTTCCTGTGCTTCCAAAACTGCAAATTTTCTCTAACTGATCTTTAAAGATTCATGGGGTGGAAGAAATACACTAATAATCTGTTTTCCTGTGATGGAACCAGTCATAAATAAAGTGATTGATACAGGAGAGGTATACAAGATGGATACAGAAGTTAGAAAATACTCCAGAAAGGTGAATATCCTTCAGTTGAAATTAATTATCATTGTGTTTAAATTTATTAAAAGTCTTTGGAACATAGTCCTGCTAAACATCCTGAAAACAACTGGCGCGTTATCAGTCTTTCACCTAAGACTACCAGGAACATAACATTACGGAATCCTCGGCATCTACTTTCAGGTTTATGCTGTACTGCCCAGGTTGAAAGGATTTCAGATTTGCAGACTGCAAGGCAACTTTACTTACATCTAAGTACTGTTTTACTATACTCCTCTTCACTTCTTCAGTGATCTTGGAATTAGCCATATCGCTCCGCAGAAAATCCAGAGTTTGTTTGGGATGGAAATGCACTCCTGCCTTCCTGTTTATAGCTTTATCATAAACTTTTGCAGATTCAGATGGAGAATATTTCTGGATTTTACTGTTTGAAGAAAACAAAAGGAAGACTTTTTAACAAAGTCCAAAGTAATTTCACAGAAAAGCTTTTCAAATCTTAAATATAAGTAGTTATATTTTATTCATTCCATATACATTAAACATCTTGGTAAGAAATGAAATCACTGCTTTTCTAAGCCAAAGTTTCATTACATTCAACTTATGATGCTGATGTTTTTTTCTCACACAAATCCGTTGCTGAAACAATTAGTTACAATCAACTTTAAAAAAACAAAGCAAAACAAACGTGCAAAACTTAATCATTACAAAGAACTCACTAGATAACAAGATGGCCTATCATCTAAATATCCTTACCTATCAGAGAATCCACAGAGGTTCTTTAAATGCTGCTTCAGCATCAAAAGTAGTAATATGCCTTGGGAGACATTTGCAAATTCAATTAATGGAGCTGAATTTTCAGGTAAACATTTCATCACAGCATTTATATCATTTTCTTCATCAGAATCTGAATCAGAGTCTACTCGTTTCCGTAACCTCCGAGGCTTAGATGCTTCCTCCTCACTTTCGCTCTCACTACCACTGTTACTGTCACTCTCAGTCTCCTCATCCGATGAAGGCTTTCTTTCCTTTTTTTTATCTTTCACCATAGACTGCAAGACAGAGAAGTTAACACACATTCAAAAATCAGAGTAAGTAGCACCTAGTAATTTTCTAACAAGATCTTTCCAAAATCATTAGTAGCTTAAATTAGCAAGAATTCCCTATGCAATTTATAGCTTGACACTGAAATTTGACATGGCAGAAATGTGCTGAAAAATTGATCCAGAGCCCACATTTTGCAAGGTAGGTGGAGGAACTGGTGCAACAAGACTCTGTCGGCATATTATTCTTAAAAGACTGTTGGGTTTGTTACCAGTGACAGTAAAAAGCAGCAGAAGGCCAAATCAGGAAGAAAAATTTATTTTTCTTTCACCTGCATAGCATTTCTGGGCACCACATAGATTCACTTATGTAATCTGGCACAGACTAGTCCAAGCTGGTTTTAGTCCTTGTTCTTAAAATTCTATGACAATTACACTGACCAGAGAAACCCTCTGGTGATAATCCACAGTATTTGTAATAAACAGTTCTCCTACTTTTAGAGCTACAGTATTTCAATCATGCACTATTACTGCATGTAGTATGAATTTTCAAAGCACAGATCTTAAGCTGTCCTGATCAGGATATCATCTTTTCTGTGCTGGGAGCTGATGCCTATCTGAAGAACGTACTGTTTCTTTCTAGCTGATTAAAAATTTACTTTGGTATGGTGAGGATCCAAAGCAGTGTAGTTCCAAGGCATTCTCTGACACCTACTTACTAGTCAGACAGGACATTCTAGAAATGAGTTTGCTTCTAGACAGTTTAGACCTTCTACTGTAAGGTTGCCAAGGAAATGAAGACACTGAAGTCTTTGAGAAGCATTTCTCTTACAGGATTGTGGACTGGCCGTAAGAAACGATACTACACCAGCCTCCAGGTTCTTATGTACTACCTTAAGGAAAGGCATAGTGTGAGCTCTATTCTTGTAACAGTGTATTTGAATTCCCTCAGGCAACACACAACTGCCAATCTGCTACTTGACAACAAAGTGAACAGCCAAATGAATCTTATTGAAATTGCATATCAACCACAATAAACCGGTATTTCATGTTGATCCTGGGTTCACGTGCTTCCAGATACATGCAAATGGTTGTTATTATTCATCCACGACAGGGCATGATATAATTTTGATGTTAAGATCTCAAAATGCATTGGTTTTTTAGAATAATGTAATCAGCAAAGTAAGGAAAGTTTTTAACCAGTGTCTAACAGACGCAGGCCAGCACAGAAAGTACTGTTTATTTTGAACTACTTTTTACAAAGTAATGATACTGGTTAACCAAATTATAGAGAAGCATATGTTGCCACCATAATAAATATACTAAAATATAAATGCACATACCTCTTTAAATGACTGTAGAAGGTTGCTACCAGAAACTGATAGTGTAATGTCTATGTGATGCATTATAAACAGTGGCTCTTCCTGTGTTTGATAAGGAAAACAGGCTAGATTGTCTGCTATGTACAAAAGCATATTCACCTCTGTTTTCTGGAAGTTAAAAAAAAAAAAACATAACTGGGTATAGAAGGTACAGAATGATGCAGAAGTAACAAATGCATTCTGCTGTATAGGTAACATTACACAGGTAAATAACTTAAATTACCAAGCCAAACAAAGTACAGAAATTAGGTTAGCAATAATTATGTCATAAAGTACATTGTAAAAGGAGAATTCAGGCATGTAGTAATTTGTTTTGCTTTATTTTTAGGTAAAAGAAATGTGATGCTTACTGCAGTATCATCAAAGAGGTTGAGTAAAGAAATGAGAAATGCTCGTCTGTGTTGACGGTTGCCTCGGATCATGGAGTATAAGTGTGAACATAATGCACTGGATGACTCATCATGTCTGAAACCTCTTACAGGATCTTTTGGGCAGGTATTAATCGCCTGTTGTACCTGGTAAGACATCTTCATGCCAGCCACTGCTTTCATCTGAAATGGAAACATTTATTTTTATTCAAATAATTGCATTCAAGGCCTATTTTTTTCCTTTCAAGTGGATGCTTTCTGAAGTTTAACTTTCAAACAGGCGCTGAGATCATATTAGCTCTTGAGTTGGCGAGCACATTGAAACAGAACTTTTGGCAGAGATCAGAATGTCTTGTGAACTGTTTTCACTGCGAATTCTGTTAGAAACATACAGATATTCTGTTTACCCACTACAGCCAGGTATTCAAATCTAAACAACTTTCAAAAATACAGAAATGTATTCACACAGGAAGAGAATATTTTACCAAACATGTATGCTTGGTGTCACTTGTAACAAAACCAACAACTGAGCACTTATTAGTACAACAGGCCTAGTAAACAGGAAAACAGTATGTGAGTGTGTGTACATATCCTGTGATTTCCATCTGAGTTTACTTACTTGAAGGCTTCTGCTTTAGTCTGAGAACAAGTTGAATCTCCAGGTAAGCTGCATATCCAAATCTCCTCATATCACCTCTGCTGCTATTCAGCAAAGTCAGCTCTTCATCTAAACACTGTCTGAAATCTCAACTGCTTACTTAGCAGATTTCATCTGCTAGGCCTTCACCTACTCGAATAGGTATCTTTTGGATGTCATCAACAATGCAGTGCTCCAGTTGCAGTGAAATACAAGCAGTTTTGATAAGCTCCACAATGTAGTTGTGCACACATTAAACCTGGACTGGGGCCTTTTGGTCTAAGTAGGTGCTGCAGCTCAGTTTCAGAACGTATGCAGATTTATTTGTGCCATACCACAGCTACACAAGCTCACTTAGCCTTCAGATTAAATTACACTTTATAAAGCCTTGATGTTCTAATAAATGTATACTAAGAACTGACACACTGATACAGGAAAACCACGGCAAAGCACGGAAAGAGTGTCCTTACCTCTTACCAAATAAATGCTCTTAAGTACTACCCAGTGGTGAAAATGTTGCTGTGAATTGGAAATTAAAGGAAATTCTGGACAGGAAGAGATGCTTCAAACTACTGTTTCTACTGGTAAGAAAGAAATCTTCAAACAGGAAGAAAGACGATCACCTTTAGAACTGCTTAGTTATTTGTTCCTTTATATTCTTCTTCTGCAAGTGAGACATATTCAGGTGCTAAACTATTAAAGAACTTAAAAGTGTTATGTAAAATGATAGATTAGAATTACTTACATGAATGAACCCAGCATATTTTTTGTCTATTTCCACCAACTGCTGGTCAGCTTTGTTTCGCATAGAGGGCTCTGGATCTGTGCCCATAGCAATTAAGTATGGCACACACTTGAAAAACAAACAAAATGATTATTCAGAGTCAGTGTACCTCCTCTTTCTCAGGCTTTGTTCCTCTGCTACACTACTGTTACTGTTATACTTTCACTACTGCAGAAACTAGAATAGGAAGGTCTACACAACTTACTGACTACTATTTGCCAGCAAATTGTACAAAATACACAATACCATCAGTATAAATGAGGTTTCAGGTAGTGTCTCCCTTTCTCTTGAACTCCAAAGTTAATTTATACTACAAAAAATGGCATTTAAAAAAAACCCAAACAACTACCAGTTATGACTGAACATGCACAATGTCTGCATTATAAAAAACAATTACAAAAAACATTATGTAAGCAAAGAATAATGGAGATGATGAATGGAGTTCTGACATTGACTGTGTTTGGAGAACATGGGGGTTGAGGTAGAGGCAAGCTGACTTATTTTCAAAGATAAAGAATCAAATGAAGATAACAGCTGGGCATACACCTGGAATTTACAACTGAAATATACTCCAATATGCATTTGTACATGTTGCAAGCACTGTCGTGATTTTACATCTTGATTCAACACCAGAGAACACAGCACTTGGAATCTCACTGGCTAAACAACATAAACCAGATTTCCATGATATGCTTTCTGTAAGGACCATGTGCTACAAGAAGAAATTACTGAAACACAGCCAAAGAGCACGTGTGGACATTATGTGGCAAGTGTGAAACCCCCCCAAACCCAAATAACAAAAACTCCCCTCACAAAACCATACAATACCTGAACAGGATGGATGAGACCCTGGTTTAACGTCAGTGCAATGACATTTAGAGCAAAGTGGCGTACACTGGACTGGTTATGAAAGAAAGCCTCAAGGACCTGTTTGAGATATAGTTGCATGATGGAACTACTCATCCCTGAGGAAATATCACCCATTTCTTTCAGGTCTTCCTGTTTTGCTACTTTCTTCCCTGTAAAAAGGACAAAAGCAATAGTACACTTACCATGGTAAAATAATTTACCACTACTTGATGCATGCTGATCTCTGAGCTTTACAATACATACACATTTCAGCTGTCTTAAATATGTTTATGATCTCATGAAATGTAGAACACTCTGATGGTAAATAAGCATCAAAAAAATAAGAGACATGATTTTAACTAGTCTTGCCCCTTAACAAAGGTTTTTACCTACCTATGTGAATATACCTAGGTACAGAACCAATTTTAAAAATGTATTCTAAGCTACTTTGGGTACAATATTTCCGATCTTACAACAATCTTAAGTGATTTAGTTTACATACAGAGAAACTGTCTGCAAGAAAGCTGGGTTCTGCATGCCCCAATAGCACTGAAGAATTCAACACTTACAGTCTCTGTCTGCCTGCTGCATACGTGTATCCTCCTCCTGCAAGTAGGTCTGGAGGTTTTTTAATACCTGGATTTTTAAGTTTACAGAACAATTCTTATCTGAAAGAATGCTGTTGTACAGAGTCTTCACTTCCTGTTCGAACATTAAACTTGGATGTTGTATAAATGCAAATCCTAATGGTGGGGAAAAAAGAAGAAAGATTAAATAATTCCCATTATTATAATCTTTAAATTGTATTTCTGCTTTTAAGTCTTTCTTCAAAACAGGGATATGAAATTTATCTCCTCCCAACAGCACAGTTCTATAGTTCTAATAGTACTGATTTTCTATATCGACATCCATCATAGGTTATAGGGAGTTCTGTTAGCCATTACAGGTCTACTAGCCATGACTATTTGATGGATAAACACAAGCTGCTGACCCACAGCAGCTGCATTAAGAAGAGTTATACAGGTCTGGAAGTGTGTCCAATGTAGTGGCTTACATCTGATGACTCGGAGCTCTCACAAGAACAGGGGAGGAACATTACTTAAAAAACGCCCACTGATTTTCTAATACATTTGGAAAACATTATGCTGAAACTGAAGAGTTACTCATATGGAAACAGAACAAACACAGAAAAATTGATAGATATTAGATAGTATTTAAAAATAAAACCTTAAAAGGGGGAAAAAACACAACTGTGAACACAGTAAAATTTATAGCTCTCACTGTAATTATTCATATACCTGCTAAGTTCTTCTTTTGAAAGCTATCTGAAGCATTCCCCAGACTAGATCTGGTGGAAGACAGGCAGCATAGAACTGTTTTTAGCTGTAGCCTTACTCTTGTCAAGGAATGGTTTGTTCCTAGACTGCATTTCTTAAATCTTTCCCAAAATAATGATAGTATACACAACTTTAGATCACATATATAGATTTAGAAGTGCTGCTGGCAAACTCTTACAAGGTATCATAAAAAAGGTAATAGAAATGTAACATTCCAGTTTAACTACTGTTCAAGAAAAGCAGACATTAAATGCATTTTTTATGACAACAGGAAACTAAGATTCTGAATGAATACACAGAAAACACATGAACATAAAACAAGAAGGAGAGGGAAAATGACAGCAAATAAAGTTATGCAAAAGCAATGTATAAAAATAGTAACAAAGGGAAGACTGAGTTAAGTTTTTAGACCTGACTCCATACACACAGAAAAGACAGTGCAGGTAAAGGCGAAGTCCAGGACAAGACAGTATGTTTAAGATTTTGGTCTCAGAACGAGAAGCAGGAAGAAGCAGGTGAGGTGAAGTGGAAAGACAAGAGAAGGAAAAGGGAATGATGATTGTCTTTGAAGTATGTGGAATAACTGTACACTCTAGACAGGTTTATACTGATATTTATAACTTTGTTACCTCTGAGCAAGTACAACCCATTTCTTATGGCTAGTTTAAAAAATGAAAAGCACGTGCATGTATGTGTAAACAAATCATAAACTCTTATTTTTCCATCCCCAGTAAGCATGGAAGAAAACTTACTAAGTTTAAGAATCTGTCATAGGAGATGATAAAAAGCTGTGTTATTTAAGGACTGACTTGGCATCTCAGGGCTGCCCTCACATCACTTCAGACCTTTGCTTTCACTCTGTTAATAGTCTTAATAGTAAGCACTGAACTTGGCTAAGATAGACATTACAAAGAAGTCTAGCTAAATTTACTAATCAATCTTATATCCTGCCTTGCAAGTACACATCTGGAATAACAACCTTAACAATTAGGCTTTTGGTTAGGTTAATCCATCAACAGCAGTGACACATTTCAAAGCTATGGCAAAAACTGTTGTATGTCCTTTCTGAAACAAAACACTAATTATTTGCCAACAGGAAAGCATACAATCTCCACATGAAGCCTTCATCGTGTATAAACATTGAATTAGCTTGCTAGTCTGTTTGACCTAATCACTGCACACGAACACTGAATGATCTCTGACAACTGTGCTCAGTTACCAGGCTGTAAGGTGGAACTTTGCACTACCTACCAAATCTCCATATATCCAACAGCTACCCTCAAAATGGAACCAGTCGTTAGGTGACATCAATGTATCACTGAAAACAGTTTTCTGAGGTTTAATTAAAATAAACCCTAATATGCTTACAGGCAGAGAAAAAAAATTCTGAAGAATGCCTGCTGACAACCACCCCTATTTCCCTCTTTCCCCAAACTGATCACAGTACAGTCACAATTTAGCAATGTTTTTGGCAAATGCAACATTCTTCATATCCATGAGCAAAGCAATCATGTCTATAATCAGCAAGACAGCCCTTATCCCACATGCATTACCCTGTAAAGGGCAATTAAACTGGACGGGATCACAATAAGTGCTGTATACCTCAACGTAATGCCTAGAAAAACCTCAACTATTCCACATAATCGTAGCGTTGCTCCTGCAACAGATGCAACTCCGAAGTCCTTCATTCCTTACAGCTATCTTAAATGGTTTCTCATGTCTTATGAAATGACGGTTCAGCCTTGGTCCTTATCCTTAGAGCCCTCCCTAGCTTAAAATGATACAAATATCTAAGAAGCCACCAAAACAGCAACATCCAAATTCTTGCCCACTGTTCAACTATACAATGCAAGCTCACATATGCTTGGGATACCTTCTTTAGACTAAGCTTTAAGCATACATTAGAACTCATTCAGAAACCGGGCTTATCTGCCCAGACAAAATTCTCTCACGTGTACAGTTATTGTCATTACCCAAATGAACATAACTGTATGACAGCTCATGTGCTAATGCAAATCACTGAACTACCACATTAATGCCTTCAGATAAAGAACCTATTTAAAAATGAAATGCAGTTAAAATCCTCAAACAAACTGTAATAACTAAAATATAACATCATCTCAATGTCTTGCAAAATCTTGCACGGCATGCCCCAGCTGGCATAAACTATCAGAATTGCCTTGAATTCTGCAGAGTATCTGCTCCTGCAAAATGTTCAGTTCAAAGATTTCTCAGCACTTTTTCTAGTTGTTCTGTAACTTGAAAAACTGAAACACAAGATTTGGTGTTACATCATCCTTGCATGTGCAGAANTACCTTGGAAATCTGATGCAGTGCAATGCCTGGTCACACATAAAAAGGCATCGACTGACAAAAGCATCTATTCTGCTGCAGGACTACCAACCTTTTGACAACTTTTTTATAGCCAGTTCTCAAATTAAACACATAGTAAATTTTGATTTTAAATAAACTCCCTAACTGATAAGCATGATTTTTTACCATAGCAGAACAATAAAGCCTATTAAACTTTCTTACCCAGGCCAATAATGGCTTTTGTCTGTACTTCTTCATCTGAATGCTTTGTAAAATACATCAGCAGTTCAAGTACTTTATCCTTAATATTAACCTGAGGAAATAAAAAAAAATCTATCTGAAGATGAAATATGTTTTAATCTCTCATGAAAAGTAAAAATATCAAAAAGAAAATGAGAAACACAATATTACTGTATGGCCTTTACAAAACCACGTATTTAAAAAACAAAAAAGTTATACCATTTCCATTATGAAAAAATACACAGCTTTGAAATACCTAGGAATAATATGCTTTCAAATTAAAGTACAACATTCAATATATCTAAGATATGAAGAGTAACACAAGTTATTTTACCTTACTGTTGCCCTTAAAATCTTCCTGATCAAAATCAAAATGCCGACACAATGCTCCAACAGTGAAGAGTGATCTAAGGAGTGCTGGTTTATTGGCAGTAAGTATCGTACTGTTGGGGTCTTCCTGGTGTTGGCTTTTTAATTTTGAAAGTGCACCTACAGTAAAATAAGAGTTTTGATGATGGTGTATCCATAAGATAATACTTCTAGCCAAAACTGAAACGTTGTTGTTACATGTTATGATTTTACTTACCATAGTATCTATTAAAACAGGCCCAGACGAATTTATAGTTCTGAGTGACCTTGTTCACAACAGCCCCAAGACAGCTCACACAATGCTGAACCACCTAGGAGCAAAAAAATCCAAAATTAAGTTAAAATTGAGGGTTTTGTGAAATTATGTAGGAAAACGCTATGCTGAACTAAAACTAGCAATTTTATGGATGTAATGTCCATCTCCTAGACTGCTCTGAAAACCTGCTCAAACTTGTTAAAATAGAGCAACAACATATACAAACTCCAGTAAATCAAGCAGACTGATTTTTCATGTCTCAAAAGTTAGCTTCATAGTGAAAACAGACTTTAAGTCTAAACCACGTATTTCTCAACATCAAATGGAATCAATTGAGTAGTAGCAATTCAAAGCATACCGTCATGCCGTATTTGATGATGAGTTTCATGAGGTCTTCCTCAATAGTGGCAAGGAAGGTCTCACTTGGGTGCTCCATTAGCGGCACTACAAGCTCTAAGATTTTTGCAACATTGCAGATCACCATGAAATCATTCTGGGTCTGAAACAACATTATTTATAGCATTTAACATTTCTGGATGTGTTACCTATAAGCTAAATATTATTAACATGCACCAATAGCAAAAAGTCCCAGCTCACGTAAGATAGTTGGTGAAGATTTAAAGGAGCATTTATGTGATTTACATCTGCTATTAAAATGCACATTGTTATGAAAGCTACTTCTGTTTTTCATGGAATTTCCAGAAAAAAAAATAAATCTTTCAAGCAGTTCACCTCTCACAGTTGTTACAGACCTGAAAATTTTTGCACCTTAATTTATAAGTCTTACAATAAATCTAGATTGTCTTCCTGAAACATGCACACTAGAGAAAACACACACACCTGGAAACAAAAAAACAAGCAACAAAATGAAGTGGCTATTACTCAATGTGCCTTAAACAAGATAGGTAACAGTGTCCACAAATGCAGAAATTACGTTAAAATTACTATTGGTTCACATTATCGACTATGAAGAAAAACCCCCAGACGATTTGAGGAATCTATGGAAAACATTTATCTATTAAAGATTTTTTTACAAATCAAGCTCACTAATCAAGATAGGATATTTCCCAAATGCTATCAAGCTATTTAACATATTCAAGCTGACAGTGGTAATTCCACAATTCATCTCAACCTGTGTAAATACAAAACCGATGTAACCATTAAATGGGTCGCCTCAAGTAAATAACCAGGCAACCCTTTGCTATATTGATTGTTCAGAAGCAGCTCTAGAAGCCTGTTGTTAATGTGCCTAAAGAACACCCTGGGCTCAACCAGGAGAATGAAAGGCTGCACCTATATTCCTAACTAATAACAACTGCTCTCAAGCCTGACCAGTGCAGCTGACCCATCAAAATGAATTGCTGCCAACCACCCATGCTCAAGCCATCACTGCTTGAGTGACAGCTCCAGGATCCTGCCCTGCTCCTTCTGCCTTGATCACAACTTTTGCTGAGCCACCAGTACTTATCAACACAGCAGAAGTGCTGCAGTGTTTCAGAGAAGAGGGGCCATTTTACCAGACAGTGGGAACCGGGGTGGGGGTTCAGGAGCATTAGAGCTCTCTACCACTTTTGTGACCTACACTGTCTGAAAGGGGAACACAAAAACACTAGACCTAGAGAAGCAAGAGATGAAGTACAGACAAGGACAGAGGAGGACATTTTACTTCTGATATATTGGCTCTATATAAGATCTTATGGAACCATATATTTAGTCTTACAATTCATAATATTAACTATTTTCAAGACTGGGACCATAAAACAAAACAATTTTAATTAATTATTTCAGAAGAGGCACAAAACCCTCTTGTCTAAGTCCTTAAGGGAAAGAGGCAACACAGGTTACACTTTTGTTTGGCTACAAAATGTGGTAGTAGAAATCAAGGAATAGTAGAAATCAGTTAATCAGTAGGATTCCTTGGGAAATGGTCCTCAGGGAAGAGGAGCAGAACAGAGCTGGCAGAACTTTAAAGATACTTTCCATAGAGCACAAGAGCTCTCAGTTCCCAGATGCAGGAAATCAGGCAGGGAGGGCAAGAGACCAGTGTGGCTGAGTTGAGATTTGCTGATCAAACCAAAGAACAAGAGACAAATGCACAGGGGGTGCAGGCAGGTCCACATAACCTGGGAAGAATATGAAAATGGTGATGTCATATCAACTGATGAGAAGACTGAGGTACTCCTTTGCATCAGTCTTTACTAGCAACAGCTCTCCTCACCCCTCCTGGGCCAGTGGGCAGCATGATGGGGCACATGAGTGTAAAGCCCCTCCCACTATAGTGGAAGATCAAATTCAAGACCACAGGAGGAATCCAAACATATATAAGGCTATGGGACCTGATGAAATGCATCCCAGAATCCAGAATTGGCTGATGTGATTGTCAGACCATTCTCACCCATGTATGTAAAGTCATGGCGTTCAGGGTAAGTCCCTGTTGACTGGAAGAAGGGCAACGTTATGCCCATTTTTAAAAAGAGCAAAAAGGTCAACATGGGGAACTACTGACTTGTCAGGCTCACCTCTGTCTTGGAGGTTTTTGGAACAGATTCTCCTAGAAACTGTATTAAGGCACATGGAAGACAGGGATGTGATTCCAGACAGTCAACATGACTTCACCAAGGGCAAACCCTGCCTGACCAACCTAGTGGATTTCCGCGATGAGGTGACTGCATCAATGGACACAGGAAAAGCATTGGATGTCATTTATCTGGACTTCCATAAAGCT
>VXBZ01002993.1:0-20719 GCA_013399135.1 Heliornis fulica
AGCCTGTCAAGGTCCTCTGGATGCCATCCTTCCCCTTACAGCTTCTTGTGAAATTTAACTATCCCAGCCGAAAAATAAGAGAATGCTTCCTCTGTGGCAAAGTTCAAGTCCAGATTAGATAGGGCTTTGGCAGTCTGGTCTAGTGGAGAGTGTCCTTGTCCATGGGAACAAGATGGGTTTTGAGGTCTCTTCCAGCACAAACCGGTCGGTAATTCTATGATTCTCTGACAGTTTTGTCAGTTCTTTTGATTCAATAAATTGCTTCATTATTCTTTTGTTTAAGGAAAGAAACAAAACCTGGGAAATTTCAAGAGGAAAAATAAAACCCAACAAAAGCTCAACATTTTTACTCAAAACTTTGTGTAGTTCCTGGTACAGCCATGCGCTAATTTGCTACCTCATATTTAAATCCCAAACATTTAATGTCAGGGGAATTAATGGCTAAAGATATCATAATGCTTATGCTGAATACATTATAGTTGTAAGAGGATTATTCTGATCAAACAGATGGAAATGCATATTTCATCAGACCACTACAACCTTAAATCTGGCCCAAAATAAACAATGTTTTTCCATCAGTGATTTCAGAATGTAAACAGAACCCAGCCGAAAGAGAAGTAGTTATGGCTAAGGTTTTAAAAAATGGATCTAAACAACTGTTTTACTCCCCAGGCTTTATAAAATCCTTCCTAAAACTGTAATCCTTGTATGCAGCTAACATGTCTGAAAGAAGAGGTAGCTCATAAATGCATCAATTCATAACACTACTTTTCTCTAAAAGTCTCCAGGCTCTCTTCAGCTGTGCTGCACAGTTTGCACAGACCGACACAGTACAAATTTTTTGAGTCTTGCTGAGATACACTTAACATTTGAATGTGTGAAGCATATAGAGGATTCACCGAACAAGGTCTGAGGTGCTGCTTCTGGTTACCTGAAGTAGCCCTTTATATATATTATTAATTGTTCCTGATCCTGTATGGATTTTCTCTTTTCAGAAAGGTAACTTGCTTAATCTCTAATAGAATAAAAACACAAATGAAAAGATATTTTAGGGAAAATTCAGAGAACAGAGCTTCAAGTAACTACTATTTTTGTTTAAAATTTTATGATAGCATATGTTGAGGCAAAATATTCATGTTACAATGCATAAAAAGAGCTGAGGAATCACCAACCGCATGAAGCTCAACAAGGACAAGTGATGGATTCTGCACCTGAGAGGGACAACTCTGGCTACTCATCAGGTGCTGGACGCCAGCCAAGCTGAGAGAGATTTGGGGTCTTGATCATCAGCAAGTTAGGCATGAGCTAACAGTTTTTCCAGGCAGCCAGGAGCGCCAACCATATCCTGGGGGTTGCATTAAGCACAGCATGGCCAACCAGTCCAGGGAGGGGATTGTCCACTCTGCACTGCACTGGTGAAACCTCACCTTGAGTTATGGGTGCAGTTTTGGGCACCATAGTGCAAGAAGGACATAAAACTATTGGAGAGTGGCAAGAGGAGGGCAAATTTTACAACCAACACATACTGAACATTTAGATAAAGCCACCTGCATAAGAGCAGTAAACTGAGGGCAAAATAAAATAATAATAACAAAAAAAAAAGATATGTGAAGAGTATCACTACATATTGAAGGCCTTTCCCCACTTACATTTTCATAGACTGAGAATTTGGTTACTGACTTCTCCTTTGTCAGTAAAAGGAGCCTCATTTGTACTAGGCATTTCACCTTTAGATACTGAAGCTAGTTTAAATGTCAGTTTCTCAGAGCTGTTATCTTGTTATGAGTCTTACTCACAAAGGCTTTCAAGAGGATTCAGAAGTAGGAAGGGACAATCTTCTTCCTAATTTAGTGAAGTGGCATTATTCAGCTGTTCTGATTGAAAGTCGGAACATCTAAGCTGGTAATATAATCATCTGACATGTAGCTATTGACCAGATTTGGCTAAGTCTCATCTTGAGTTCAATAACAGCTTTTTGATTATTCATGTCCAACTATGAAGAAGACATTGCGTTATCAGTGCTGCTGCTTCCTGGTCCTGTGGGTTTTGAAAAGTATTCCGAGAGCAAAGTAGAGAGGAAAGTGTGTTGAAGTCACTCTTCTGTCTCTGCTAGAGAAGAACATACTTGTAATTTCCTTTAATGAAGAAATAATATTCTGTACACAGTGATCTAATTAAAAACTTAGAAAAAAACCTTTGCCAATACTTCTCCATAAACATGTGGGTGAGGGTAAGAATGAGGTGGGGAAGACAAAAGTTATTTATTGAATTAAAATTCTGAAATGTAACAACTTTTATGCAACACTAAAGTAATCATTATATGTACTATTACAGAGAGTGGATGGAATTAATTAGGTATCTTTTAATATTACAGTAATAATAAGTTAAGTTCTTGCAGCTAGATGAACCAATGAATAAGTACAAAGCTCAGTTTTCTTAGGAAAAAAGTATCATCACTGCAGATCAGATGAGTAGTTTAGCTAAAGCATTATCTTGCAGCCAGCCATGACCACTGGCAGCCAGTTCAGAGGCAAGACACAAATCACCATAACAGACAACTGTGGATTTCCATCTGAGGACATCTATCGAGGATATTCATTACTGTCTTGAAGATTAGGCCAGCTGTCCTTTAATCTTTATTGTACCTGGTGTGAACATGCCTTTTTCTCCTCTTACCCTTTCAGATGTAGTTCACACTTCAAGTGGTAGTTTTGCTTTATGAGAGGTAGAGTTGCAGTCTGGTTCATAAAGAAATAATTACAGAATCACAGAATTGTAAGGGTTGGAAAGGACCTCCAGAGATCATCGAGTCCAACCCCCTGCCAAAGCAGGTTCCCTAGAGCAGGTCACACAGGTCAGTGTCCAGGCGGGTCTTGAAGATCTCCAGAGGAGACTCCACAACCCCCCTGGGCAGCCTGTCCCAGTGCTAAGTGTTCTGTCACCCTCACCATGAAGAAGTTCTTTCTCACATCAGTGCAGAACCTCCTGTGGTCCAACTTGTGACCATTGCCCCTTTTCCTGTCCCTACAGGACACTGAGAAGAGGTTGGCCATCTCCCTTTGTCTCTCACACTTCAGATATTGATAAACATTAATGAGATCCCCTCTCAGTCTTCTCTTCTCAAGGCTGAACAGTCCAGCTCTCTCAGCCTTTCTCAGAAAAAAAATTGGAAAAATACATATTAACTGATTGCTGCTACTGCTGAACAGGTATGCCCCCACCTGCAGTCAAAAATGACACCAGGAATTTCTATGCATTAACTTTATAAGTAGAACTTTTGGTAGTCACCAAAATCATCACAATTCACTTTGTTCTTCAGCTATATATGTTTTTTCAGTATATGATGCTCTAGCTATAGTGTTCATTGCATTAACATGTACAAGCACTGCCCTTATAGAGCAGCTCTCAGTTTACAACTTGTGCTCTATACTGAAACACCAAGGCTATAGGCTTCTGTCAGGTAAGAGAAGTAAAAATGCCACCTACTTCTGAGGAAGTCCTCAATTTCAGAAGAAACTCAACCCATCTTTAGACTGGATTTGTATTAGAAGTGTTTATTCTTACAGATTCCCATTGGAGTCAGCACTAAAGGCTCCACAAAATGAAACTCCAGATATTTTCTTCCACCTGTAACATTACTATTTTGCAATCCTTCAGTTGTTAGTGTTTCCTGTATTTACTCCCAGCCATGACTGAGTTGCTTCAGTGCTGTGAAATTGAGAACAAGAAGTCAGAGGAGGGTTTGGGGATTCTCTTTTTCTCACTCTACAAGACCCAGAGACTCTTCCACCAGAAACAGAACAATGGGATTTTTTCAGCTATTGTTCACATTTCTTTGTATCAGCTCTCAGTTTTGCAGGCATCCTCTACAGGGAGAGGAAGAGGGGTGAAGAATAAGGAGGCGGAGAAACTAGAAGATACTTGATGATTAGTTGGGATAAGACAGGCAAGAGGTGTGGTTATTGTGAGATGAATCATACCCCAGGGGCTTCATGAGCCTTCATGTATGCTTAATGCTTCTAATTCTCCTGGGCTGTAATTATCTCAGGATAGGTAAAAGAGCTATATTTAGAAATGCCAATTTTCTTGATTTATTGGAATTTAAGAGCTCAGGCTGCAGACTCAAGGAGTGGGATTTATCTGCCCTGTAAAGGTTGACACACCAGCCATTTTGCAGTAATAATCTGAGAGGAAGGAAACACTATTTCCCCATCCCAGGAAGGCCAGCAGACCTTCTGAGACATTGATTTATGCCTAGTAAGTAGCTCTGCTTTCCTTTTTTTTTTTTTTTTTAATGCTGTGTATGGTTTCTATATTTGCCTTTCTGCAAGCAACTCTTTTAACGCTTAGACCCTGAGCTGTCCCCAGTGCATCACTGGGAGGTATCCCCCAGTCCCTCTTCAGCTGCTGCTCTATTCTCCCCTGTCCTGAAATCCCTCCAGACTGCCTCAAAGCGAGCTTATACCTTTAGTCAAATCCCCTACGGTGCCTGTTTGCTTGTTGTTTGCATCCTCTTGTGATTTTGACATTCCCAAAACAACTGCTTCCTTGGCAATTTTCATGTTGAACACCAGGCTGGGGTCACGGCTGTGCAGAGAGCAGACAATAGGAACAAGTGAAGGATTCTAAGCAGGGAGAGATGCTGAGACTGTATCCTGTGCGAGTCATGAACACCTCTCTGTTCTGCACAGCTGTCATCATGCTTTGCCCTCAGCCTGTCCCGCTGCTAAAACACAGCCTGGGATTTGATACTTATTATATGGTACATTTGGTGAGTTTTCCTTGTATGTCCAGGAAAAAAAAAACAACAAACAAAACCAACCTATTCCCAGATCACACTCACATGCAAAAGGAAATTCTGCACATTGTGAAGAGTTGGAATTACAGACTAAGAGAACAAAACCTCCATCCAGCAAATGATACAGCTGCTATCTGTGTCACTGTGTGCTGTAGAAAAAATGACTCGCTCAATTCCTGGTTACACACACCTGGTTGATTTAAGGTGCAGGTTTCACAGTAGAGAATGATATATATAACATTATTCATTTGTTTCAGGTGCAATTAAGTTATTGTTCTGTCTGGGTTCCCTGCTGAGTATTTATTCACAGTACGATCTGTAGCAAATCAGTCCAGGCCCTGATTCAATAAACATTTAGCTACACTTACAGAGAAGGTCTAATCACAGACCTACATGTTTTACTGAAGATGTGATCCATGAAAATTGTATAAAACAATACCTTTTGATTTATTGATTTTAATTCATTTTTATTTTTAGCATAGCTTCACTAAAAACATTGGCATTTATGGATATGTGTCTGGTTAAAAATCATCATCAGAATTTAATTTTAATTTACCAGGGAAAAATCAGTGTTGTATTACTTAATATTGTTATACCAGTGGTTACTCAGGTTTGTATACACACCACTAAACATTTTTCTTTTGTCTTTTAATCTCACCCTTTCCCAAATCCCTTTTGTTAGCTATGCAAACAATAGATGGTTCCTTGTAAAACTAAATTAAACCTCTGTGATTAAGTATGTATAGCAGTTATGTGTCTCCCTTAAACGTTAGGAGCAGACGTTTGTGCCTTTATTTTTACTTCTTATGGTGAGACTCAAGATTGAAATAGGTGGTCTGTGGAATACAGTGGCTGTAGAATTAAGTAAGTTCAGTCTACCAGGGGAGAAAACATTTATCTCATCTGATAGAAGAGCAGAGTTCTTCCTTCTTTTAATGATTTTGCTTTATAATTTGGCTGTTATAACCCAAAGTTAAATGACAAGCAAATTCCATTTAATTACACTAATGCATGTCTGTGTATCATTTTGATAAAAGAAATTGTGTGAGCTGTTTGGGGTTTTTTTTCAGGCAGAAGCCCACTGCTACAAGATGATAAAAATGTTCGAGTCTTAATGACTTACTGTACCATAGCTTACGCACTGTGCAGCAGAGCGGCTGAAGGCATTCACGTGATGCACCCCTCTGCTGGGATTTCAAAGGCTCCTGGGAACCCACTTCAATGCCATTTTCAAGTTTGCCAAGCAGACCTTTATTGATCAGAATGTCAATTACAGATTCTCATATGCTTACATTAATTACCCTGTCCAAGAGACTGTAGCAGAATGAAGGCTATCACGTCTGATATTAGGTTGTCAGACGATGAATTTGTAGCTCCTTGAGAACAGAGACAATCATTTCAAGGATAAAAATGGACTGAAGATTGTGCATGCAGCAGCTATATGTCATATTCTGATGTCCAAGCTCTTTCCAGTATTTTCCCTCTCAGAATAAAAGATGATCTCAGACCTCATTAATTAAATCTATAACCCAGTCTCATGTGAGAATAAAAATTAACTCAGGGAGCTCAAAAAGGGAATTAGCACTATATGAATTAGTAGGTCATGCAGGTAAACCTGACACTGAAAGTGTTACCCATTCTGATGTACAAAAGAAAACCTACCTTCTGGCATAAAATGTTAAATTCCAGATCAGTCTCCTTTAAAGAGATGCTGTCAGTTTATTTTTATATTTCTACACTTCAATGATATAGTAGTTCTTAGGATCTTTCCCTGCAGAATGAGTAAAGGAAAAAGTAAATCTAACAATGAATTTAGCAAGTATTTTTCATGCATCTGACTAACCTTTTTAATTAAGTTATATTTATTCTTTCCCTTTCCTTTCTCCAAACCACTAAATAATCACAGGCATGTGTACAAACTGCACAAACTCTGAATGGTTAGCACATGAGGAGCTCTGTTAATACAACAGAGATTCTCTCCTGCTTGAAAACAGAAATGTGTTGTAGGTTCAGGTCCTGCTGTTGTGTGACCCTCCTGGGCAATATATGAAAAACTAGAAATACAGCAATGAACACTAGAGAGCCAGCAGAGCCAACCATATCCTGGGGCACATCAATCACGGCTTGGCCAGCCAGTCCAGGGAGGTGATTGTCCCAATCTACACTGTGCTGGGTCAGCCTCAACTTGAGTCCTGGGTGTGGTTTTGAGCACCACAGTACAAGAGGGAAATAAAACTATTGGAGAATGTCCAGGGGAGGGAAACGAGGATGGGGAAGGGTTTAGAGGGGAAGTATTATGAGGAGAGGCTGAAGTCCCTGGGTTTGTTCGGCATAGAGAAGAGGAGACTGAGGGGAGATCTCATCATGGTCTGTGGCTTCCTGATGTGGGAAGGTGAAGGGGCAAGTGTTGTTCTCCTCTCTTTGATGACCAGAGATAGAATTCAAGAACGGCATGAAGCTGCACCAGGGGAGGTTTAGTTTGGATGTTAGGAAGAGGTTCTTTCCTGAGAGGGTGGTCAGGCACTGGAACAGGCTCCCTGGGGAAGAGGTCCCAGCACCCACATTGACTGAGTTCAAGAAGCATCTGGATGATGCACTCAGTCCCATGCTTTAACTTGATTGGTCCTGTATGGAGCCAGGAATTGGACTCAATGATCCTTATGGGTCCCTTTTAATTCAGGAGATTCTATGATTCTGTGATCAACAAAGTTTTGAATTTCATTATTTATCACCCAGGATAGAAATATAATGTGGATTTTTTTAATGATTAAGAAAACTGCAAATTTCAGAAACTAAGTCATCCCCAAATATAATTCTTCATAGCTCTATGTGAATTACAAAACTAATTAAAGATTGGTCAAATAAAATATTCATTAAATCAGAGATTAACTGCATTTTGAATGTTTTCTATGAACTTATCCTTTTAGGAAGTCCCTCTAACAATCCACGTACTTCTCACACAGTATGTATGGAACAAGTTTTCATACCCCTTTACACAAAGCCAGAGATTAAAATATTAACTTTTTATCTCAGCAGGTAACACCTTTTCCTCCAGGTATTTTATGGTAGACAACTCTCCACCTTTTCTCTTTTATGTATGCTGTACATTGTCCAAACCAGAGAAGACTTCCACATCCCTAACACAGTGTAGATGCTAGGAGAGAGAATATTTTTTTGTGGTTTACACTCTAATTGAGTATATTTTACCTATTTCAGAGAAAGTGAGTGTGTGGAACATTTAGTCTTCCTCTGAGGGTGAAGAAAAAAATGCATTTACTCATTCCCAAAATCATTCTAAGCAAGGTTGCACTTCAGTAAATACAGTAGACTAAGAAGAATAACTGTGGTATCCATCAAATAAGATGTATAGGAAATTCTTCTTGGAGTGACTTAAAATGTCTACAACTTTAAAACCATTCAAATAACACTTTTTTACAGGCAATGATAAAAAAAAAAAAAAAAAAAAAAAAAAAAAAAAGAAAGCAGCCAAACAACTTTTAATAGCAGCAAGATTGAGATGCTATAACATCCTCAAAATTGCCTTTGCATCCTTGCTCCTTCTGGGCTCTCGAGTTTGTAAAGCCTAGGACAAGCTCATGGAAAGATTTCAGAAATAATAGGGCTAAGGTATATTTAAGGGGTAAAAAACAGCCCCCAAAGCCCAATAAAATTCCCACATTACACCTTCAATATCAAAGGTCCAGAACTATATCATTGGGTGTAGTCTGCTTTTCTGGACTTTTCTTTGCTATATACTGTTCAAAGCAGGTTTGGGGTTTTTTTTGGTTTTGTTTTTTTTTGGGTTTTTTTTTTTTTTTTCAGTAACCTGTCTCCAAGCAGAAATAACATAACATGATGAGAATCTTTGGGGGATCCAGAGGAGTAGTTGGCACAAAGGCTGCATAGTCATAGTACTAAATAAGAACTTTTCCATACTTGCCATATTTTGTACTGTATCCTCTTTTGGGGACATACATTTGAATATATATAACGGGCATCTAGAAGTGGTATTCTCAAGGTGACTTGCAATTCTTGTAGGTATTTTCCAGATCCTGTTCAGTTTTATCACAGCACTTACAAAAGGTCAGTACCATTATCAGAACTAATGCTTTAGTTATGATTTCATGCACCATCTCCTCAAAACTGCTCCATATTCCCTCTTTTAAGGGACATGTTAAACCATCTTTGGTAAAGATGGCACAGTGTTTTCCTAGGTCACCTTGAACCAACCACTTAAATACTTCATAAAATAGGAATAGTAGCACCACTCTATTTTAGAGGGCTAATGTGGATGAATAAATCAAAGTCATTCAGAGGATATTTAATGACCATGTGCCATTGTAAGAGTCACTGCTTTGTAGGAAACAGGTGGATGCTTGTGATTTATATCCTTAATTTTAAATGAGAAAAGACTTTTCCAAAAGATGCTGGTAGGAAGGAAGTGGCTTTATTTACTTATTTCTACTTCTACACAGTTATAATTTCATTAGGAAGATGGATTCATTAATGTTTGTTAGGTGAGGTACCACGATGACAAGCACCAGAGAAACACCATTGAAACAGTTAATACTTTCACTCATTTCAGGCTTTGAATAATGACTAATTATGGTAGGGACAATCAGAATGAAATTGAACTAAACAGCTATTTTTACAAATTTTAATCCTCATATTGGTGAAATAAAGTTGAAAATAACCTGCTCTTGAAAAAAACAACAACAACAACAACCTAAAAATACCCAAACAAAATAATTCACACTGTTGGAGAAATCTTGCAATGCCTACATCTCTTTTTCTTTCTTCCCTATTTATAGATGTGTAAAGAAAGCATTCATTTTCTCAGTCTTTACTGTCATCATAAATTTCCATATAAAACAACTTAATTATTTAATATTCTTTAAAATTTTCCATTATGTTCACATGTTTCTTAATATTCTATCTAAATTTCCCAAATATTTGTATAAAATACAAGAGAATATAGAATGAAAGGCCAAATTTGTAAACCAATAAACATCTGGATCTGCCCAGAATAAGTGGAAACTACTCAGTCATCACCTCCAGATTTACCAGGTCATGGATAAATTTGCATATTTCTTACACAGACACATAGGTGTTTCAGAGGAATATTTTTACAATCATTAGCACATACATAAGTGCACAGATGCAGAAGTAGATGATTATTTATGTGCACGGGAATGTAGATTTACATATATACATTCTATATAATGACTTTCATGTGTGTGAAAATGCTTTCATTCATCCATCAAATAAAAGCAGATTTTTAGAATGTTTCCAAAATATTTCATTGGCAAGTATTTTTCAAAATGAAATATGAGATATAACAACCAATAAGAAGAATTATCACAGCTTAAACATTCACTTACTGTATGTCAAAAATATTTTAAAAACAATTATTTTTCAACAGAGATTAATTCAGATTTTCTGTTGTCTACTCCAGGAGTGCACTTTGCTCTTGCTCTACAAGCATGTTGTTCAAGTCCATTGTTTTATAAATATAAAATATTTTATAAATATAAGACAGTGGAGGGGAAATCTTACAAGGAGAGACTGAAGTCCCTTGATTTGTTCAGCCTGGAGAAGAGGAGGCTGAGGGGAGACCTCATCATGGTCTTTGGCTCCCTGATGAGTGAGAGCAAAGGGACAGACACCAGTCTCCTCTTTTCAGTTACCAGGGATAGAAGCTGAGGTAACAGCATTAATTGAGACAGGAAAGGTTTAGGTTGGATGTCAGGAAGTGGTTCTTTCCTGAGGAGGTGGTTGGGCACTGGAACAGGCTCCCCANTTCAACAGAGATTAATTCAGATTTTCTGTTGTCTACTCCAGGAGTGCACTTTGCTCTTGCTCTACAAGCATGTTGTTCAAGTCCATTGTTTTATAAATATAAAATATTTTATAAATATAAGACAGTGGAGGGGAAATCTTACAAGGAGAGACTGAAGTCCCTTGATTTGTTCAGCCTGGAGAAGAGGAGGCTGAGGGGAGACCTCATCATGGTCTTTGGCTCCCTGATGAGTGAGAGCAAAGGGACAGACACCAGTCTCCTCTTTTCAGTTACCAGGGATAGAAGCTGAGGTAACAGCACTAATTGAGACAGGAAAGGTTTAGGTTGGATGTCAGGAAGAGGTTCTTTCCTGAGGGGGGGGTTGGGCACTGGAACAGGCTCCCCAGGGAAGTGTTCCCAGCACCCAGCTTGACTGAGGTCAAGAAGCATCATTCCCCTGCTCTGACTTGGCTGGTCCTTTGTGGAGCCACAAAGTGAGCTTGATGATCCTTATGCTCCCTTCTACTCCAGGAGATTGTATGTCATTCTATGATTACCTTTGTGATTACAAATGAGTGAAAGGTTCTTTAAATTTGATACTATCATATAGGAACAAGACAATCACCTATTAGTGACATCTAGTGTTTGATAAGTGACCATACTAAATTTATTGTTTCTATATCATAATTGTAACTCTAAAATTATGTAATAAAACTAATCACTATGCTAGAGAAGGCTGTACAAAAAGTTCACATGTATTTTATGAAGTAACAAGTGGAAATGTGCCCCTGAAGATCTGCTCCTTGAGACCTGGCTGTTCCCAAATTTGTAAGATATTCTACAAGAAAACATAGCTTCTTCCTGCCAGCCTTATCTCACCTGCTTTAAGACTACTGGGAGCACTCTACTGAAAAAAAACCCAAAACAAAAAACCAAAAGGTAGAATATTCTTGGAGAACAGCTCTTTTCATTGTCTGGAGCTGAGCTGCCACAATCACTAATCTGCTCTGAAAAACTGTCATATTATCTGACCTAAAAAGTTTGGCTGTACATTAATAACCTTCAGAACTACCCAATCTCCTCTGCAATATATGCATTAATGATGGATGAAACACCCAAAGAGGAAGCTAGAGCATCTGGAGAAGGAAACAAACAGGCTGATGTTTCCCTTCCAGTGTTTGATTGATTTAGAGCTTGTGTGGGAGGTGAGTAAAGGCTCTGCTGAGGTTTGACTAGAGTTGCCAAGGCAGTTGGTACTGTGAGAAAAGGTCAGAGGAGTTAGACGTAGCTGGATTGTTCACAGATGGCTGATGCTGTCAGTTTTATTTGAAATAATCCATACTAAAGTTTCAAGGGATGAATCAGTCAAATTCTACCACTGAGGGGACAGATCACTAATGTTTTATTTTACTAATGTTTGTGGTTCTCTTGCAAGTCCTCTGCATGGGCAAACATAGTATCAGGAGCAAACAGGGACTAAACCTACAGTTTTCTAACTCTGATTAAAAGCAGAATTGTTATGCAGGACTCAAAGAGACATCAATCTTGGCAAGATGCCTCTGCCTTTTGGCATGTCTTTATTTATATGTCTGGCAGAGAGCAGGATTCTGCATTTATGTGATTTTATGAGTTAAATATTGGAGGGATGGACCCATGCTTTTACTCACCTGTAGCTTACTATGCTATTATTTCCACATAATGTGTCTTAATTTAGCATTCAAATACCGAATAAACTTTGTAGTCATTTGCCTATTTCCCCTAGTCATTGTTTAACATAAACATTAAGAATATCTGCACAGGGTAGAATTGGGTGGTCAAGAATGTTTTCCTGCCTTTTGTAAAGGAAAGAGGAGTTTTCAGTTTTCTGGATTTTTTGCAGTAATCAACTACTGTGTAGAAAATGAAGGTTCAAATCTGAAATATTTTGATAAGGGGAAAATATTTCTATTTTCAGGCCCATCAACTTCAAATAATTATATCACATGTGCTCTCAGTAATTAGAATCCTTACTTAAATCAGAATTCCTTCCTTGTGTTTCAGGTGTATTCCAAAGGTAACACTTTCTGGCAAAAACAGTTCTGGGCAAGCTGGTGATCTGAGCTGACATCTATCTTCTAGTTTCTGTCATGACCAATTTTATTGGTGCAATAATTTATTTGGATATATTTTCTCATCTTCATCAAGAAATGGCTTTCTTGAGAGCATTTCTCTTTGTGAAATATGATTATGAAAAATAGTAAGTGATCACTTCAGCACAGGAAACTTTACAAATGCATTTAGAAGCAGTGAAGGTGTTTCAGAGAAGAAACAATACAGCCATGCCTAAAATATCAAAATTTAGCCAACCCTTTAACTGAAAAATTGCCAAAGTTTCTTTTTTTCATGCGTGGAATAAAGTTTGTCTTTTAAATGTTTTTAAGATATGAACACTGAAGACCCTTTGACATCCTCTCTAGTCTCACAGTTTATCATGTCCAGGGTTAGTTAAAACATTACAGATACTTTTTGAAATAGTCATTGAGCTTTGAAATTATAGGACTATGAAGTTTTCCTGAACTATTCCTCCCAACCCTCAAATGTCTCATTCTCCTGGAGGTAGTCTCAGGTACACAGGTAATTCTTAATGTGAGGAGTGTGTAGCTTTTTCTTCTGAACAGATATGAAGAAAGAACAGATTATTTTTGAGCAATGTGCCAGTAAGAGAAGATAGATTTTTGTTTTCCAGAGCCTTTAAAATTACTCCTCAGACAAGATTTTGTTTAAATTCTGTCCTGCAGTTTTATATTTTTCCAACTTAGTGGAATTAGTGCCAGCCTGAATGTATTGGAAGAAATGCGGGATCTTCCAGAAGACTTTAATAGTGATCATAAAAGTACTTCAGTCATCAGGTACCAGACTCAGAAACATCCATGTGGGCAATGTTCACAAATGTTCTTAAAGTAACTGAAACTTGACATGGTGTTGTGAAAGTGTTTCCTTTTTCAAATGCATTAGGTTTCCCTGAGAACTCCAGCCATTCTTCCCAGGTGTCATTCAAGGCTGATGTTTCAATAGTGAGGACATACACTTAGACGTCCTTTATCTGTGTGTACTCAGTGTCCCCAATGTCTCTAATGATTTCATATGTAAATAATTTTCTGCCTGCGGTGCAGAAATGAGCAGACAGAGGTATAATATTGTTTAATAACTTGTCTTAGCACTGATAGACAAAAATTACCCTAGGAAAATGATTATCAGCAGCTTGATCTCATAGATCAGCTTTGAGCCCTGAGAAATTAATGTTTAGATAGTAACACTTTCTGTTATGCCTGCCCCACATAGATGGCAAAAAATGGGTCTGTTCCAGAAACATGTACTTGTCTTGGTGATGTCCAAGATACTTAATGACATAAGGGAACGTCCTAAAAACATAAAGCAAAACAGTTCATCAGAAAAAAAAAAATAAATAAAACTAATGGCTTTGGAATGCAGGTACTTAAATTACATATTAAAAAGTACATTAGCAAGCACATGGTTAAAGTATTCATCTGCATTAATGCTGTAATTTTCCTAGGATTTGAAAGATCAGGCTCCTGCTTCCCAAATGAAGTCCCAATAGAATTTTTCTATGAACCATTATGTGCTTGAAAAAATAATTGCAAATAATGAAAATTACCCTGTTTTCTACAAATCAGTCTGTTCTACCAAAATATACAGTTTCAGTTAAAATCAATGCATGTGCATTTGGTGCCCAAATTTTCCTCTGTTTGTAAGCTTCAGTGCTGTTCTCAGTTTCATTCCCAGAGATATATCTGGCTGTTTTCCTATCACATGTTTGATGCCTCTGATGCTCTTAGTGCTTGAAGAAATGAGCATTACATATCCCCTTGTTTGATGACCTTCAGTATTTAAACTTTATGGTTGCCATCATCCTTAAGAATGTGTATCAGGACACATGAGCTAAAAAAAACATTTCAGCAAAGTGAAAGATATATTCAATCAATGGGTAACAAGAACTTTACATTTCATGATTTGAATTCACAAATGAAATTCAAATAAAAAATGTTTATCTATGGTACACTAAAGCTGCTTGCCATGTTTCAGGGTTACCCATGCTTAATAAAAATACTTATTGCAGTGCAGCTGCAGAAAGCATTACTGAATAAGATGATGTCAGCTCAAGAAAAGATTTCAGGGAAACAAGGTACTTCATTTCTATGAATCGAAATCCTTAAACTCATCTTTAAAGCATCCAGATAGAAAGAAGTCCTTTGTTCAAAAGAGGACATTACTCAATTATTTGAAATCTAAAATCTCTTTTTAATAGGAGTCAAAGGGAAATGATTTATAAGAAAAACACCCTCCTCCTCATCCCCACCTTTTTTTTTTTTTTTCTCTTTTAAGAAGCACTTTTTGTGAAGGAGCTTACTCACAAAATGTGAGCAATAATATATTGAAAGACTGTAACTTTTAAACATTTCAGAGGAGACTGTAATCAGAACTATACAGAACGCATATTTCAGGACAAATTTTCTATGTACATAGGTTTCTATGTACTCCTTACAAACGGAAAGAAAAACACTTCTACTTCATCGCTGTGCTGCAATTCCCTCTATTCCTTGTCACAGGGAATTTGAGTCTTAGAAGCTCTTTAGGGAATCTGTTTTTTACATCTGAAACTGCAAATGCATCCTTTCACCTACCAAGATCCTCTGGAAGGTCTCCCATCAGGTTTGCAGTTGTGATTAAGATGATAAACATCACAGAAATATTTCCTACCACATAATCAGCAAATGAAGAAATCCAAACAATTTCACATTACCTTTTCTTATGCACAAAGAGGGTACATTCCTCCTTTAAAAGGTTTATTGTTTTTAAACAGTGATAATTGGTATTATTTAGAAATCCTCATTCTTCAAATCTGCCTCCATTAACTGCTCAGAGATTTAGGAAACTAGCTGGTTAACCTCTAGGTGACATTTAATCTCTAGGTTATATGAAGCTCACTCTGCACTCAAATGATTCTAGACATCTAATTTAACTTGATGCAGGATAAATATCTGGGTTAAAGCCTGGTGCTTATGGAGGAGTCTGATCTGCGCAAAACAAGGTGTTCAGCCTGAAGTCCTTCTAGTGCATCAGCTACTTTGTCTCCAGTCATGATTTCATCCTTTTTTCCCACATAATATTTAGTGTCTGAGCTGTAATGTCCAAAATGGAAATATACTATACTTTTTTTTTCCCAATGTGTTGTTTCACACAAACCTTTATCATTGTGTTTCCTTGGTCTGTGAACAGGATGTTCTGGACAGTGCAGATAGTCTTATAATAGTAAACAAGTGTTCTTCATGTATCACTTTGTGTGTGTGTGTTTTATCCATTCACTTAATCAGAAATATTTTTCTATTGTCATGAAAAAACCCAAGACTAGGAATATTAACAAGCAGTGGAACAAGCGTGCTATTATTGGATGACCTTGTGTAATGAGTTCTTCTCACACAAAATTAACAATTGCATTTTGCAATCTGTTAATAAAGCACATTTAATCCCTCTATCATAGGATTTAATCCATCCATCTTGCATAAAATCTAACTTTTAATCATGATGCCATGTGATAATATGCTAATTTTTCTCATAGATTCAACTATATTAAACCATTCCCTTTCCTTTCCTTTCCTTTCCTTTCCTTTCCTTTCCTTTCCTTTCCTTTCCTTTCCTTTCCTTTCCTTTCCTTTCCTTTCCTTTCCTTTCCTTTCCTTTCCTTCTCTTGCCCTACCCTGCCTGCTTTCGCCCTTGCCCTTGCCCTTGCCCATATCCTTACCCTGTATTTTCCTTTTCCTGAGTAGGATGGTAATTAGAATAAGATTACATGGTACTAAAAAATCAATACTTTCTCCAAACCTACTTTGGTCCTCTCTTTACCTTATCTCTCTTCTTTCTGTCTTCTCTCTCTTCCACTTTTAAGCTCCTATTAGTAGTATCAGGTTTTTTATTTTTGTAACCCAGCAGTGGGGACCTACTCCTCCTCTTCTCCCACATTCTCAGTGGTTCAATATGATTTTTGCTCCTTCTGCTCATGGTTTGGCATACCAGCCACTATGAGCCTAAATATGTTTTCCAGAGCTTATCCATCATCCTTAGCAATGTCTCCAAAACTGTCCACCAGTTATTTCTTCTCATTTGAATACTATTGCTTTCAGAGTGGGTCAGAGGAAGGAAACAGTTTGACTTGTTTTTTGTTGTTTTTGAATAGCAGTAGAAGAATCACATAGGTCATTTACATGTTCTGTTTGCAATGATTTGATTTTTGAAAATGCTTCAGAAGCATTAGAATATTGAGATAAGTTATACAAACAAAATAAGTACACCACTACTGATTTTAATCTTGTTAGTGCTGGGTGGAATCCATGTCCTCCATGCAGGGACAGAACATTCACCTGTCAAGCCTATTGGGTCAAAAGCACTGTTTTTCATAACTTTTATATTTCTGATCTAGTAAATATGTGAAGTAGTAGCACACATATTGGTTTTGTTTCTTGCTTGTCTTTACTGAGAAATAATTACATTTTAAAGGTGAGTTGTGGGGATTTTGTGTTTTAGCTTTTTTTGTTTTGTTTTTTTTTGTTTGGTATCTTAGTGATTTATTTGTATTAAAGAATTTTAGTGAAAGTATTAGATGTCTTTAAAGTCATAATATGGAAAATTATTGGTTATTTCTAGTAATAAATGCAACCATCATGGACTTGTCAGGCTGTGTGCTTATCATGTGCCTTGAAGCATGGTCACCACGTTGTCCATGGCAAGAGTCATGTGTTTTGCACTTGAATTTTGAGGGTTTTGGGTGCCAAGAATGTTACATGATACATTTTTGTAAGTAACAGTTCTGCATATTGTAAGGTACTTCCACTACAGTAAGTAATATATACTTTGTATATTACATCCCTTAAAGACAGAAAAAAAGTATGTTGCAGAAAGTTGCCATAAAATAGGTAACAATGATCAGAAATACAGCCAGTTTTGCTCAGTAAAAATTCAGTAACTGCAACCTGTCTGTTCCTGTTTATTCATATTTCTTATACTTAATTTAAACTCACAGATCATAAAGTATTTTACATTTACAGAAGCTCTTTCCAGATACAATAAAAATATCTGTATAATAAGTTACCTAAGTCACAGAGACATGTGATGCAATCTCTGGAAAGAAAAGGAAGATCTGGATAGTTGTGTAGATCTGCCTAGAAATGAAACTATAGAGCTTACAGAGTCTCTGTAATTTTCTGGGCTGGAGAGTTTGAGCCAGCAGTGTGCCCAGGTGGCTAAGAAGGCCAATGGCATCCTGGCTTATATCAGAAATAGTGTAGCCAGCAGGTCTAGGAAGGTGATTGTTCCCCTGCACTTGCCATTGGTGAGGCTGCCCTTCAAGTGCTGTGTTCAGTTCTGGACCCCACAGTACAAGAAGGACATTGAGGTTGTGGAGCAGATCCAGAGAAGGGTAACCAGGCTGGTTGAAGGATCTGGAGAAAAAAACTTATGAGGAACAGCTGAGGGAGCTGGGATTTTTTAGAACAGGAAAGAGGAGTTTGAGAGGAGACCTTCTCACTACCTGAAAGGAGGGTGTAGAAAGGTGAGTGATGGTCTCTTCTGCCAAGTGACAGCTGATAGGACAAGGGAAAATGGCCTGAAGCTGTGCCATGGCAGGTTCAGATTAGGTGCTAGGAAGAAATTCTTCACAGAAAGTCATTAGGATGTGGAATTGACTGCCCAGAAAGGTGGTTGACTCATCGTCCCTGGATGTATTTAAAAGACGGATATATGAGGTGCTTAGGGGTATGGTTTAGGAGAGGACAGGTATGGTTGGACTTGATATTAGTGGTCTTTTCCAACCTAGTCATTCTGAGGTTCTGTTTTTTTTCCCGTTTTTATGTTGTACTCCAGCGAGAGTCATTTCTTGTCTTCAGAAGAATCCCCATAAGCCACAAGGTCCTGAGAAGTCACAGGTCTTGTTCAATATCTTTATCAATGATCTGGGTGAGGGGATTGAGTGTGACCTCAGTAAGTTTGCTGATGACACCAAATTGAGTAAGAGTGTTCATCTGTTCTTTATAAAGATCTGGACAGGCTGCATCGGTTGAGGCCAACTCTTTGAGGTTTAACAAAGCCATGTGCTAGGTCCTGTACTTGGGTTACAACAATACTACACAAAAGTACAGGCTCGAGGAAGAGTGGCAAGAAAGCTGCCTGGTGGAAAAGGACCTGAGCATGTTGGTTCACAGACAGCTAAATGTAANTTCTGTTTTTTTTCCCGTTTTTATGTTGTACTCCAGCGAGAGTCATTTCTTGTCTTCAGAAGAATCCCCATAAGCCACAAGGTCCTGAGAAGTCACAGGTCTTGTTCAATATCTTTATCAATGATCTGGGTGAGGGGATTGAGTGTGACCTCAGTAAGTTTGCTGATGACACCAAATTGAGTAAGAGTGTTCATCTGTTCTTTATAAAGATCTGGACAGGCTGCATCGGTTGAGGCCAACTCTTTGAGGTTTAACAAAGCCATGTGCTAGGTCCTGTACTTGGGTTACAACAATACTACACAAAAGTACAGGCTCGAGGAAGAGTGGCAAGAAAGCTGCCTGGTGGAAAAGGACCTGAGCATGTTGGTTCACAGACAGCTAAATGTAAGTCATCAGTGTGCCCAGGTGGACAAGAAGGCCAACAGCATCCTGGCCTGTATCAGAAACTGTATGGACAGCAAGACCAGGGCAGGGATTTTCTCCTTGTAATTGGCTCAGGTGAGACCCCTCAACGGCTGTGTTCAGTTTTGGGCCCATCATTACAAGAAGGATGTTTTGGTGCTGGAGTGAGTCCAGAGACGGGCAATGATGCTGGTGAATGGTTTGGAGTACAAGTGTGATGAGGGGCGCTTAGGGAAGTAGAGCCAAGTGGTAGCCAAGTAGAAGTTGGTTTCTTCCAAGTAACTAGAAATAATGGTATCAGTTTATTTCATGGGAGGTTTAGACTGGATATTAGAAAAGAAATTCTTCACTGAAAGATTGATAAGGTATTGGAACAGGCTGCCCAGAGAGGTTGTGTGGTCACCATTCCTGAAGATGTTCAAAATCCATGTACACGTGGCACTCCAGGATTTGTCTTAGGTGACATGGTGGTATTGGACAGAGTCAATTTGACTTGATGATCTTAGTGGTGTTTTCCAGCCCTAATGTTTCTATGACTCTGGGTGTAGCTCCATAAAAAAGAATAATCCATAAGACCCTCCACCCTGAGTCCTTCATGAGCCCAGTGAGACAATGTGTAGAAACATTAAGCTGAGATTAATTTTAGAGGAACAGGCTGGGAGAAGATTTCTGACATCCAGTCAAGGTAAATCCAGTTCATAACATTATTGGATTAGCCTTTCTTGAAGTTTAATTAAATTGGTTTTCTGAAAATTAACTCTTAACTAGGAAATGGGAGATGAGAATAAAACTTCACCTCATTACAGTTTAATAAGTTAAATCTCTTCTTCTGTCTCTAATGCTATTAATGCATATGCATTATTTTATATGAATCACACAAGTGGATTTTATGCTAGAAATTTCAGAAATTAAGTATTGTCCACATCTCATCCTCGGCAGTTATATAATCAGAAAATCAAAGAATCACAGAATGTTAGGAGTTGGAAGCGACCTCCAAAGATCATCTAGTCCACCCCCACTGCCAGAGCAGGATCACCTAGATTAAATCACATGGGAATGCGTCCATGTTGGTCTTGAATGTCTCCAGAGAAGGAGATTCCACAATCTCTCTGGGCAGCCTGTTCCAGGGCTCTGTCACTCTCAGAGTGAAAAAGCTTTTCATTATATTCAGTTGAAACTTCCTATGCTCCATCTTGGACCCATTTCCCCTTGTCCTATCACTGGCCAACACCGAGGAGAGCCTGGATCCGTCCTCCTGACTCGATCCCTTAACATATTTATAGACATTAATTATATCACCCCTCAGTCTTCTCTTCTCCAAGCTAAAGAGACCCAGATTGCTCAGCCTTTCCTTATAATGGTGTTCCACTCCCTTAATCATCTTGGGGACCCTTGCATTGGACCCTTTCAATGAGTTCTATGTCCTTCTTGGACTGAGGACCTCAGAACTGGAAACTATTCCAGATGTGGTCT